>OZ010800.1:81496405-81901405 GCA_963932465.1 Maratus speciosus | reverse complement strand
AAAGTCTGCATATAATCGATCATTGGAAAATATAGCAAATTCAGTGTCGAATGTTGCTTGCACATCAATGCTGAATGCTACACAGCAAGAAATTGAAATGACAGGCCAATCACAATTGACTGTAAGTGGATACGGGTCGTGCAAAACACGCGGTCACTCTTCGAAGATCGGAATTACCAGCGTAATTGGTGCTGAAAGCGGAAAAGTTTTGGATATAGAAGTAATGTCTTCCTATTGTAAACGCTGTGAAATAGGAATTAAGAATAAAAAGGGGAAAGAACTTGCAGACTGGAAGAAAAGCCATGAAAAGCAGTGTTTGAAAAATCACTCTGGATCGGCTGCGATGATGGAAGTTAACGGCATGTTAAAGATTTTTCGCCGTTCCGAAGAAAAATATAATGCCCAGTATTTAAATTACATTGGTGATGGAGACACAAAAACTTTCCTTGAACTAAAAAAAAGTCATGTTTATGGAGCAAATAAAGAATTAAAGAAGGTAGAATGTGTAGGTCACATCCAGAAAAGAATGGGGAGCAGACTTAGAGAATTAAAGAATTCTATGCGTGGGAAAAAGCTAAAATATGGCAAATCATTGTTTGGCAAGGGACGTTTAACTGACAAATTAATCGTTGAGTTAACCACTTATTATGGAAATGCTATAAGGAAAAATAAAAACAGTGTCATGGATACGCGAAAAGCCATATGGTCGATTTATTTTCATGAACGATCAAACGATCAAGAGCCGCTCCATGATTTTTGCCCACAAGGAGACGCATCGTGGTGTAAATACCAAAGGTCAAAAGCAGAAGGGAAACTGAAAAATTTTCACCATAAAAATGTCATACCAGCACCAGTAATGGATTCCATAAAGAAAATTTTTAAGGATTTATCTGATCCTAAACTTTTGAATCGTTGCCTCGGGGGTCGAACCCAGAGTCCTAATGAATCTTTTAATTCATTAGTATGGAAATTCTGTCCCAAAATAAGTGGTTCAAGCAGAATAATTGCTGACATTGCTGCGAATGAAGCACTTGTGGTATTTAATGAAGGAAGAAAAGGGAGACTCCAAATAATGGATTCTTTAGGTTTCCGCGTTGGGCAGTTCGCTTTACAAGCGGCAAATAAAATTGACATGCAACGAATCGCAGAAGCTGAAAGAAATGCTACAGAATTAAGTTTGGAAGTGCTAAGAAATAGACCAAAATTAGAAAAAATAAAAGAAAGGGAAGGGATTAATTATGAAAGTGGTAAATTTTGATAATTTTTTGCAAAATATGTAAACCATATTCGTTATAACGACATACTTCACTTTGCAATTAAAGCAAAATAAAATTTTAGCTGCTTTGTGGTTTATAAATAATTTTTTTAACGAGGTAAGTGTTCTTTTTTTACTACAGGTATCCCTCGATCAATTACACACTAACCGAGGAATGCCTGTATTCTATTCCATTTTTTAGTGTAATTTCTTATAATCTGCTGCATTTTACAAAATATTTTTTATTTCTCAATTTAAGCAAGCATCAAATTTTATTTTTCATATTGAATAAGTTATTTTATTAGCAGTTTTATTTCTTTTATTATGAGTTTTATTGTTTGAAAGAAATTATAATGTTGAATGTGTACAAAAATGTATGTATTTTTCTCAAAAAGAAATTTTTTGTGCATGATATCTCCAAAACCGTTTGAAGTATAGCTTCAAAATTTTTATCCTACCTAAATGTTCACATAAACATGGAAATAAACTACAATTATGCAGCTGTGTATAGTTTGTAAGAAATTATAAGGTTGAATGTGTGCAAAAATGTACGACTTTTTCTCAAAATGAAATTTTGCACGCTTGCGCGCATGATATCTCCAAAACCGTTTGAAGTATAGCTTCAAAATTTTTATTCTACCTAAATGTTCACATAAACGTGGAAATAAAGTAAAATTATGCAGCTGTGTATAGTTTGTAAGAAATTATATGGTTGAATGTGTACAAAAATATACGACTTTTTCTCAAAGTGAAATTTTACACGCTTTCGCGCATGATATCTCCAAAACCGTTTGAAGTATAGCTTCGAAATTTTTATCCTACCTAAATGTTCACATAAACATGAAAATAAACTAAAATTATGCAGTTGTGTATAGTTTGTAAAAAATTATAAGGTTGAATGTGTGCAAAAATGTACGACTTTTTCTCAAAGTGAAATTTTACACGCTTTCGCGCATGATATCTCCAAAACCGTTTGAAGTATAGCTTCAAAATTTTTATCCTACCTAAATGTTCACATAAACATGGAAATAAACTAAAATTATGCAGTTGTGTATAGTTTGTAAGAAATTATAAGGTTGAATGTGTGCAAAAATGTACGGCTTTTTCTCAAAATGAAATTCTGCACGCTTGCATGCATGATATCTCCAAAACAGTTTGAAGTATAGCTTCAAATTTTTTATTATACCTGAATATTCATATAATGATCAAAATAAACTAGAAATAGGCAGCTGTGTTTAGTTTGAAAAAAATTATAAGGTTGAATGTGTGCAAAAATTCATGATTTCTATTTTTTTTTTATAATTCAAAAGTAATTACTGTTTATATAACTAACCATTTATAAACAATTAAGTTTAAATTATAGTACAGAATATTATGTTTAATTTAAGATAAAATTTATGTAAATTGAATGAAATCTGCTTGAGATATCTTGCGTGCGATGAAATGTTATTCAA
Organism: Maratus speciosus; assembly: GCA_963932465.1. Classification (NCBI taxonomy): domain Eukaryota; kingdom Metazoa; phylum Arthropoda; class Arachnida; order Araneae; family Salticidae; genus Maratus; species Maratus speciosus. Next base: position 81,898,696 of record OZ010800.1, on the reverse strand, counting down.
CGTAAAATTTAAAAATATTTTGAAACCTATCCCTTGAATTTTTGTTGTTGTTGTTGTTATTATTGTTGTATTATATCCAAATTAAAATTTTATAAACATAGTTTAATATCAAGTAAACATTCCCTGAAATTTCGGTGCTACTAGAGTCATTATTATTTATTTTTAAAAAATCCAAAGCAAATGACAGAATTTCACATCTTCTACGACTGGTAAAAGTTGTACGCAAATTCCTATATTTTACTGCATTTTACAAACTATTTTTTATTTATCAATTTAAGAGAGCCTCAAATTTTATTTTTAATTCTGAATAAGTTATTTTATTAGTAGGTTTGTTTCTTTTATTGTGAGTTTTATATATGTAAAACACATTTAAATCTTTAAACGGCTTTTTCTCAAAATCAGGTTTTTTACAATTGCGCGCATGATATCTCCAAAACCGTTTGAAGTATAGCTTCAAAATTTTTACTCTACCTGAATGTGCATATAATAATGAAAATGAACAAGAAGTATGCAGCTGTGATGAGTATGAAAAAAATTATACGGTTGAATGTATGTAAAAATTCATGATTTTTCAATTTTTGATAATTAAACTCTAATTTCTCTTTATCTAATTAACCATTTATAAACATTTTAGTTCAAATTATAGTCCAGGGTATTCTGTTTAATTTAAAATAAAATTTATGTAAATAACATGAAATCTGCATGAGATATCATGCGCGCAGTGAAATGTTATTCGGTGTAAATTTTTTTAAATATCATATTGAAACCTACCTGTAGATTTTTTATTTAAATATTATATCCAAACTAAAATTTTTTAAACATAGTTCAATACCACATAAAGATATTCTGAAATTTTTGTGCTTCTAGAGATATTACTTTAAAAAAAAATGTAAAGCACATGACACATTTTTGCGTGTTCCGCAACTTTTAAAAGTGTACTGTCCCCTTAATGTGACACCGTTTATATCGGACATGAAAGTACCTTGAAATATATCATCCGTCCCCACAATAAGTTGCATGGGAATTTGAAAGGTCTTAACTACGTAAACAACAGCTGAAAAATATTATCATCAATTTCCATGTTAGTAAAAATACAAACCTTTGGGTTAAATAGTACCGTTACCGATACCAGTCTACTGGACAGGTGCTCGGGTGAGGGGGGAGACCAAAGTTGTTGATAAATATTTTCTCTCAGTATTGACAATGGGCTTCAAGTGTCCAAAATTGAATTTATCTGTGAATTGGAAATTTTATCTGGTTTCTGCATCCGTGGATGAGAGCGACGAATCTCTACCACCTGAATTTGTTTATCTCGGCCCGATATGGACTTCTGTGGAGGGGAGGTGCCCTAAGTCTCACTCTTAGGTTCCAGAGTGCGCTCCTTACACTGGTTGGAATGTGACCAAAATTCCAACATCTCATGCACTTATTTCCTTTATTTAAATTAACACATTTGCTAGGACGGTGGCCAGCACCCAAACAATTAAAGCAAGTTAATTTCGCAGTTTTTCCTGTCTGGTTAATTTTAGGAATGTTGTGTGTAGGCGGTGACTTTTAGTAAAATTTAGGGCTCTGCTCAGAAATTGGTTCTTAAATTTGGAGCTTCTTTTTAAATTCGACAAGAATGTCGCACCCCAACAATATCGCTTTATTGCTAGGAGTGTTCTGTATACCGCTAATAATATGGTGCATGAGGGACGCGTCGTCGACATTACCCTTTTGGGCTATTTCCTTCATGACGAGGAAATATTCACTGAATTTTTCATTGGGATTGCAGCTGTGTGCTGCCAACATCTCATGGATTTGTGCGGGCGTTGAGATGTGTTTGCATTCATTGATCGAGACGTGTTTCAGCGCGCTATACGAGGTAATAGTTGGTTCATTACGCACGAATAATAAATCTTTCCCTCTAAGCGCTCTCTGAACGAAGATGAATTTTTGAATCTCGGTTAACCCGAAACTATCTGCTAACCCCTCAAATCGGTCGAACCATTTTAGAATATTGTCGGAAGATTTCCCCTAAAACGGTTGAAACAAATTCTCAATGTCGGAAAATGCAATCGCGTGGCGTGGTGCAAATTGAGTGATAGTTGGCGTATTATGTGCAGAGGCTTGATCATCTAAGGCGTTTCGCGAACTGTTTTCATATTCAATTTCGGTTTCTGAGTGTGCATGTGAAGCAAGGAAAGTTTGAAAGTTTTCTAAGTCAGTCAGAGCCTGTAGTATGCATTTCACGATATCCGCCTCGGCACTGTGAATTTCAAGATGTAATAAATTTGAGATAGATATCAACTGAATTTTGGAAAATTCATCCAAAATTTCTGTTAATCTAGTTGCAAATTAATTGTTGCCTTCTTTAAAATTAAAACCTTCAAATCGCGTGATTGTTTCCATATCAATCTGCCGTTATCCGTTTTACAAATTAAATTATGTAATAATTTAACGCGATCAGTTCTAGCTGAATTTATTTGACATACGTCTACCTTGATATCTTTTAACATTACATTCAAAATAATTGGAAAAGACAATTTATATATGTTAATTCGTTAGATACATAGAGATAAAAATAAATAATTTACGTGGCTCGCACTTCTTTTTCGAGGAAAATGGTCATGTTTCATCAATTGAAGAACCAGATAAAAAACAGTCTGTCCACAGCTGACCTAATGTCGGCCCTGCATTTCAGCATGAAAAGAAAAAAACTTAAATCACAACTACGAATAGAAGGAGAATAATAATCGGTGCATCCGATGAACTTCACTACCCATTTAACCTGCTTTCTTCCCGATCCGGTATATATTAGAAAGAAGAAAGAGGGAGAGGGAAAAAAGCACTTTTTTGTCGCTGTATCGCGTCGACTCGATGAAATAGCTCCACTGTTGAAGGTCTTCAGAGATGAAAAAACGTCGTTGAAGTAGTTGGTTGCTCATAAAATCAAAAGCTTGGGCAGGGTATCTAAAGGTATTTAATTAGATTCAACTGGTCAAGCCCCATGTAATGGAGGAATAAGGCAATAATTAATGAGTAAAAGGAGTTAACTGGTTATGGATTATTATTACACGTCAAAGTAATACGGATATTTACAAAGTTACGGGAGGGTAGGAGCTTTCGTGGAAATCCAACTGTGGCAGCTGAGAATTCATAGCGGATTCTCTTGTCCGATTCCGTAGCGACTTCGGCTCTCGTCTTAGTGCTCGTCAGATCCGTCTGATCTTTATCACTTCGAAATGAAATCTGATGTTTGGCTGTTAATTTTTTCCCAAGCTCAGAGATGCAAAAAATTTGCATCAACAGTTTAATTCTACTGCGGTCGCTACTTTCTCATTGGAAACTTATGAGTTTACTTGTTCCTTGCATGAGTGTGTTTTGAGAACTAAAACCCAGATTTCAAATCTATATATGTGCGTGTGTGTGAGTAATTAGTTAATGTAACGCTCTTTATTTTTCTTCAATTCCCCCCCCCCCCCAAGAAACGAATTTATCAATAATATATAAAGCAATAATTGAACAATCTATAAATAAAGAAAGCATAGTATTTCAGAAATTTGTAACCATCACAAAGCAACATTTTTAATCTCTGCTTCGTTTTAAATCCGCCATTCATTTTTGACAAACACAATATGATAAAACTACAAGAAAAATATTTCTAAAAGCATAAGTTTAAACTTCAGAGATATTAGCCTATGACATTTAAATGAATTTTAATATGATACAAAATTTCAATAGAATTAATGGATATTAGTTTTGAAATGCATACTTAAAATTAAAAAAGACTCTTTTTTGATATTTTTCAGTCACTTAATGCAATTAATTTATTATATTAATTGTAGCAAATGAAAAATTGCAATTTCTTTAAATAAACTTAGCTGATTAAAGTCTCAGTTTTCATTCATAAATGGTAAAATAAAAAAGGACAGAAACCTTTTTTAGAACGCACGTCAAGCATTACATTTAATTAGGTGTTTAATTCAAAAACAATATTTTTAAAATTCATTAAGTAGAAGTATTTTAATAAATTGACTTATATTTTTTTCCTGAAATAACTGATGTTTTAATAAGTATTTATCTTTTATAGATAAAATGTTCTGAAACATGTTTAGAACTTGTGAGAACCTAAATTTCAAGTATATCTAAACTATAATGTCTGTGAAATTAAATTCTTTGATTTTAAACGTAAAAGTTTAATTGAAATTGTTTAGACATTTTATTTTGACACTATCCTGCTAGATGTTATTGCAGAACTTATTTAAAATTAATTAAAATAATGGAAATAATTTACAATTTAACCAGCACATCAAAATAAACCGTTGATGAAACAGTCATTGGCTGCACTTTCAATTTGATTTAAAAAAAAAAAAGAAAATAAACTACTCATAAACTTAAAAACATTATTACAAAGGGCGTTCCATAAAAACCGAGAGTGAAATCATAAAAATCAAAAAATATATTTACAGCAAAAATACATCATTCTTCTTCAAAATACCTTCTCACAGATGATACATTACAACGGACCCATCGTTCAACCCACTTTTCAAAACAAGTGGAGAAGCCTTTTTCTGGAAGCTGCTTCAAAAAACCATGCACTGTTGGAATAATGACAGAATCTGTATTAAATTTTCTGCCACGGAACATCTCCCTCAACGTCGGATACAGCCAGAAAACGCATCGTGCGAGATCTGAAATGTAAGGGTGATGAATCTCGATTTTAATATCGCATTTACTGTGACATTGCTAAACAAAAGTAGCGATATGCAGCCGAGTATTATTCTGATGTAATGTCCAATTCCTTACCAGTTCATGACGCTTTCTCGATATGTGTTTTTGAAACAATTTCAAAACTGAAACATAATATTCACACTTTACAGTAGTTGTTGGAGGCACAGCACGCTGATAGAATGAACCTTACGATCAAAGAAAATAATCACCATATCAATTCCAGCAGATTTGGTTTGTCGATTTTTTTCCGGCGGCGGAGAATCAGTTTGTTTCCATACGCTTGTTGCGGACTTGTTAGGGGATTAAAATGATGCACCTAAGTCAGGGGCGTGCCTAGCGGGGGGGGGGGGCTGGGGGTGTAACCCCCCCCCACACACACACACACACACTTATTTGGAAGAGTTGGTAAAATTTAGAATAGTCGGAAAGTTAAACAGATCATCCAGATGTAAAATTATCTTTTGAGAAGGCTCCTGTATAGCCCCTCCCCCCCCCAAAGCCTGTTTTATTCTTCAAATTGTCATAGACACTTCAATTTAGTGGTCAGGTACGTATGGAATAGTAACCGTGCTTAAAGTACGTGTTACTCTTTTTGTGAGTGGGTGGGGCGACCATCTTTAAACCTCATTTGTTGAAAATTCCAAAATCAGAACATTTAAGCATCATCACTCTTCAGTTTGGTTCTAACTGTGTCCAAAATTTTTAGTGTCTATGGCTATTTGAAGACTCAAAGAAAAATATTATTTTTTGTCGCAGGGAGGGCGGGGGGGTAGACCATGTTCTCTTGAAATTTTCAATAAAAGAATACTTAATCTTTCTTGAATCTTTCAAGAAAGGAATACTTTTGCATGATTATTATTTAGCTCTGCTTCCTCTTGAATTCAGTTCAAAACGCCGACTTTGACAGAATTTTCTGAAAGCCTTTAACAAAAAAAAAAAAAATATATATATATATATATATATATATAATAATAATAATAATAATAATAATAATAATAATAATAATAATAATAATAATAATGGAAAACATATTTCGATTACAAAGTTTCTATTACAAAGTTTAGCTCCAGCTGGTATTAAGAATATCCGTATTTAGAATACAGCGACCAACTGGATGCCACATTCTGTTTTGCTTGTTCACTTTGGTCTGATGGCCCGGGGACTGAAAAGGCAGAAAAAGCTTGGATCAGTGTTGGTATTTGTCTACGGCATAAGATGAAAGGCCGAGGAAAAAACCATAAAGGCAAGTTAATGGCTGATTTTACGAGCAATGCTCATAGAGCTGCAGTGTATAAATTAGATAATTGGGCCCAAAAAAGTAAGCACGTTGACAACTTTCTATCGGGTCAACGTAGAGAGGCATCAGGTAACGCGGAGCAAATTCGTCTAAGAATCAGAGAGATTATTAATATACTTCTAGACTGCACCAGATATCTAAGTCGTCAAGTACTTGCATTTCGGGGACAAGAAAGTGACAGAGGTAACTACATTCAGCTCAGTAGATTAATGGCCAGGTGGATTCCAACTTAAAAAAACTGGATTGATGATAATCATCTTCGCCCATACCATGCCAACTATCTTAGTAATAAGTTGCAAAACGACTTTATTGGAGTTCTTGGATCATTTGTCCGTGAAAAAATAGTTGCAAATGTCAAAAATTGTGGATTTTGTAGCATTATGGCTGATAGCACACCTGATCTCTCTCATCTTGATCAGCTTTCAATTGTAATTCGATACGTGACCCCAAAGTTTCAGCCAGAAGAAAGGTTGTTAAAACTAAAAGATTATCTGGATAAAACAGGCGAAGGAATGGCTAAGCTTATTTCTGAAATTCTACGGTTAGTTGGAATATCGATTTCCCAAGCTCGTGCACAGTCTTATGACACCACGTCATCTATGTCCGGCCGCATTTTAGGCTGTCAATCAAAACTTTGAAAAATAGCTTGCAGATCTATTTTATACATACCCTGCCTCGCGCATAAAGTAAATTTATGTGTTGAACATGCGTGAGAAGAAAGCAATATAACAAAATTGTTCTACGACACTATTCAGGATCTCTATAACTTCTTTTCACTGAGTACAAAGCGATTCGGCATACTGAGAGAGAAAATGGAAGTTCTTCAGAAGAGTCTTACCTTGAAATCTTTGTCAAAGACAAGATGGACTACGCGAGCGGATTCAGTCAGAGCTATTTTATCGTTCTATGATGTCCTCATCCATACTCTGCAAATTATTTCTGAAGACATGAAGGTTGACAAGGATGCTCGAGCTAAGGCGGTAGGGTTAAGAAGCAAAATGATGTCATACGATTTCATTGTTTCTTTACTTGCAATGAAAACAATTATGTTTAAGACCAAGTTAGCAACAGAGCAATTGCAACGTGAAAACCTGAACATTTTAGATGGAACCGACATAATGCAGAAAACTTACAAAAGCAATCAGAAACTCCAGAATGATGACGCGGAGCCAATAATGATCATCATTAAGGAAGCTGACAACATCTGCGTGACACACGGAATAAATCAAGATTATGAGTTCAATTTGCGGCACAGACGACGGAGGCCTCCATCGAAGATCGATGAAAATCCTGAAACTGCAATTCTATTTACACGAGAGAATTATTTTAAAGCAGAAATTTTGAAGGTGGTAGATCGGCTTACAACTGGATTTGGAGACATTCATAAGTTGGTATTTGAGAAAGTTAAACCACTGGCTTGTCTCCTTCCATCTAGGATCAAGTATAGCTCTACCGAGGACATTTCTAAACTATGTCAATTATTCCCTGATGATCTCAAAGATTTAGATAACTTGGAATGTGAAATTGATCTCATGTCCTCAGAAATAGCTAGTTCTGAATCGGAGACAATTGGCGCAGCAGCGCAAAAACCTGTGGGGAAGGCTCATTTGTATCCTAACCTTTCTTTGACATACAAGTTGGCCTTAATTATTCCAGTAACTGTGGCAAATAATGAAAGAAGTTTCAGCAGGTTAAAGTTAATAAAAAATTACTTGTGTACCACCATGTCGGAAGAGCGACTGGACGAACTAATACTATTAACCTGTGAAACAGACATAACTGATATGTTGATTTTAGACAGTCTAACTGGAAAATGGGCTATTCTGAAGGATGGGCGGGTGATAATTTAAAAATGTAGAAGGATAATTTTTAGTCTCTTATACTATTATATATCTTATTTTTAGCAAGCAAGATTTGTTTTTTTTATATTTTAAAATTTATACACTTACATTACATAACAGCATGCGGTTTTATTTATAGAAACATAAATTCCGAAGTACTTCAACATTCTTAAATTGTTACTTTTGAGAACTGGTCAATGTAAGGTACATCTGTACACATTTCCTTTTAAATCGTAAGCAGAATCCTAATTAATAACAGGATTCTCAACGCTACTTATACAGTAAAATAATTAAAAAAAATTTACACATACTGAATAACAGCATTTAATTTCGACTGTTGTTAAGAAGAATGCAGGTAAACACTTAAGACTTTTAGTGATTTTTATAAATTCACGGTATTGTAAAACAGTTGACTCCGTCGTTGAGGGGGGAGGGGGGGTATCACAAAGCCTTTCTCACCCCCAATCTAGCAGTCAGCAAAATTCAGTTCACGCACTCCCACTAAAACAGCCTTCAGCACGCCCCTGACCTAAGTTTCATCACCTGTTATTGCAGTCTTTAGGAAATTCGGATCATTTTGAAGCATCTGTTTCCACTCACAACATTTGGGAATTCTTGTTTGCATTTGTTCTTTAGCAAGATGATGATAGACCCAACTGGAACAAAAATAGCAAAGCGGTAAATTATTGCGTAGAATGAAAAATACACTAGCCTGCAAAATTGAGTTTGCGTCATATTCTTTTGCTTGGATTAGTTGAGTCTTACGTATTTTGTAAGCCTAAATCCAAAAATGGACTTTTTTACCATCACGTCAGGATTCTTTGCACTTTTGTTACTGTTTAACTTTGAAATTTACTGTTTGCGAAAATTTCTGGCGTGATGGTTAAAAGTGAAGGTTATTTTAAGATATAGTGCTAAAAAGTGCATAATAATTAATTATAATTTTTTTTTAAACACAATCATCACATCTATTTTTTAGTATCAAAATTTCGCTATTTTTTGATTTTGAAATTTGCGATTTACAAAAAATCCTGACGAAATTCTGGTTAAAAATGAAGGTCATTTTCAAATTCAGCGCTAAAAAATGTATAAAAATCTGTTATCAAAAGTTAAGAAACACAAGCATCTTCTATATCTTTGAGTATCAGATTTCGCTATTCTTTAACATTTTATAATTGTAACTTACGATTTGCAAAAAATCCTTACGTGATGGTTAAAAATGAAGGTCATTTTCAGATTTAGCGCTAAAAACTACATTAAAACCAGTTATCAAATGTTAAACAACGTAACCATCGTTGGCTTGTGATATCGACATTTTCGAAATGTTAGTTGGCCGCTATCTCCTCACGTGTCATTCGCTGATTTTCGTGCAAGATTGCTCACACACTCTTAATATTTCGATTATTCACACCACTTTCTGCTCGACCAGGCTTAGGAGCCAATTCTGCCGACAAATGTCCTTTTTAAAAATTGCCATGCCATCTAAAATACGTAGGCTAATCAAAACATTTGTCGTTGAAAGCTTCATTAACTTAACTGCTTCTGGAGCTGTTTTTCCCAAACGATAGAAACTAGGAAAATAAAATCGCCTGCTTCGTTTAGAATATTTATAAACGTACAGTTAATAACTTGAAAAAATCGCCTGTACTTTTATTTTTTAGTTTCACGGTGTCATAACTATGTTAAAATATAATTCTAAGTTTTTATGGAATGCCCTTTGTACATTATTTTAATATGATTTATAATACAGGGTTATTACAAATGAATCATCAGGTTTTGATACGTTACTACGTACGAACTAGGATATGTATATGTTTCTATGACAACTCAAACGAGAGGGCGTTAACTAAAGTTTCGCGTTGCGTATGTGTCATGCGCGTGTGTTTTCCATGATAGCTGCACGAGCGTCATATTAAAAATGGCGACTGGACAGCAGAAATTTTCAACACAGTTGCTGTGGAATGGAAAGTTCGCGGGTAGCGCGGTTTGAGGATTTCTTGGGACTAAAGATGAAACTCTCTCTAACTCAGTTTACTGTTTCTTCAGTAATGCTAGGTCGGCCGGTTTTGCCTTTAGATAAACAACCGGTTTCTTTCAACTGTCGATATTAGCGCAGAATACTTTGTTGGGTTGGTGGTTTGCATTTGTATGCCTTCCAGAATGCTCTCTGAACGGTTAAAAGCGATTCACACTTTGAAAATTCTAGTACACAAAACGCTTTCTGCTGCCCTGTCGCTATTTTGAATATGACGTTCGTGCAGCAAACATAGCAACCACACACGCATGACACATACATACGCAGCGCGAAACTGTAGTTAACGCCCTCTCGTTTGAGTTGTCATGGAAACATATACGTATATTAGTTCGCACGTAGTAAAGTATCAAAACCCGATGATTCATTTGTAATAACTCTGCAGTATTAGCAAAACCCGCTACGTTTCAAGTGCAGCTGTTGAAATATCCCAAGTGCTACTTGTGTGCTTATGAAATTAATGTAGTATTTTTTTATTAACAAATATTATGTAAATTTCCATATGAATCGTACTTTAGAACGTTTTTAGAACTTTTTCAGCACATTTCAACTTTTAAATTTCGAATTTAACAGAAATCATTCTTATCCAGCATTTGTGTCTTATTAACAACCGGCTTGACAAATTTTCAAGTTTGTAGTCTCTTTAGTATCACAAAAATAATTTTTCCCATTACACTTTTAATTTCGATTTTGTAAAATAATAAAAAAGAAAAGTGCCCAGCTAAACTGATAGCATTGAGCTCACAGATTATTCACACTAATTGTATATTATACTCTTATTTTAAAGAATAATGCCACTCAAAAAAATAAGTGAAGGGGAATTAGCCCCCGTTTCCCCCTTTATACTTAGCCAGTGAACCTTCAAATCTAATCAGGGAAGCTCCTTATCATAATAAACAGGTATACCAAATTTGAAGCAAATCGAATAATCTTGCAAAAAAAACATTTATCTGAATTAAGTGGGGGTGGATTAACCCTGTTTTCACCCCTTTATCCTTAACCAATGAACCCCCAAAACTAATCAGGGAAGTTCCTTAACATAATAAACCGGTATACCAAATTCGGAGCAAATCGAATCATTCTGCATGAAAAATCCAATTATCTGAATTAAGGGGGTGGGGACTAACCTCGTTTTCCCCCCTTTATCCTTAACCAATGAACTCTCAAAACTAATCAGGGAAGTTCCTTAACATAACAAACCGGTATACCAAATTCGGGGCAAATCGAATGATTCTGCATGAAAAACACATTTTTCTGAATTAAGGGGGGTGGACTAACCCCGTTTTCCCCCTTTATCCTTAACCAATGAACTCCCAAAACTAATCATGGAAGAGCTTTAACACAATGAACCTAGGAAAAAAATTTGAAGCAAATCGGATGTTTCTATCAAGAGTTATCGCGTTACGTACATACATACATACATACGTACGTACGTACATACATACATACAGAACGGGCGGGCACATTAGCTCTCAGGCTTTGATAGCCTAATTAAACCGGTATACCAAATTCGCAGCAAATCGAATCATTCTGCATGAGAAACACATTTATAATTAAGGGGGGTGGACTAACCCCGTTTTCCCCCTTTATCCTTAACCAATGAACCCCCAAAACTAATCAGGGAAGTTCCTTAACATAATAAACCGGTATACCAAATTCGGAGCAAATCGAATCATTCTGCATGAAAAACACATTTATCTGAATTAAGGGGAGGGGGGATGGACTAACCTCGTTTTTCCCCCTTTATCTTTAACCAATGAACTCCCAAAACTAATCAGGGAAGTTCCTTAACATAATAAACCGGTATACCAAATTCGGAGCAAATCGAATGATTCTGCATGAAAAACCCATTTATCTGAATTAAGGTGTGGACTAACCCCCCTTTTCCCCTTTTATTCTTAACCAATGAACCCCCAAAACTAATCAGGGAAATTCCTTAACATAATAAACCGGTATACCAAATTCGGAGCAAATTGAATGATTCTGCATGAAAAACCCATTTATCTGAATTAAGGTGTGGACTAACCCCCCTTTTCCCCCTTTATCCTTAACCAATGAACCCCCAAAACTAATCAGGGATGTTCCTTAACATAATAAACCGGTATACCAAATTTGGAGCAAATCGAATGATTCTGCATGAAAAACCCATTTATAAACCACATACATACATACGTATGTACGTACATACATACATACATACAGAACGGGCGGGCACATTAGCTCTCAGGCTTTGATAGCCTGTGAGCTAAAAACTATTTTGTGGGTGTATTTGTGACCTAAAAGCAGAAGCCATGTCAAATTTCTGTTTCTACTCTCAACAATTCAGTATAAATCATAATTTAGAAAGTCTTTAAAACGCTTCCACCGCATTTCATCCTTTTAAATTTCGTAATTTATTTAAACTGTTCTATGCATCTTTAAAGAGACAACCATGTCAAACTTAAAGTTTATATCACAAACAATTCCATATAAATCGTAATTTAGAACATTTTCCGACCATTTCACCATTTTAAATTTCGATTCTTTTTAGGAAAAATTCTTAGCGAGCATTTGTGTCTTAAAAGTAACCACCATGCCAAATGTCAATTTTCTCGACCAGTATCACAAAAAACATAAGATTAGGACGTGTTTTTTTTTTTCTGTAGCACCTTTTAAATTTTCAATTATTTAGAAAACTGTTCGGTGAGTATTTTTGCATACTAAATTTAGAGGCTACGTCAAATTTAAATTTTGTGTCTTTAATAATTCCATAGAAATAGTATTATAGAACGTTTTTAGTGAGCTTTTCGTCAAATGTTACCATTTTAAATTTCAAATTTTATTTAAAACTGTTCTGTGCGAGCATTTAAGGCACAAAATTAACAGCTATGTTATATTTCAAGTTTCTATCCCTCACAATTCAAAAGAAATCATAATTTTGAACGTTTCTGGAAAAATATTTGTTTATTTCACACTTATAAATTTCAGTAATAAAAATAAACTCTTCTGTGTACGCATTAGCATCTTAAAAGTAGCAGGTAGGAAAATTTTCAAGTATCTATACTTAAGAAATCCATAGATATTGTAATATAGAACGTTTTTCAAGTGCTTTTCGGGTATTTCAGCATTTAAAATTTGAGTTTTATGGAAAACCTTCTTAGAGAACATTTACATTTTGTAAATAACTACCATGCCAGATTTCAATTTTCTAGATCTTTCAGTATCACAAAAATCGCAATTTAAAATGTTTTAATCTCCTCCAAACCCTATGTGGTATTACTACCAAAATAAAATAGCCTAAGTTGTAGCAGGGACTGCCAACAGCAATTGTCACCATTAATTTTTAAATTTGTTCGGTAATTACAGAAATTAGCCTCACAAAAATTCAAACCAACAAACGTTACTTCTTTATTATAGTAGTTTATGTAAATAATTGAATTATACTACTTTAAAATCTGGATTCATATTAAAAAAAGAAATAATAACTGAAAATGAACCCTTGGAATTTGTCCCCGCAGTATTTGGCAGCATAGACCGTGTGACCTACACACTATGTATAAAACAACCCTCGGGTTGCCATAGACTACGCAACTATGCTGCGCACACTTCGGAAAATCAAGTTTTTCCACATTCCACTGTCAGTGGGCGCAATTTGTTCAAAATGAACCTCCGACATGTGTGGCGTGCTGCAAGATCTGTTAGTTCCGCTTTTCACTGCCAGGGGCCCAGTCAATCCCCCTTCCGAAAGAAAACCCGAAACGTGGCTTCGCTAAGTCTGGCACCGTATATCCGGCATATTGTGAAACGCGATGCAAACTCCTTTACTTCCACCTACCAGTGCCAGTTTCGCAATATGTTCTATTCAAACTTCCGCTCGGTTCCCCGCTATCTGCGGAACCGTATAGTAGGGGTGCTGCTCAAGCCCTTCAAAATAACATAAACGTAACCTATCCTTAACCTAATTGTAACGTAACTGTTATATAACCGTAACCTATTTGTAACGTAACCGGAACTTGACAATGAGATAATCGTAAATTATTGCAACGTAACCGTAACCTACACATAACCTATCTGCAACCTAACTGCATTGTAAGTGTAATTTAACCGTAACGTAACTATAACCTAATCGTAACTTAACCGTAACTTAGCTGTAACCTAACTGTAGTCGTGCTATGTATGCTATGTAAAATAATTTTGTTCCAGTTTCTACCACCATTGAGCATACACTGATTTAAACAAAACACTTTCCGAATGAAATTCCGACACATGTCCGCGCTGCTTTCCGGCACCGTATAGCAGGCGTTCTGCGCAAGAGATTTAAAAAGCTTTAGTTCCACTTTCCATCGGCAAGGGGCGCAATTAGTTTTATGCGAACATCTGACACATATCCCCGCTGCTTGGGCAGAATATGAGTGAAAGTGTTTAATAATCTATGTTATATGCACGTTCTTGTTCATTAGTTCTTTATCATTATGTTTTGTACTTTGCACAGGGTGGTAGAATTATTGCAGATGGAGGAAAAAGATAGGTGTTACAGTTTTCAGAATTTGTTACCCCCCCCCCCCCCCCCCCAAATCACGAATGACGAACTATCGCGTCGCTAGAATTCACCGCCATCTTAGAACAAAAAATTATGTTATAAAGAACATTGGTGGACTCTATATATATAAAAAAATGAGATCTAAAGTTATATTTATTGTAGGAAAAGCTACAATTGCGATTTCACCCTTCTTTCTCGTTTTCCCCTTAGAGTTTTACATACATAATGTTTAATGATTTTCAAATCTATATCTTGGTCATTAACAATTAGGAAAATTGGTTATTGTCCTCGGTCAGGGTAGGAAATCAAAAACATATCTGAAGCGTTTTATTAGTTGAATCCGCATTTTTTCGTTTTCTGACTGGTCTATACAGTAATCTCTATTTTCCTTTTACTTTCAACAAAGATGGATACTTCTGTTGCCACTATGACAAAAAAGTAATAAAAACTACAAAAAAAATTAATAACTCAGAAACAAATTGAGATACAGCTTTCAAACAAATTGCATTTAAAAGTACATTTTTTTTCTCTATACGACGGTGTAAAAAGTAATATTGTGGGATGTTTAGAAGTTAAAGAATGAAATTTCATTTAAAATTGGTCCAGGAATATTAATGTTTAATCCATGGCGTACGTAATGTATGACCAGCACCGTAGAAGTTAAAAAATTTACAGTACCGAAAAATGTAATCCATGGCGTACGTAATGTATGAAATTTCATTTAAAATTGGTCCAGGAACATTAATGTTTAGTCCATGGCGTACGTAATGTATGACCAGCTCCGTAGAACTTTAAAAATTTGCAGTACCGAAAATTGTAAAACTGAAATTTCTTTTAAAATTTGTTCATGATGGGTCCAGGAATGTTAATGTTTAATTTATGGCGTTCGTAATGTAGGATCAACTCCGTGCGATTTTTTATGTCTTAAATTTTAGTCTTCGAAAAAAATCATTTTCCAAATGGTCGTTGTAATTTGTTAAATTGCTTTTTATTTCATTTCCTTTTCAGAAAGTAAATGGAGGGATCGACCGGAAGATCTCTTCTTAGTCTCTGTAAAAAGTTTAATATCAAACAAATATCCGCGCATCAAACAATATATCACGCATCTAAATGAAATAAAGTCTATTTGTTGGCGATGCATCGTATCGGAAACAAGCATTAAAATGTTGGAATGAAGAAATAGAAAATAATTTTTTTTATCTATTTTATATTATATTATACTAACATTATAAAAAGGTAAAAATTGTTTATTTGTTGGAGGTAAGCTCTGGAACTACCGAACCGATTCCAAAAGTAATGGTATCTAAATGATGGTTTTAGCCCAACTTAGAACATAGGCTATATCTTATGTCTGTACCACTGGCCAAAATGGGGTGCAGGAGCAAAACGTTCTAAAAATGAGATTTTTGTGTTACTGAAAGGCCTAGAAACATGCAATTTGGAATGGTAGTTACTTATAAGATACTAATCATCTCTGAGGCTATTTCTTTAAAAAATCGAAATTAAAAAGGGGTGACAATGCTGGAAAAATGTTCTAAGAAACGTTCTAAATGGCGATTTTTACGCAATTTTAGGAAGTACCAAACCGATTAAAAAAACAATGGTGTCAAAATGATGGTGAAATCCTTGCTCAAACATAGGCTACCTTTTATTTCAGTGCCAATAGCCCTAAAGATAGTGCAGGAGCAAAAAAACGTTCGAAATTGCGATTTTTGTTACTAGGGTCCCGATACATGGAATTTGGCATGATAGTTACTTATTAGATATAAAGGATCTCTAAGAACATTTCTTAAAAAATTCGAAATTTGAAAGGGGTGAAAATGCGCAAAAAGCGTTGTAAAAACGCTCGAAATGGCGATTTTTATGCAATCTCAAGAAGTACCAAACCGATTTCAAAAATAATGCTGCCAAAATGATGGTGACAACCTTTGCTCCAATATAGGCTACATTTTATGTCGGTGCCACTACCCCTATTGGGGGTGCAGGAGCAAAAATGTTCGAAATTGCGATTTTTGTGTTAATGAAGGGCCCAGTTACATGGAATTTGGAATGGTAATTACTTATAAGATATAAATGACCTCTAAGAACATTTCTTAAAAAATTCGAAATTTCAAAGAGGTGAACATGCGCGAAAAAAGTTCTAAAAAACGCTCTAAATGGCGATATCTAAGCAATCTCAGAAACTACCCAATCTATTTCAAAAGTAATGGTTGAAAATTGATGATGACAGCGCTTGCTCCAACATAGGATCTATTTCATGTCGGTGTCGCTACCACCTATGGTTGCAAAAGCAAAAAACGTTCTAAATTGCGATATTTGTGTTACTGAAAAGCCTAGAATCCTGAAATTAGGCAGGACAGTTATTTATAAGATACAAATGATCTCAAGAAAATTTCTTAAAGAGTCGAAATTTAAAAGGGGTGAAAATGAGCGAAAAGCGCTCTAAAAAACTTTCTGAATTGCGATTTTTACGCAATCTCAGTACAGAACCGATTTAAAAGATAATGGTGTGAAAATGATGGTGACAGCCCTCGCTCCAACATAGGCTTCATGTCGGTGCCACTACCCCAAATGGGTAGTGAAGGAGCAGAAAAAGGCTCTAAATTGCGTTTTTTGTAATACTGCAGGGGCTAGAACTTGAAATTAGGCATGGT
Organism: Maratus speciosus; assembly: GCA_963932465.1. Taxonomy (NCBI): domain Eukaryota; kingdom Metazoa; phylum Arthropoda; class Arachnida; order Araneae; family Salticidae; genus Maratus; species Maratus speciosus. The sequence continues at coordinate 81,881,637 of OZ010800.1, read as the reverse complement.
AGTTACTTATAATGTATAAACGATCTCTAAGAACATTTCCTAAATAATTCGAAATTTGAAAGGGTGAAAACGGACGAAAAAAGTTCTAAAAAACGTTCTAAATTGCGATTTCTACGCAATCTCAGAAAGTACCCAACCGATTTCAAAATTAATTATTGGAAATTGATGATGATAGCCCTTGATCCAATATAGGATCTATTTCATGTCGGCGTCACTACCACTTTGAGGTTGCATTTAAAAAAAAACATTTTAAATTGTGATTTTTGTGATACAGAAGGGGCTAGCAACTTGAAATTTGGAACGGTAATTACTCATGAGATGTAAATACTCTCTGAGAAGCGTTCCTTTGAAATTTAAAAGGGTTGAAAATGAACAAAAAGCGTTCTAAATAGCGATTTCTACGCAATCTCAGGAAATATAAACCGAATTCAGAAGTAATGGTTTCAAATTAATAGTGACAGTCCCCGCTCCAACATAGCTTATATTGTACGTTGTTGTCACTGTCACCTAGGGGTTACAGGAGCAAAAAAATGTTCTTAATTGCGTTTTGTGTGTTACTGAGGGGGTCTAATATTTTTAATTTGGAATGGTAATTACTTCAAAGATGCAAATGCTTTCTAAGAATTGTCGAAAGAAAATTCCAAATTTAAAAGGATGAAGTGAGCGAAAAGCGTTCTATAAGCGTTCTAAACTACGATTTTTATGCAATCGTATGAAATACGAAACCGATTTCAAACATAATGGTTGCAAATTGATGGTGATAGAATCTGCTCAAATATAAGCTATATTTTATGTCGAGGGTTGCTGGAGCAAAAAACTTTCTAAATTGCAATTTGTGCGGTACTGAAGAGGCTAGAAACTTTAAATATCGCACGGTAGTTATTTATAAAATATAAATGTCCTCTAAGAACAGCCGAAAATAAATTCGAAATTAAAAAGGGGTGCAGCGAAGGGAAGGAGAGAAAAGCATTCTAAAAGAGTCCTAAATTACGATTTCTATGGAATCTCAGGAAATAATAAACCAATTACGGAAGTTATTGGCTGCGAATCAAGAGTGATAGTCTCTGATCCTATATGGGCTATATTTCATGCAGGTGTCACTACCACTTGGTTGGCAGGAATAACAAGAAAGCCTTTAAAAACATCTAAATTCCGTTTCCTATATAATATTAGGAAATACTAAACGATTTCCAGGTTAATGTTGGTAAATTAATCATGACAGTCTCAGTTTCAGCATTTTTCGAGACATTCCATTTCAACTCTATTTCGGAATTTTATGTTGGTGCCACTAACACCAGAGAGGTGGTAGACTGTTAGACAATAAGCTTGGAATTTGACAGGATGGTTTATTTTAAGATGTAAATGCGTTAAGACGGCTTCTAAAAAATTCAAAATTTCAAATGAATATTGAAATGAGAGTATGAAATAAACATAAAAATCTCAAAATACTTTCTAAATTATCATTTATTTGGAATTAGTTTTATTTCTTCTTATTAATTAAAATCTCATTTCTGTCTATTGCACTTTTATAATGAAGTTTAGTCAAACTTTGGTTTAATTTGTAATTTTTGAATATTCCCCCCCACCCCCCACCCCCCCCAAAAAAAAAATCATGCAAATATCACTCGGCATATTTCAACTATTACGCGAGCAATGCCGCGTGGTTTGCTAGTCCTAAATGAAATGGACTCATTCGCTAACCAGATAACGTAGTTAAATGTTTTTTAAATTTTTCTGTAGTAAAATATTTCTTTGCTTTTATAGACCTAATTTAAACATAAATCTGATGTAATAAATATCCAAAGAAAATATTTTTATGTATTGCGTTTAGTCACATGTATAATATTGTGAAAAATTAAATTCCTATATTTAACCCTTAAATGCCGGGTGTTGCTTTTCGGCATCATACCCAATTTAGGCTCTAAAATACTATTAGAATACTATTGAAGCTATATTTCCTAATGTTACCAATAAAATACATTCTGAAAATATTATTAAATTGATTTTCAAAATATAGATGGCAACACTTGTGCTGTTTAAGAATAAAGAAAGATTTATTTTGTCAATTGTGGCTACTTGTTCTTTTTGTTTTGCTTGGAAGCTTGCGAAATACCCTATTTTGTTCTGCAGTGAGCAAGTAAATTTTATTTCTTATTATAGTTCCTAAAATTATTGTGTGCTTAATATTATGGAATTTTATCCAGGAAAATTATTTTTTAAATTAAAGACCAGTATTGCTGCTTAGTAACAAACTGTTTTTAAGCCGCAAAACCATACTGAAAACAAAATATGATTTTTTAAATTATTTCCCCTATGATTTATTTAAAAAATGAAAGCCGAAAAACATTATTACAATGATTTTTGAAAAATCAGGCATTTAAGGGTTAAAATGAGATAAATTGGAGCTTTATCAGTAAGTTGGATAACATTCTCTTTCAACAATGTAAAATATCACTTACATTTCAATTATTTAGCTACATTTTGTTCTTGGAACGGGAATTTCACTTTTTCGAAAATATTTATCTTGCATTTACTAAACAACAAATATCAAGATGACTTAACTTAAAATTACTCGAAATTTAATTTTAAAATTTTACGTACCTTTCTAAAATGTTGATTGCTGAAAAGTTTGATTGAGACTAGAATTTACAAACTAATTTCTTTGACAATAACTTAATTTTTTTTAAAAAATCCTAAATAAGTATTATTCGGAAATTCTGATTCGACTGTGGCCTTTCACGATTGAAAAATTAATGCATATTCGTCTATATTAAATTCCTCTTTATATTTTCATTCAAGATTGAAATCCAAACATCCCATCTTTTAAAATTATTTTTATTTAACCTATTAAATTGATATTTCTAGCGAAAAATCTCTCTTCGCTCTTTTCAAATTCATGTTTACCTTTTCAAATCCAATCTTATTAGCTTCTTTCATAAGTTACATTTCAAGAGTTGACTTAAATCCAATTACTTTTTACTCAACTAAAACCAGAATAAGTTCTTTTATAAAAAGATATTCCTAACATAGCATTTTAAGGTAAATTTAATTTAAATATGACACAAGAATATTTTAAAAGAATGCATGTTAAAGCAATGGAATATTTCAAAATAGTATTGCTTATAAGTCAATTTAATTATGATATCAATTACATTTTCAAGAAATAGAGGAAATGGAGAGCTATTGGAAGAAGTGGATTATCTCTCAAAATAAATCGTTTAAATATTGAATCTTTTGTCACTAGATGGCAGTACTAGCATTACACAAACACATGTATTGAACATTTGTTTCGTTAGCATGTTGCAAAATAAGAAGCAAAACATTCCTAAACCTAAACGTGAGCGATTTTTGTATGATTGATAAGCACTTTCTAAAATGATGTAATACCGCTTTTAAGAATTCAAGGGGATAAACCTAGCTTCTCGGGTTAGAGAATATAGGTGAAAACCATCATATATGTTATTTCTGATTTTAACATCCTCATTTTTCTTCACATACTAAAGGCACAATAATGGCTGAGGTATTTTTTGAAAGGTTCTGCAAGCAACTTTTGCTATGATACGCCTATATACCGCTAAAACACGTTGTTTGATAAAAAGAAATGCTGTTGTTCAAAAATTAATTAAAAACGTATCAGCAGATAATCTCCAAAATATTGCTGTGAGAAGGGAGGAGTCCCTCCCGCGAGCCATTGTTTTTAAAATTCTGATAGTTTTTTTTCACATTTAATATTTTATTAGAAAGCCGACGAACAATATTAAAAATCACATTTATATGAAAAATAACCATAATGCATTCCAATAAAGTTTTGAAACGTAATAAAAGCAATATTTTGATATTGGCCTCAGGTCTGGAGTTACAGACGAAGTGTAATGATGCTAATATAAGAAGTGTAAAAATTGTTCCGAAGTGTAATAATTCAAATATCTCTACAGGGTATTTCGCTACCAGACCGACAAACAGTCAGGAGGCGTAGGGGGCAGAGAGACGACCAGGAATCACATGCAATGCAGTACCGGAAATGCAACCCTAACGAGATAGAAGGGTTGTTAGGGGCTGAATCATCGTGATCGAAAATTGACTTTTAAAGACCATAATCTTAAAATATGTCATGACTTTCCTATAATGTAGTTGCCCGAAGTTTCGTAAAGGGGGAGCAGCATTGAATCTCGGGTGTTTTATAATACGCCGTGCATCCGTCCGACGATACCGGTAGCAACGAAGGTAAGTTATTCCAAAACTCTCCTAATGCCTCTGATAAAATGGAGGATAAACAAAATGTAGGAATGAAAAGCCTTCGATGAACTTCGGGGAACTTCATTATCAGAAAAGACATGACTTATTTTATGTTTACTGTCTTAAAATGTCAATTTGCTATCACGAAGATTTAGCTCCTAACAACCCTCTATCTCGTTAGGATTGCATTTTCGACCCTGCATTATTATGTGATTTCGAGTCGCCTCTGGGCTCACTACACCTCCTGCAAGTTTGTCGGTGGGGTAGTGAAATACCTTGTATTTATAACCAGCCTTTTTGATTCTGTTCATACCAGTGGTTTAAGCGTGAAAGTCGATGCAACATATTACATTTGTGTTTGATTTACTTTCTATTGTTTTATGTATCGATGGATGACTGTTTTAATTTTGTTATAGAATATTAGCTGGTATCATATGATGGGCCATTTTTATTAATTTAAGTGCAAACTGATTTATTTTTCGTAATCCTCTGCTCTCGATAGAGACAGATAAAAAAAAATCATGCTTTAAAATTAATTTAAAAACAATAAAAAATGAGTAGTTCGCGATACAGTTTTCAAATGTAATATAGGGCATTTCAAGGATAGATGGCCATAGAAGAGAGATGGCTAGTCTAAATATTTCAAAAACTATATCATAGATTGCAGCATAAACTTTTTCGCAAGAAATAGTTCAACGTGTTCATTCATTACGACGTACAGCTGTGCTGATAAATTATAAACAGAAAATGTAATTTTAATGTTTATTTAATTTAGTGGTTGGATATATATGTTGAGTTAGGTATCTGAATGTTTTGCATTACGCATTTTACTTTTTTTTTACTTTTGGTGTGAATCGCCGAACAGATGCTATGCTGCATTTTTCACGAATTCCGCAATAGCTCTATCTCAAGAATTAATGCACGGATTTTCATCAAACTTGAGATCCAGTTAATCCTTGATGTGAATTGGTATAACTTACCTTTTGGTGTAAATCGTACAACAGGTTCCGCTGGTATACTGCATTTTTCGCAATAGCTCTATCTCGAGAACTTATGCGCGTAATTTCATCTAACTTGGGATTCAGTTATACGCTGACAAAAGTTGTTGCTGATTAGGTTTTAGTGTTAATCACTTAACAAGTGACGTTTTTCTTGACGTTTTTGCATGTGACGTTTAACAAGTGACGTTTTACATGATTTTAGCGATAGCCGTATCTTAAGAACTAATGCACGGAATTTCATACCTTTACAATCCTCACGCATAGATTGCCATATAATTTGGCCACTGTGATATCGAATTTTGAAGCATTAGCATTTATGAGATAGAAGAAAGTTTTGGGATTGCTATTCCGACTATTTTTTTTTTTAAATTTGAGAATGTATTAAGTAAAAAAATACGCTGTACCTAATATTTTTAGTTAAACTTCTGATAAAAAGCAAACATAATTGATTATAAATTGCAAACATAACATTTTTTTTCATTTCATTGAGTACGTTAGACTGACAGCGTCGTTTATCGCTTTAAATCTATAGAAATCAATTATACTGTGTACCAACTTCATATAAAATATCACTACTTTGTTAATTTTGTAGCAACTAATTAAAAATTCAAGCATTTTTTTAAATAAAACATTCAAGTTAAAGTTGTGGGTCGTAAAATCTTGACGGGTATTATCTAGTACTGTATATTACCGATAATTGCTGAAAGAGTCTTTTCAGTTATGGTTTTTAAGTTCAACTGAATTTTGTATACTACGCGGTGTGTATAAATGGTACAGAGCAGTGTGGTCCAACCAGCGGCCCGCGGGCCGCATGCGGCCCACCTATTCATTTTTGTTGACCCTTGCTGATCTCACTGGAAAAATATTTTAATTTAACATTTGGGGGGAAAATTGTTTACCCTTCTTACTGCTTAAGTTTTTAAGCAATACTACATTAATTTTTTTTTATGTTTACGTCAGCAGCACATTAAAATCTTCATTTCTCTATAACGGCGATATTGAAGCATATAATATATTCTTCGACCGTTAAAATCCTACTGCGATTTCCACTTTCATTCAGTACTGTTACGAAGGAGGCAGTTGGAAAAGGCGAGAAACGACCCCGCCCCCAGGTGACGGGCGGTCGCCAGTGTTTTGCTACTGGTAGATTAGCGATCGTTCGTGTGCTCCGGAGGATTTACGGGAAGGTTTCTAGAAAACGGGGGTTAGTCGAGTTTGAAGTGGCTGCTTTGACGAGAGAGGTTGTTCGAGAGATTGTTGTCGTATTTTTGCGAAAGCGGTACATAACATGGTGGAAGTTAAGAAACGGCGTGTTGAAGATGTGAAACGACAATTTCAGTCAAAGTGGTAGGAAAGTTACTTTTTTATTGAGCATAATACTGTAAAATCAGAGTGCGTTATCTGTCCTCAAGTCTTAGGTGTTTCGAAGGAGTGTAACGTGAGTAGACATTATACCAGCTTGCATAAAACAAAATACGATCAATACTAGGAAAGTGCCAGAAGTTGTGTGATTAATGATTTGAAGCTGAAATAACTAAACAGAAGAATATCTCGCAACCATAAAACACTGCTGGTTTAAAGGCACCTTATGTAGCATGTTTATTGCTAGCTAAAAGTAAAAAGTTTTTTAGGTATGTTGTGCTCATTAAGAGATGTGCTGAAAAAATCGCATCTTCATTTGGAGATAATGAGGTGGCTAAAAATTTTGAAACAGTTTCCTTGTCTCATCAAATAGTAAGTAGAATTATTAATGATATGGGTGATGAAGTTTCAGGTTCTCACAAGAGCATTTTGGAAAATGTGAATTTTGCTCTCTAGCTTTATATGAGAGCACATATATAGCTGACATCAGCCAACTCTTTATCTTTTCAGAATAATAAACGAAGAATTTGAAATTCATGAAGAACTGTTGGATATGAAATCATTAGAAGCCAGCACAAAAACATATTGACACATTCAACACACTAGATGATGTCGTTTCTAAATATGGTGGTTTGTGAAGTGTCTTGGCATTGCAACAGATGGAGGTAAACCAATGGTTGGACATAAAACTAGGTTAATACGGTTGTGTTAAGAAAAAAGCTTGCATTGTTTTTTCTTCAGTGCATTATCCACCAGCAAGCCCTCTGTGAAAAAATTATAAGACTCACTGATACAATGAACACTGTCATAAATGATGGGAATTTAATAAGAGAAGGCAGTAAGTCCATAGACGCAGATAATGTATTGCATTCCCGGACAGTTTTAAAGCTGTGTATGGGGATATTTCATTTTACTGTGAAGTGCGCTGACTGAGTGCTGGAAAACGTCTGCAACAGTTTTTTGTGTTGAGGAATGGAATTTTTACTTTTCTTAGAAATCAGAACATTGGGTATAGATATCAAGAAAAAGGATGGAAGAAATCCCGTTTTGTAAGTAATCTTGCTTTTCCAACAGATTGGACATTCCATCTAAATGCATTAGACCTAAAACTACAAGGCAGAAAAAAGCATCCCCCAGCTTTATGGACATATTGAGGGGTTCCGCAAAAAACTTGATGTAATACAAACTGCACGTAAGGCAAATAATACAGCACTCTTCCCAAATTCTCAGCAGTTGATGGAAGAAAAAGGTGACACAAATTTTAGTATGTTTCATGAGGTAATAATAGATATTATGCGCAGATATAAAGATACTAGATATCAACAGTTCCAGTATTTTGACTTCTCAAAACGAAAACTTTCATTGCTCAACAACCCCACTGGTACTGACGTGATTGAGAGGAGCACTGCGACCTTCAACTGGAAATTTGTTATCTTCAGGCAGATCCATTCTACCAGACTAAAAAGTGTAATACCCCTGAAAATTTCTGAAAATTGGTTTTTAATGAACGTTTTCTTAAATTGCTTACATTTTCTATACATATCGCTCACTCGCAGGAAAAGTGACGCGTCTCACAAAAACTTGTTTTGCGATTTATTCCACCAGTAGGTTTCTCATAGGTGTGTCTTGCTACACTAAAAGTTTCATAAGTATAGTTATACGGGAAATCACTTTATTATGCTGTTTGTCCATTCGTGACCACAGAAGTGTTGTGGATTGTGTGATGAGGTAAATTTGTCCAACCCTCCAAGCCTCATCATATGTCTTCATTCTTAAAGGTTTTACGCTTTTATGCACATTTTTACTCCTGCATCCAGAGCTAAATGCTGTAATTTCATGTTACAGTGAAATCATGCAAAGTTTCTTTTGCCTCTCCTGTGAAATTTATATTTGTCGAGATGTGTCGCTTTACTTGCGGGTGAGTAATATGTGTGTGAAAATTCTTTTTCTGCTCTCAAATAAATTAAATGAAAAACGAGAAATCAAATTGAAAGTGCTTCACTGGAATCGATCCAGAGAGTTTGCTTTACTGAACTTACAGTGAACATTGATATACTGGTACCGGGAAAGCAGTGCCAATATAAATTTTAACAAACTTTTCTGTATAAAATATGTAACTCGTTTTCTTTCTCGAATTTCTCTGGCCATCACATTCCTATCCTAAATTTTCATTGGCCCTCCGGTAACTAAAGGTTGGACCACACTGCCAGAGAACATATGGGTGGGTACATAAAGGTATTTGTAAGAATTACTGAGTATGAGATTAAATTGCTCAAAGGTGGTTTTTATTTGACTAATTCGTTTTCAAACTGAACTGAACCTAACCCTTTATCTACTGAAGGTACTTATAAGTACCATTAAAATATCTTGTTATAAAATTCATTTAACACACCGATTAGTAGTAATGCAGTTTTGAATGAGTTATAGATGCTGTACTTTATCTTGGTCTAAAAACATTATTGGTTACAAAAAACAAAAATATTTTAAAAGGATGATTTCTTTTGCCATTGCATCTTTTCAGCTTTCTTGGCGTTGGAAAAGGAGGTGGGTGATTTTTCAATTCGGAAATATTTCTATAATTCTATTGCAAGAATATTATATTTGTAAATTTCCTAATTTTACAAAATACTAAGGAAAATATTTAAAATAAAAGATTTGAGTAGGGCTATAAATAGTGCACAAAATCCCTATAAATTTAAATTTAATTATTTCTTGTAAACAGTGTTGGGCAGAATCTGATTACAAAGTAATGAAATTATAGATTAAAATACATTTTAATCCCCTCACAATGCAATTGATTAACATGTAAGGCATTACATAGTAATTTCAAGTACTCTTTTGAAATACATAATCTGAATATCGTGTAATAGATTGCAAACCAATTCTCATTTTTTCTTTTAAATTTTAATTAGATTAACTTGTAATGGATTACAAGATGATTCAGATTACATTTTTAATTGTATAATTCAAATAACATGTAATCTACATTACAAGATGATTCATATTCGATTTTAATTATATAACCCAATAAACCTGTAATCGATTACTTTTTTAATTATAGAATCCAGTTAACTTGTAATGGATTATAGATCAATTCTAATTGCATATTTAAAAATATAACTTAGATTAAATTCTAATGTATTACAAGTTAGTGTCAATTACGTTTATTCTGAATTCAGTTTGGTTAACGTGTAGTATAATACAACTTAATTTAAATTACATTCTATGAAATGTATTTAAATTAAATTGCAATGAATTATGAACTAATTCTATTTGCAGTTTTTAAAATATAATTTAGATTAAATTCTAATGTATTACAAGTTAATCTCAGTTATGTTTGCTCAGAATGAAATTTGGTTAGCGTGTAATGTAATATAACTAAATCTAAGTTACATTCTATGAAATGTATTTAAATTATATTGCAATCAATTACGAGCTAATTCTAATTGCATTTCTAAAATTGACATGAAAATTACTTGTAATTCAATGCAAGTTAATCCCATTTACGTTTATAAGAATGTAACTAAATTATAAGTAACTATTTATATGCCAGTAAGTATTAATTTATAATCTTATAAAAACGTATTAGAATTTTTTAAGCAGAATTGTATATTTACTAATTTTCTAGTTATTTTTACGTAATTAATCGTTTTCTGGAAATACGCTTTTTTTTTTTTTTTTACTTTTTTAATTCAGACCCGAAAAACGCGCTATACAGAGTCTGATGTCAAGAAGTGTCATGAGACAGGTGCATACACCATAATTTTACAAAACTATTATTATTTTTTTAAGTAAGTTTTATACCCAGAAAAAAGTCAATATATAAGGTTTAAATTATTACGAAATATAAAAAATTGCTTATCGCGCTCGAAGGGACAATGTCACATTATTTTTAACATATAGATCTTAAATATCTCTGTGGTATAAGTAATATACATACAATGTATTTAAAATTTTGTAGGTTATCTGATGATTTAGAATGCAATTTTAAAAATGAAGGAACTCAAATTTAATCATTCATGAGTACATTTCGGTTCTGAGACTTTGTTCCTGCTGTTTAGGTCATAGGGCTTCAATCCCGACACATCGGTCCCAATGCCATTTCGGACCAAAAAGTGACATAATTTTACAGAAGACATTGATTGTCTTTTTAAAAAAAACCAAAACCACATAAATTTTACTATAGCGCGAATATAAGGGCCCGATATCCAAAAACACATATAACTCAAATCTAATTTGTCGGCACAAGTTTCATATGATTAACTTAACAGATTTAAAGGGAGGAGGGCGAGGCTCTATAGATTTTTCATAAAAGCCCTTCCATATTTTAGTGTATCAAAAATATAAATCGGCTGACAAATTAAAATAATTATAACTCAAGCTACAATTACCGTAAAACACTTTGTATAGTAAACGTAACCTTTATAATCGGGAAGAGGACATTGTCGTATTTTAACAGAAGCCCCCAACTTTCAATATGGCATAAATATAAGGACTCGTTAAACATAAACACTTATAACTCAGATCCAAATTGTCACAGAACATAAAAATTTCATATGATAAAAGCAATTATTTTAAAGGGGAAGAGAAAGACATTTTTTTGGTCCTGTTTGCGATTGAGAATCTTTTCTTGAAATTGATTCCGTTTTTATAATTGTAAAAACAAAACAAAAAATTATATATTTAAAATCCAAATTCATCGAATTTCAGTTTACCTTTTCATGCATTAGTTTAAGGAAAATTAATTTTTCGCATGCTTGGGTAATATTGGAATGTATACGTTTTTTTATTATTATTTTCTAATTAATTAAAATACATTGAAGTAGAATCATGCATCGGGTTGGGCATCGTATTTCGGCGGTGTCGACGACGATTTTTTTTTAAACGCATTTTTTATTTTAAATTTTTTACAATTACGAATACATTCCTAAATTTATTCAGTATTTATGTTGAAAAGATTAAAATTTTATATTTAACCCGTAACCGAAGTAACAAATATTGTCGCATATCTACCGTGAGCGATCTGTCAGACCGGTTAACCCGTAACCGGAGTGACAAATGTTGTCGCATAACTGCCGTGAGTGGTCTGTGAGATCGCTTAATCTAAATATGAATAAAATGCTACATTGACTCTCAAAATACTGTTCATCTACTAAACTTCATGTACACGGTTATTATTTTTAAAATTCAGCTATTCAAAAGTTAGTAGTGAAGATAAAGGGACTCCAAATAAAACAAAATTTAACCAGTATCTATAGTTAAACGGAAAATTTGTGAAAATGGAAAAATACAGCAGTCTCTGAGACCGCTAACAGCGGTTTCGGGTTAAGATACAATTACATCATAGCTGCCAACATTTACGCTTTCTTCCTACCACTAAAATTTTATAGTGAATATTCCCTTATTTAATCGTCGAAATCTCACGATTAAACAAGGCGAAGATCTATACTAAATTTTACTGGTAGCAAAAAAGCGTAAAAGTTGGCAGCTATGAAATACATCGAATTTCTGTTTGTACTTTTATACATTCTTTACCTTAAAAAATAATTTTCAAATGTTTGGGAAATATTTGAATATTTTAGTTTTAATATATTATTATTTTGAAATTAATAATAATAAAAGAAAAACTTTAAATCATAGTTCTGAATTGGTAACCCGATTTCTTGCAAAAGGAAAGAAAGTGAGAGGGATGAAGACACATTTATGAGTTTTTCCGGTTATCCAAAATTTTCAGTTTTTTTGTCATTTTCTGATCATTGAAAATTAGATATATTTTATTGCTAATCCTACAGGAGCAAACCGTCACAAATACTTCATGAATTTCAGCAGCCGGGTGCTCTGAGGCTCCTACTTTCAATCCTTCTCCATCAACTACATGAATGCCAGCATTTATGTTAAACACATTTTACTATAATCTAAAACCTAAAAGGAAATAAAACTGCGGCGTATGATTTACACATCTTTGTTTTATCTTTTTATTTAACTTTATTTCTCATCACGGAAGATTATTGGTTAAATTCAGTATTAGATTCATTGAATATGCTTCTGTTTTTCCTCAATATCTTTTTAATCTTTTTTCAGTAAAAAAAAAAAAAAAATAAATAAATAAATAAAAAATGTTTTTGTATGTTTTTAGAACTGGAGTGCAAGTTTAAAAAGACTATGGGAGCCCCCCCCCCCCCCCTACAGACTATTGAATTAGATTTCAGCAGCCATCAGAAGTTAGAAAAAACACAATCTTTTTCTTTTATATTATTTCTTTACTGAACTAATCAAAATTTTAAAAATAGCTCATTAATTACCCGACTGAAAAGAAGGGTTATGTGTTTCACGCGTACCTGGGTATGTGGATTTCTTTATACCATCGAAACATCCCAACGGCTGGATGGATTTTAATGAATGAGGTCTCTATCGATTCGTCTTAACAGTCCGATGGTTATAGGCTATGTTTTGTTTTTATAAATTCAAAATGGAGGCTGTAAAATACAAAATGGCCGTAGAGACGAAAAAAATTACGCACCCTATTAAGTGGCATATCATTGGATATGTCTTTCAAAATGAAGGCGATGTTTCATTGACTATTTTACAGTCAGAAGCTCCGTTTAAATATTACACAACCTGGAAGTTGTGTATGTAGGATTTCTAGCTTTACTGCAACTCTAACCATCATAGACATCTATAGGCCTCATCAAAACAGTGTTTATAGATAGGAACTAACAATTAAACGCAATTTAAAAGTCACCAATACAAATAAATTAAAAAAATATGTAAGTAATATAAAAAATAGTTTCACATTGATAGAAGTAATTAATTAGTTCGCTTTTTACGCAGTTGGGTATTTTGATTTTTTAAATTTAATTGAATTAATGTTTAAGTACTGAATCCCGAGGTCATACGAACTTTTTTAACACGTTCACGCCGGCGCGGTGGGTCACACTCGACTGTCTCAGAGCTATGAAGTCTCCGGCTTTTTGCACACCACTATTTTTTTAGAGAAAATGTTGTTCCTTTAAATCGCCCAATTGTTCTAATTACATAAAACAACATTTTCTGTATTAATATACTGGTATCCTAAAAGACGGAGACTTGACAGCTCTGAGACAGTCGAGTGTGACCCACCGCGCCGGCGTGAACGTGTTAAGCTTAAAATATATATTTTATCAAAGTTACTTGGAAAATTAAAAACTACTTACTATACTATATAATACAGTAGGGGGGGGATGACGATTAAAGACCTTATTTGATCACTATAAATTAAAAAATGGGTTCCCCATTCTAAAGGTAACGTCACTGTTAAATGTATTTATGATTAAAAAATTGCGATATTACATAAATGATAAATCGATTTAAGAAATTTCTACAGCATCTATTCCTAAATAAGATGATGACAACTTCAAACACTTAAAACTCGAGCTGTAATTATCGTAGAATACTCATATTTTGTATGGAAAGTGTAATCTTTGTAAAGCCGGAGCTATGTCTTTTTTTGAACAGGAACCCCTAAATTTTAATATAGAAGTATTTTAAGGCCATGGTAACTACAAACACTTTTATCTTGGATGCAAATTTTCGCAGCCTACACAAATTTCTTATGATAAACGTAAAACTTTTAAGGGAGTTAGGCTCTGTTGATTTTTTTTATGATTGCACCATATATTTTTGTAGATGAAAACAAAACATGCTCACAACTTAAAATCCTGTAACTCGGGTTTTAAAAATCCAACAAAGTTCCCTCCCTTTTTATAAAGATCACGTTTACCATACAAATTATGAGAGTGCTATGACACATACAAACCAAGTTATAATTTTCATGGCTTCTTATATTTATAATGTACTATAATTTGGAGGCTTTGATAAGATATCAATAGAGCCATCACCTCTAAATGATTACGTGTAATATAAGAAATTTGTGCGATGTGCTACTACTTGGATCCGATTTAAAAGTGTATATGGTTATCGGGTTGTATACTGAAATTTAGTAGGCTGTGGTTAAAAATCCGACAATGGCTAATATTAAATTATGTCCCATTGATCAAGCACACAAAATTTCTGCGCGCTGTGTCAATTTGTTCACGAGTTATAAGAGTTTAATTTTCTCAGCCTTTTATATTCACAATTTTATAAAGTTTAGCTGTTGTTAAAAAAGATAAAAGACCCTGAAAATATGCACTCATGATATTAATCATAACAACGTTTAGTGGTCTTACGACAATTACAGCCTGAGTTATAGGAAGGAAACGAAATGGCATGACCTTCTCATGAGCATCCCTTTGTAAAACTTATGTGCTGTGAGAATTAAATAAGTATAAGTATTATAAATTATAAGTATTTTCAATTTTAAGAATCTTTCTTGTATATACAAAAACATTGTAGGCTTCAATAAAAATAGACAGAGACATCTCCCCCCTCCACCTGTAATAGAATCACTTTACCATGCGAGATTTGCGTGATCTGCTACAATCTGGTTTCGAGTTATAAGTGTTTTTTTGTTATCGAGCCCTTATTTTTGCGCTACAATAAAATTTAAGGGGCTTCGCTGAAAAAACAAAAAATCTCTCATCGCCCTTTATAAAGATTGCGTTTACCATACAAAGGATGAATGCGCTACAACAAAAGCTTTCCGAGTTATAAGTGTTTTAAGTTGTAAATATCTTATATTTATGGCGTACTCAAATATTGAGGCTTAGATAAAAAAAAAATCACCTCCCCCCCGCCCCCCGCTAAAAATGTAACGTTTGCCATACAAAATTTGTGCAGGCCACGACAATTCCTATCCGAGTTTATAAGTGTTTGTGGTTATCAGGCCCTTATATTCGCACTGCACTAAAATTTTGGAGGCTCCAATTTAAAAAACGGACAAAGTCCTCGGTTACATTTCGCCAGTTTGTAAAAGCACAGTTTGAACGTACTGCTACAATTTAACGTGTATTAAGAGAGTTTAACTTTTTAGTGCCCTTAATTCATCTTTATTTTAATATAAAATTTAGATAGTTCCATAAAAAACCCTTTTGAGTTACCCGATAATGGCCCCTTATGATGTTGAACCAGACTATATTTGGCAGGTTTAGAATTACAGTCGGAGTTTTGACGGCGTGGAGGAAGGTATATTGACCGATACGCGGATGCCAAAACATCATACTTCGAGACATTGGGTAAGTGGTCATGGATTTTATTAACTCCAAAATTTACAATATTTTTTATTGTTTCAAACAAACTGTTGTTATGTTTTTCCTGCCTGTAACTCTATCATATAATGTATAATCTATAAATGACAGGTTGTTTATTGACCATTTGCTCGTCGGCTCACTTTTGTCAGACTAATAGGGAGGTTTCTTTCAAATGATAACCTTCTCATCCGCCAATCACAACTCCGCAGTTGACTTCCATAACAGCCACAATCCTAACGGCTACCAATCAAAACTTTTCTCCAACATTGTTTTACCTCCAACAGTTGATTTGTGACGTCATTTACAAATGTCCCATATCTTCCTTTTTTTACTTTCCTTTTTTGAAACAATTAAAATAAATATTATCAACAAAAAATCATGTACATAATCTAATTAATTATGTTAGCAAACAATGTGCGAAATGGAACAAAATAAAACACCAAATGTTCTATCTGCTTGAAATTAAGTAAAGAAGATGCATAATCTGTAGAAAAACACCTTTCAACTTGTCACCTTATGCAAATAAAGCGCTGATTTTAAAATCACGTGATTCACATACAATTTACTGCTGTCACGTTATAAAAATTATTTTTGTCGAATGGTAGGTACGCGAGTGTTTTGATGAACCAAATTATATTACAATGCCTTTATAATTTTGTTTCATGTGAATGCACATTTTTAAATTCCTTATAGAATTTTAAAAAATTGAATGAGAATTTATATCTTCGAAAAATATTATGCAAGCCATTAGTTCATTTCCATTATGCAGTAGTGATTTACAAACTGCTTTTCATTCTGATATTTACTGAGTCTACATGTAAAAATAAACCTACAATACTAGATGGAAATTTTTTCGAAAAAATTGAAAATAAGTCTTCAGGTGGTAGAATTGTAGCAAAATACACTAAGTGTAACAGTGAGGTAAAAGCCTCAAATAATTGCACTTCCAATCTTGTAACCCACCTTAAAAGGAAGCATGGAATCAATTATTTGGAAGAATATCGTGCCTATTTAAAGGAGTAAAAAAAACAACGAAAATCATCAAGTGTTTCTGGGCAATCAAGTCGAAACGTATATTTGCAAGATCATTTTGACAAAGATGTAGTAAATTATTTTATTGATTCGATGATTTCGTTAAGAAGTATTGATAATATTTATTTCCACAATATAATTAAAAACTTTAATTCTTGTTCAAAATCTTTTAATATAATGAGTCGTAGGGCCCTCGGGCGAAAAATTGCAATATATTACGATGAACAAGTAAAAAATATTAAACATGAGTTTGAAGATATCGAGTTCATTTGTATAACCACAGACATATGGTCAGGGCGACGAAGAAGTTTCTTAGGAGTGACAGCTCACTGGATTCATCCGGAGACATTAAAAAGGATTTCTAGAGCTATAGCTTGTCAAAGATTCAAAGGAACACATAGTTACGACAAAATTTATGACCATCTTATGAACATCTATAAAAAGGTTGAATTGAATTCTGCGAAAGTAATAGCTGCGATTACTGATAATGGTGGTAATTTTGTGAAAGCATTTAAAATTTTTGGAATTGAAGAAAAATGTATTTTAGAAGATGCTGGTGATTTAGATGCGCAATACAATTCATGGAGTACGGAGTGTGATTCTGACACTACGTCTAGCATAGATGATGATGTAGAAGATGTAATTGATTTCAATGAGTGTTTACTTTTACATTTTAGATGTGCGTCTCACACACTCAGTTTGTGTGCAACTACTGATTCTAACAATGTTCTGGAAAGCCAAGACACAGGAATTTCAAAAATACACGAACAAGTGATGAAAAAATGTAATATTTTTGGAGAGCAGCATGTCGACCTAAATCTTCAAAAATTATCATCTCTATTTTGGGACATACTCTTAGTCGACCAAACGCAACGCGATGGAATAGTTTATTTGCGCCATGAAACAATTTCTATCGATAAAAGAAAAATCTGCTATTTTGAGCAAGGAATTAGATTTGAAAACTTCATTTAAAGATCAGGGTTTCACATATATAGAAGAATACGTTAAATGTAGTAAACATATTGCCGCGGCTTTAGATATCCTTCAAGGAGAAAAAGAAACGTATTTTGGGATTTTGTTACCAACTTTGTTATCATTGAGACATAAATTACAAAAATCATTGACAGAAGATTTTATATATTGCCGACCTTTGGCTGGAGCTTATTTAGAAAGTATAGAAAACAGGTTTAGTCAGTATTTTGATATTTCATCTCGCCAAGCGGAAATAGCCGTAATAGCAACTTTATGTCATCCATTTTTTTTAAATTCAAGTGGCTGCCTTGTATTAGCGATTCAGCTTATACAAAGATTAAAATGCTGTTTATTACCGAATTGACAAAAGAAATGAAATCTAACGAATCTCTGGATATAATGAGTTCTGTCAATAGTGAAGAAAGAGGTAACTTTTTCTTTATTGATTCTGATCATGAAGAAGCAAAACAAGACCCTAAAAGGAAAGCAGAACTATTGTACGAGCATTTCTGTTTGGAGGAAAACAAAGATCTAAGTGTATTGAATTCTTATAAAGAGATTAAAAAAATCTTCATTAAATATAACACACCGCTGCCCTCGTCGGCATCTGTAGAAAGATTATTTTCTTTTGCAACTATTACAAATTATTGTAAAGCTAATAGGCTTTCTGACGAAATGTTTGAAAAACGTGTTGTTTTAAAAGCCAATCTTAAATATGACGAAGAATGTTTACGAAAATTTGAAAAATATTTTAATGCCAAAAGGAAAAATGTTTCCTTCAATGTTAAAAAGTAATAATCGTACCTTTTCAGCGTATATTTTCGTACTTGACTTTAATTCATTTTTTAATAACAAAGTATGTTACTGCTTCATTTTATAATTTTGTATAATTTTTATATGGTTTAATTATGTCTAATTTCAGAAAGAAATTTTGCAATTTTATTAAATAAATGTAATTGTAACTAAAATATCAATGTCTCTGAAATTTAAATTTTCATGGTTTTATTATGGTAAATATAAGTTATATAGTAATAAAATCTTACATGTGCTCGTAAAAACTAACCTGACTAGAAAAGGGGGAGAAGGACGTGGGGGGGGGTATGATTGGGCTAAGTCAACTAGCTATCTTTGGAGCACTCTCCTTTATATTTAATCTTTTCATGCAAATAATTTATTTCTATTAAATTTTTAAATACAAACTTTTAAAAACGGGAAAGATCCTTAATTTATTTTAATTGCATTTTAAAACGAAGAGTGTTTAGTTTAACACTATTTTTACCGATGTCAAATGACACCTTTTCAAAGTTTTGATTTGTGTTTATTTTGCACATAGTTTTTGAAAGCAATAAGCATAAAAATGTCTTCAATGTATTGAAAATTATTTGTAATTCTTTCAATCTAATATTACAAATTACAAACCATAAATCGAAATCTTTTAAAAGGTGTCATTTGACATCAAAAAAAGTGTTAAAGAAGATATAATTAAATGTACTTTCCAATGCTGCTTGCACGAGTCTATTTTGTGGGTTATGATTTTCAGATATTCACAAGGGAATAAATTTAAGGGTCTAGCTGTACAAATAAGTTTCAAAATAAAACTCTTTAATAAATAAAACGTATTTATTTATTATAGAAAAAGAGAAAATGTTATCAAATTAGTAACTATGATAAATCGAAATAAAAACATACATTTATTTTACTTAAATAGGTGTCACAAATAAAAATTAAAATGTGTTGACATGTTTCGGTTTAATAGTAAAAACCGTAATCATAACACACACATAATCAATAGAAATGAATGACACTGGGTACCAAAAAATAATCTAAAAACCAAAAAACATAAAAATTCAAATCATTGCGCCCTCTATGATCTCAAATAGCCTACGCTACCGCGGCTCCCTCTATCAGACTCCCTTTTTAAGTATTTATTAAGGAATTCCAATCATAAAATTGGAATATCAAAGGATAAAGAATCATTACACACAGTATCCCTCCTAGAATATATCTCAATAGATTCCCGGATGATTGACTTGCGGTATAAACTCGAAAAAAACGATAATCTACTGTCTCTGAAAAAAATATTAACCCCCCTCTTTAAAAACAGCCTTGATAACGCAGTCTTATACCTACCAAATTTTATATCAGATTCATGCTCTTTCCTCCTAATCCCAAACTTTCTACCTATCTTACCAATATAATAATTAATATCCATCCCCTCATTCTCATATGGAATTTCATACACCCCTGCGAGATCATCCTGTGCAACCGGATCAAAAGGTCTGTACAGAAGAAGTTTCAACTTAGGAGGTGGTTTAGCAACTAATTCTAACTTAAACTTCATTAATTTACTTTTAAGCTTCTCAAAATTACCCTTGATATATGGAAACGATAACCTTTTAAACCTATTAACCTCCCCCCTCTCGCACACCTTATCAACCAAAGTACAACTAACCTGTGAATGACCTTTACACTTATAATTTTTAATCAAATTATTAATCTTCTCTCTTTTGTAACCATTTACTTTAGCAATATTGAAAATATAATTAAACTCCTCATCCAAAAAATCCTCTGAACAAATATTAAACGCACGATTAACCATGAACCTGAACGTTGAGAACGTTCATGGTTAATCGTGCGTTTAATATTTGTTCAAAGGATTTTTTGAACGAGGAGTTGAAATATATTTTCAATATTGCTAAAGTAAATGGTTACAAAAGAGAGAAGATTAATAATTTGATTAAAAATTATAAGTGTAAAGGTCATTCACAGGTTAGTTGTACTTTGGTTGATAAGGTGTGCGAGAGGTGGGAGGTTAATAGGTTTAAAAGGTTATCGTTTCCATATATCAAGGGTAATTTTGAGAGGCTTAAAAGTAAATTAATGAAGTTTAAGGTAGAATTAGTTGCTAAACCACCTCTTAAGTTGAAACATCTTCTGTACAGACCTTTTTATCCGGTTGCACAGGATGATCTCGCAGGGGTGTATGAAATTCCATATGAGAAGGGGGGGGGGATATTAATAATTATATTGGTATGACAGGTAGAAAGTTTGGGATTAGGAGGAAAGAGCATGAATCTGATATAAAATTTGGTAGGGATAAGACTGCGTTATCAAGGCTGTTTTTAAAGAGGGGGGTTAATATTTGTTTCAGAGACAGTAGATTATTGTTTGTTTCGAGTTTATACCGCAAGTCAATCATCCGGGAATCTATTGAGATATATTCTAGGGGGGATACTGTGTGTAATGATTCTTTATCCTTTGATATTCCAATTTTATGGTTGGAATTCCTTAATAAATACTTAAAAAGGGAGTCTGATAGAGGGAGCCGCGGTAGCGTAGGCTATTTGAGATCATAGAGGGCGCAATGTTTTGCATTTTTATGTTTTTTGGTTTTTAGATTATTTTTTGGTACCCAGTGTCATTCATTTCTATTGATTATGTGTGTGTTATGATTACGGTTTTTACTATTAAACCGAAACATGTCAACACATTTTAATTTTTATTTGTGACACCTATTTAAGTAAAATAAATGTATGTTTTTATTTATATGATAAGAAAGGGTGAAGTAAAATTTGTTTGAGTTTTTACGAAAACTTAGAACGGTTTTTGACATATGATAAATCTTTTTTTAAACTGTTTGCAATGCAAATTAACCTTTAACTGATGTTACCGGTCTGGCAGACCGAGTTGCTTTTTTCAATTTTCATAGTTTAACTTGCAGATTTCAGTTTATCTACAAATACTACTAAAATTTTGTTTCGTTTGGAACTTTAGTACTAACACCAGAGACTTTTGAATAGGTGAATTTTAATTATAACACTCCTGTACAAAAAGTTTAGCACCAAAACATCTTATGAGTTAATCACGGCTTTTATTCATCTTTCGATTGAGCGGTCTCACAGACCGCTTCACAGTATTTATGTGACAATTTCTGTGACATCAGTTAAAGATTAATCTAAAATTGTAGATTTAGTTAATGGCAAATTCTTGTTGAAGTTAAAGTTAAATGATTTAATTGAAAAAAAAAAGTATCCAACTATATTTGATTTCATTGAAACTAACCTTATATTTTGAAGATAATGGTTTGTTTATTCATTTTTTTATTTTATTTTTTTATCATGGTATATTTCTTTTATTGAATTATAAATATACAGCTGTAAAAAGATGTTTGAATAGTTTGGCATATTAACCCTTAACTGCTGTGACAAAAGTTGTCGCATATCTACTGTGAGGCGGTCTGTGAGACTACTAAATCGAAGAATGAATAAAGGGGTCCTTTAACTCATAGGATGCTGTTTCTGTACTAAACTTTATTGTCAAGACAAATATAATTTCAGAAGACTCTAGCGATATTCCTAAGGCTCCAAATGAAACAAAGTTTCACTAGTATCTGTAGTTAAACTGAAAATTACAAGCTAAAAATTCAAAAAAGCAGCGGTCTATGAGACTGCTCACAGCAATTAAATGTTAATCTTTAACTGCTGTAAATGGCCTCTGAGGCAGATACCTTTTAACGCTTTCAAACACATTCAGAATATCGCAACAAAACTTTACCGTATACTAAGGGGGTGGGGGGGGGGGAGGTGGAGCTGTTTTAGAAGTTTGCAGGTTCCAATTTGACCCGCTTTTCGGAAGCTAGTTTGTTTTCATTGTAGGTCAGGTTAATTTCTACTTTTTAGTTCGGATCGGGTTTGGGTCAGTTGACTTCTACTTTTTGCTGTTGGCCGGATTAACTTCTACTTTTTTGCTGCGATCTGCGCTTGGTCGGGTTGACTTTTTTGCTGCACTTTGGGTTAGGGTCAGATTGACATACTTTATTTAGGGCTCGGGTTGGTGTCGAATTGGGTTTTCACTCTTGTGAGAAGGGTTCGGTTTGACCCGATTTTTCAAAAGGAAGTCTAAATATTTTTCCCGATGTAAACTATAGTCAGCAAACACTCCCAAAACACTTCCAGACACTCCCCAAAAATTATTTAGGGAATAATTGTTAATATTTTGCAAAGTAAAACCTATAGAGAGTGGATGCCTCCGAACCGTGAAATATGTCCGTTATTCATAATTAATAGCATATACAGTAAAATCTCCATACAGACGCTCCCGAATAGTGGGCACCTCTATTTAACGTGACTTTTCAATTCTAAACACAGATATTTGTCTCTGAATAGCGCACACGTCCGAATAAGTGACAAATTCGAGAGCCCTGTTCAGCGGTGACCCTTGTTTAGAGGTTCTAGTGTATTTTAATACTAACGAGTATATACTAGAGGTTTATTTTCCTATATAAAAGTTAAAATTTATATTAAAGATGTAAATGTAGACTTCATTTTATAATACCATTATAATATGAATTATTTTTCCTTCATTTTGGTTTCGGGTCGACGAAACTTTTGTGGTCGGGTTTCAGTTTGACTTTTAATGGAATTTTTGGGTTCGTGTCTGGACAACCCTACCTGTTTAGGACACTAAGTGGGGTAAAACAAAACTTTTTGGTGGGATGTTTGAAAAGTGAAGGCAAAACTTTTGTTTTAGTACATGCCGAAACTGTAGCAGCTTGCTAGATGACAATAATAAACTAGAATTTTTCGGAAATTCTAAAATATAATGCAAACACAGAAAAAGCTATCGAAATAAAAAAATCCATTCGTTTCCAAATCACGTCAAAAGTTATTTTTAGGTAGATTTCGTATGAAATACTACCTATTACATTTTCCCCTATGTTGGAATTTCTGAAAATGTTTTGCAGATCTACACCGATCATGACCCCTAGAACTCAAAACCACCCTCAGTAGAAACCACACACACACACACACATATATATATATATATATATATATATACAATCGGCTCTCGTTAATTCGAACTCGTCGGGATCACAAGAAATATTCGAATTAACCAGAGTTCGAATTATGAAAAGTATGAGAGAAAACATATTTAAAGGGGTACTATGACAAAGGAATTAATGTTATAATATTTTTTTAATTTATTTCGGCTGTTATCGTTAGAATATGACTTAATATTAAATTAAAAGATATAAATACATAAACTAATTATTAATATTAAAAGGATATAAATAAAACATAAAAATTAGTAATACAAGGGTGGTTCAATAATTATTGTCTCGAATGTGTATAAAATATTTGTACTGCGATTGTTGATGTGGAAAATTGAAGCCTAATGTCTTAGATGCCTTTATGCTCAATTTCAGAACTGTAGCTGCTATATTAACATATTTTTTTTCCCTTTTTGGTATGAGAAGTCGCAACTAGCTTGAAAGGTGTGTGTGTGTGGGGGGGGGGGGGGGATGACAGTGCATGAGACGTGGCTACTGTCGTTTGGACTCGGGATCATAGTGATGTAGTGACGTTCATCCACTGTCTCAAATCTAGTGACGTTCATCCACTGTCACAAATCTATCACAGAACGGCTTCAGGTCTGGCTCCATACCAGCCTTTCCCCCAACACCCCCCTTTCAAGCTAGGTTCCACCTCTCACACCTAAAACGAAAAATATTAGTTAATATAGCAGATACGGTTCTGAAATTGAGCATATAGGTATCTAAGACAATAGACTTCAATATTCCACATCAACCATCGCAGTACACATATTTTATACACACTCGGGACAATAATTATTGAACCACCCTCGTACAGTATTAAACAACTGCATTTTAAAATTTTTATTAATTGTACTATTATTTTCTCGCCTGAAATTAGATGAAAATTTAAGAAATTATTTACACTATTTATCATCACTATGACAAAATTTATCAATTGTTGTTTGCTTAGTCCTATTCATTTTTGACTTTTGAAAAGAGGTTTCCCCTATCTTTAACAGATGTCCACCACGTGGATTTCTCGGAATGTCACTGAGTCAAATGCTAGAGAAATGATTATGAAGAAGCACAATGGAAGAAGGGGTAGAAGTGTCTTTGATGGGCAGACGGGGCACTAAAAAAGCGGATATCAAATGCATGGGATTATATGTACACTAGTTTAGAATAATTCTGTCAAAAATGAAAGAAAGAAAGTTATTTCAAGGATCCAAAATACGTGAGAAAGTAAGGAAAAGTAAAAAAATGGAATTTTCGTTTGTTCGAAATAAACGAAGTCAAGAGAAAATGAGTTCGAATAAATGAAAATTTTTAACGTTATTCTGCCATTGAAAATTTCGGGACTTCATGTTTAGTTCGAATTAAGCGAAGATTCGATTTATCCGATTTCGAATTAACGAGAGCCGACTGTATATATATATATATATATATATATATATATATATGGGCTGTTTAATAGCCTCTGCTTATTAACCAGGAGAAGACCCTTTAATTGCCTTCGACGAGGACTTAAAGGAATCGACTGGGAGCGGAGACTTAATGTCCAATCCGCACCTTCCACCGGTACAGCCTGTTAGTACCCTTGCCTAGTGCATGGGGAACGAACGCGGATGGGCTTCCTGCAACCCGCTTGGCCAGCGTGGAGGAATTTGGCCACCTACCCCCCTTATTTTACCATGAATTCACAAAATAAATCACGGCCATTAATTCCCGGCGGTCTGAATGTTCCTGGTTACGGCAGCGATCAGAAAGACATGAAGACAAAGGGTGCTAAGAATAACCGGGCTCGGCTAGGCTGCCATAAGTTGATGACCTTGGCTACGTATAATAAACGATCCCTATCTTCGGAAAATCGTTTTCAGGAACTTGAAGAAGAATTAGAAAGAATCAACTGGGACATCCTAGGATTATGTGAAGTAAGAAGAAAAGGAGAAGAGAAGATATATCTTGCCAGCGGACATGTATTATACTACAGAGGCACAGAAGATGGAAGAACAAGCGGTGTAGGATTTCTGATTCATAAAAGGTGGAAGAATCACATCGTAGAATATGATAGTGCATCAGATAGAGTTGCAAGGTTAGTAATACAAGTGTCCAGAAGATACAAGCTGCAAATTACCCAAGTTTATGCACCAACAGTAAGCTATACTGATGAAGAAGTTGAGGATTTCTATGAAGAAGTAGCTTCAATGCATCAAAAGGGAAAATGCTACATAAAATTAATAATGGGAGACTGGAATGCTAGAATTGGGGAAAAAGAGAAAGGTGAGTTATCAGTAGGAAATCATGGATACGGGGTGCGAAATGAAAGAGGAAACAGATTGATTGAGTTTGCAGAATGTGAACAGTTGTATATCATGAAATCATTTTTCAAGAAAAAGCCACAAAGAAAATGGACATGGCGTTGTGCAAATGGCTCAACAAGTGAAATCGACTACATCTTAACAAACAAAAAGCATCTTATTCAGGATTGCAGCGTTCTCAATAACTTCAATACAGGAAGTGATCACAGGTTGGTTAGATGCAAACTGCTGTTAAATACTAAAGTGGAAAGAATGAAGCTTTTGCAACACTCAAAGAAATCAATCGAAATAATAAATCTCCAGAAACATAAAGAAGAATTCCATTTGGAACTTAAAAACCGTTTCCAAGTACTTCAATCAGCTTTAGAAGAAGAGCAAGATTTTACAGTAGTGAACAAGAAACTAACCAGTACTCTACAAGATATTGCAAAGAAGATAGCCGGCGATGCACAAGTAAAGCAGACAAAGAAAATAACAGAAGAAACAAGAAGATTGATGAAGAAACGCAGAGGATTTAAAATGAAGAAAAACGATCCTAAATCAAGAGTTGAATATGCTGAATTATGTAAAACGGTACGAAAATGTGTTACAGAAGATATCAGAAAATTTAACCCTGATCTTGTCAAGAAAATTCTAGAAGATAATAAAAGTTTAAAATCAGCTAGGCGAAAACTTTGTGTTGGAAGAAAATTCATTTTTGCACTAAAGAGGGCAGATGGAACAATCACCAAAATCAATAAAGAAATAGTACACATTGTCGAAAAATTCTATAACGATTTATATAAATGTGAAGATCAGAGGGAAATCAACTTATGTGATCCACGAGAAAACTTAACAGAAACCGATGCCATAATCCCAGTGACGACAGACGAAGATTTACAAGCCATTAAAATTATGAAAAAAGGTAAATGCCCCGGAGAAGATGGAATTACAATCGACCTTATCAAAGAAGCAGGAGAAGAATTTGCAAAAATGCTATCCTTACTGTTTTCCAAATGTCTCCAGAAGTCAGATGTACCAGAAGATTGGAATAATGCTGTGATGGTGCTACTTTACAAGAAAGGAGAGAAGGAAAACATTAAAAACTACCGTCCAATCAGCTTACTGTCAGTGATTTATAAAATTTTCACCAAAGTTTTAACGACAAGGCTTGTATCAGCTTTGGACTCAGCTCAACCTAGAGAACAAGCAGGATTCCGAAGTGGATTCAGCACAATGGATCATATCCAAACGGTAAGGGAACTCATAGAAAAACATAAGGAATATAATTTACCTCTTTGCCTTGCCTTTATTGATTATGAAAAAGCATTTGATTCGGTCTACACATCAGCAGTAGTAGAATCTCTGGAGGACATTGGTATAGACAAACCTTACATCAATATTATAAAGAAGATTTACAAGAAAGCAACAGCAACCATCCACTTGGACAAAGGAAAAGCAAAGATCAAGCTTGGAAGAGGGGTAAGACAAGGAGACACCATTTCGCCTAAGCTTTTTATTGCTATCTTAGAAAATATTTTCAAGAAGCTGGATTGGGAAAACAAAGGGATTAGAATAAATGGGGAATATTTAAGTCATCTCCTATTCGCTGACGACATTTTAATTTTCAGTAATAGTCCTGAAGAATTGGAAAATATGCTAAAAGATTTGGCAGGAGCTAGAATTAATGTGGGATTAAAAATAAACTTGGAAAAGACTAAGGTGATGTTCAATTCATTTGCATCAAAAAAGAAAATCGTCTACAACAACACTGAAATTAAAGAAGTGCAAAGTTATGTGTACCTTGGGCAAGAAATATCATCTGATAATAGTATCATGAATGAAATCAATAGAAGAATAAGAAATGGATGGAGTGCTTTTGGGAAGAACAATATTATTCTGAAGAGTAGCATGCCCCTGTGTTTGAAAAGAAAGGTATTTAACCAATGTGTTTTGCCTGTCCTGACTTATGGAGCAGAAACATGGACGCTAACAAAACGGATGGTACAAAGATTACAAACAACACAGAGAAGTATGGAAAGATGTATGCTAGGTATAACTAGAAGAGACAGAAAAAGAATAACCTAGATAAGAAGTCAGACGAAAGTTTTTGAAATCATTGAAAGAATTAAACGGCTAAAATGGAAATGGGCTGGGCACATCGCAAGAAGACAAGACAATAGATGGAGCACAAACACCCTACAGTGGTATCCCAGAGATGTAAAACGGCCAAGAAGACGACCTCAAGTAAGATGGAGTGACGAAATCAGAAAAATAGCCGGTGTAAATTGGATGACTAAAGCACTAGACAGGAAAAATTGGAAAAATCTGGGGGATACCTACATCCAGCAGTGGATTGAAAACGGTTGATGATGATGATGATGATGATATATATATATATATATATATATATATATATATATATATAATCACTTTTTTATGGACACGATAACTTCCGTAATTCTTCCCAAATCTCTGCCAAACTGATACATAAAATCAAGGGGCATAAAATCTCGGTCAAGCTCGTTAATGGGCAAAATCGGACCAAGGGGATGGAAATAGGGAGGGGTTTTGTGAAAACCAAAAAAACTCCATAACTTCTTAATTTTTGTACATATCAAATTAGTTTAAAGCTTTTATTACTTCTAAAAATAGAACCAGTATGACAGATTTTTGATAAAAGTAAAAATGGGGCCAAGGGGCGCAGAAAATAGGGTTTTTGGGAGAAAAAAAAAATTCATAACTTCGTCAATTCTCAAGATATCAAATACAATTAATTTTATTATAAATCTCCTTGAATATTATCTACAACTTTTATATTGACAAGTGTTTGATAGGACCAATTCGTAGCGCAAAGAAAATTAAACACGAAAACAAAAAAAAGGGGGAGGGGGGTAGGTGGAAGAAGAAAAAAATCCATAACTTCGTAAATTCATAAGATATAAAATGCCCATGAATTTATCATATATCTTCTTAATATATCTACAACATTTATATTGACAAGTAGGACCAATTCTTACAGCAAAAACAAAGTAAAAATACATAGCGGTTGAAGAAAAAATCATCATATTAAGGGCGTATTCAAATCCAAACTGCTTATTTTTGATTCATTTTTAAATTTATTTTTGCTCTCAAACTCATTGAATTGGTAGATTCTCTTATTTAGAAACTCTATAATGTACCGTAATGGTCGACTTTTTGATAGAGGCAGAATATATTTCAAAAAATGATGTCAAAGTGGGCATTTTGAACCGAATTTCCCGAAGCGATTGTGTTGAAAATGAAAAATATTGTCCTACTGAGAAAATAATTGTTTATAAATCAAGTTTTAATTAATTGAAGAAAATATAAAAGCACAGGTCGCTTATAAATCTCTGCAAAAACAACGTCAACAAGTTTCATATTTTTTCTTTTAAAAATGAATCTGAAAATGTGCCAAAAAATTTCGAGTTGTTGTGCATGGAAAAATATTTTTTTTAATACCGCCTTGACATGATTCTGACTAAACCATCTCTTATATAAAAATGAAATATAACTCGTCAAAAGCGGCCAAATAAAATTGCTAAAGTGGCTTTATCCCTAATAATGATTTAGTTTTTGTTGTTGAAATTAGCACTTAACTTCGAAATCTACCTGCGCCTGTAGGCCGGGCCGGCAAGGAATTTTTGTACTTTTAAAAAGGAATCCGTAAACGTGTCGGAAAGTCGCGTGTTGTTTAGTGGAGGAAAAGATTTCATTTATATATATATAGGATGTTTCATAAAAGATGCGTAAAACTTCAAGAATTTATAGTACAAATTCAAACAAACAACATTCATCAAAGAATGCATGGTAGGAATTAAAACGCTAAAGTGCTAGAGGGTGCCGAATACGATTTTATACGAGGCAGAGACATACAAAGAATGATAAACTAACAAAAGCAAGTTTAATGACATGTCTTCTTACAATCGTTGAGCCTATGAGACTTCCATTTGCAGTTCCATAAATAAAATGTATCTCAAAGCCTTTTCCCTATGAGTGAAAGTTAATCTTTGAATAATGTGACAGATATTGTCATGTAACTACTGTGAAGTGGTCTGTCAGACCGCAACATGGAAAGATGAATAAAAGGCGCGATTAATTCATAGGATGGTGTTTTTGTACATAAAGTTTTGTACAGGGCTTTGTGAATTTTATATGTGAATTTTAATTAAAATTCACATATTCAACAGTCTCTTGTGATAGTATTAAAGTTCCAAACGAAAGAGAATTTTGGTAGTGCCTGTAGTTAAACTGAAAGTTACAAGTTAAACTAAAGGTTAACATCTTCCGATAGGTTCCTAGCGCAATTCACAGTTACACACTTGGATCAGCCACTTGTATGAATTAATCGAGGCAAAATTTTCCATACGCATTGTCCTCCTTCTTCATATCACATATTTATGATATTAGTGTCGTTCTTCTCCAGATAACTCGCAACAGAAACGGAGAATGTTTGCATGGACCAAGTTTCCAAATGCGCCAGAACCTTTGCGTTTTAATTCTGACTATGCATTCTTTAATGAAATTAAAATTAAACATTGGTAATATTTCATATTTCTGCAAAAGATAGTTATGAGATAATAATCAATTGAAATTTAAAATGCAAATTAAAATTTAAAAACATTTTATTCGATTCTTTACCGCTTGATTGTTCAGGTAATTCATTCAATGCTAAAATTTTTAGGAAAAGAAAAAATATAAATATTTTTGTTTTTTCCTTCCATTTTTCCTCTCAGTCGCCAGTTTTTCATGCTTTTCTCAACAAACGCCTTAAAGTTTAACAGCAAATACCTGTTATTTAGCGCATTGCACATGTAGGCAATTGCATATCACTTGATTTTCCTTACTCTCATCCCAAGTAAACTATTGGGTGTGAGAGTAAGAGTTAGTTAAGATAATAGTAAGGGATGTGAACTTTAAAGATATCCCCAATCAGACAGAGGTAGAAATAGGTGCAGCATTAATGTATAATTTAATCGTACATTCATGAGGTAGAGTGAGCTCTCATCTCTGTAACATCACCTACGATTCAATGTACGTTGTAATAAAATGTCCAAAAGAATAACGAACACTTCGGAAATAAAGCTGTAGGAAAGAGCGTTATCACAATACAATAAAAGTAATAATGTCGCTCCGATTTTTCTTACAATTACCTTACACAGGCACAAGACGAAAAATATACAAAGCATTCATACAAGATCTTTTTTAAAAGAGATGTGTAACACGAACAGAACGTTTAAACAAGTCTGGCACGGCTCGAATCATCAGAAAATTTTAACACCCGAACCCGACCCAGCTCTGGAAGAGAAAAGATCGGAGAGAGTCCGAGTCTCGTGAATTAAAACTGTCGCGGCCCGGGTGCCATGCTTGAATTGCCTCCTAAGTCTTTTCACTCGAAGATCTCTAATGTCGTTTTGGAAACCCTTCATTGGCTCAAGGGGAGAATGGTCCCTTCTCCCCCCCCTTAGATGCGTCATTTGTAAAAGATAATGAAAACAATATGGAAAACGCATATGGCATTTGAAAACTCATTTTCAGCAATTGCCACCTGTAGTCGGAAAAATATGCGAATTCTTTTGCGCAACACTGTATTCGATTTGTATATACGCTACATAATATGCAAAAATTTCAGTTAAATTAGCAAACGCATCACACAGTTGAAATCTCCCTTCAGCAATTTCCGTCAATGAGCGGAATTGCACTCTAACTATTTATGTATCCCTGTATATAATCTATAAAATTTTTACACACCAGGTATAATATGCATAAAATCAGTTAAATATAAAAACGCATACCACAACTCAAAACGAACTTTGAATAATTATTGTTCTTAATCAGTGTTGTAACAGAATTCATTTCTGTGTTCCTGTAAATGAAATGTAAATGAACAAGATATTCTGTAGCAAGCATCTTTCAGTAAACGTCAGGGATGCATATAAATTTAAATTTTTTTAAAGTACTGCAACATCAATAAAATACACTGCAAAATATTCTCTCCATAGACCATAATTTAATGGTATTATTTTAAGTGCCCAAGTAAACGAACTATACACTTCATTTTCAATCCAAACCTGCCATGGCAAAGTTCAGTAATATGTATAAGTTATCGAGTATATTTATGCGAGGTATAACACAGACAGAAACACGTAATGTTTTTACTTTCTTATATCTTCAGCAGAAGAAAGTATTGTAATTAAAATTTTTTTCGATTTCCGGTTTTCGACGGATGTAACCGTTTTAGGGGTCAGAGGTCCCAAAAAACATGTTTATAGTAAATGTCTCTCTGTCCATGTGTCCCTATGTCCGTTTGTCCGTATGTCGCCATTGTAGCATCAAAAGGTGTATGAAGTTATGCGTAGAATTGAACCAATTTTTTTTTTTTTTGGCTATGGCAAGCAGGTCCTCACTTAATTTGGAAAATTTCCGACGAAAGGGGCGCTGTAGTAGCGATTTTTGTGCTAATTTGATTATTGTACCATCGAAAACTGTATGACGTTATGCATAAAATTGAACCAAATTTTTGTGCATGTTTTTTGCTAAGCCAAGCAGGTCTTCCTTGAAGTTGGAAATATTCCGCCGCAAGGGAGTACTGTAATAGCGATTTTTGTATAATTTTCTTGATTTTTCGTAGTTCTGTTGTACAGCGTCGGCTCGTAAAGCGACGGGAGCTTCGCATCATGATAAGCCGTCTATTCGCGAACAACGGATGTACAACAGAATAACGGAAAACTATTGGTTTTAATAAATATCATGATCGAGATGAACTCGTTTGTACACCGATTAATTGACTAAAACAGAAATTTAAGATGGAAGTCAAAGTTGGTATAATATTGAACTAATAATATTATTTTATTGACATTTCTAACTATATTTTGAAATATTAAGATGTATTAGATAGAAGAAAGTTTTGGGATTGGCACATCCAACTATTTTCACATAAAAAAAAAAAAAAAAACTTATGTAGCTTTATGCAATCTTCAGCTATAAATCGTTTTTAAACACACATATGCACGATTATGCGCACATACGCCCTATGAACGATTTTATTTCGCCGCCTCGTATCTTCCCCTTATTTAACCATCTTCTGCGTCTGTGACTAGATATGTTCGGGACCTTTTATTCGAAGTCAGAGACCATCGATTTCAAATTCGAGCCTGAAAAATTTTGTGTCATCAGAACCCGAACTGGATAAAGAAAGTACGCGATATAAATTAATAATATTTAAAAATGGTTTCAAGAGTAATTTTCTGATTTAAAAGTATCTTATTGTATAAAAATAAGTAATAATTCTAAAAAGTTGCCCCTAATGATGTTTCATAATTTTCACGTCCCTGACACTCTGTTTAAAATTTAGCAAATTGGATATTTATACCCCACCAACGACAGAAATATGAAAAGTAACTCTTCTTATTCTTTTAAAATATCATTATTCATCAATGACAGAAAGACACGAGTTCTATTTCCAGTAATTCAAAAGAAAGACTTCAAACAGAAACAAAGGCTAAACAAGGGACATTCCTCAACTTCTTTATGTTAAGTTTGATAGTGCCAAGTCTTCAGAATCAGATGGTATATTTCTCTTTATATCAGGCTAATAGCAATTCAATCTCTTTCAATTTGATTTTTAGCTGATTATAAAATGCCTTTAAAAACTTACATTACATTTCTGTTTTTCAACTAACAATCGTTTTTTTTTTTCATTTTTCAATTTGTAAATAAATAAAATTTAGCCCGATCCCGTTTCAGGGGTCATGAATGTCCTTTTATGGGGTGGGAGGGTATCACATCTGTTTATGAAATTTTTTTATATTGAAAGCTATTCCCAAATCCAAACTAACTACTTTTCTGATACTTTCGCGAAGTCATTTTCATTCGTAAATACAAAAAAATTAGCATTAATATTCGTAAAAATACAAAATGTACCGATATTGTTCAAATACCAAGAAATTAAAGAGTTTCCCATTTTCTTACAAAGGCAAAGATTCATTTAGAAAATGTTGTCAAAGTTAACATTTTGAGCCACGTTTTACGAGTTGACAGCCGCAGAAATGTCGTCAAAAGGAAAAATTGGCAGCCACTTCCGGAAATTCAGATTAAAAAGTCAAATTTTACAGAATTTTTTGTAAGATTCTTTGCTTTTATCGAAAAATGGAAAACACTATTTAATCACATACGGTGTCTTACTGGCCCACCGAACAGCGAGGCATCATATAGTTATTGGCAGCTATGTGATTCTATTAGTGTCAAGAAAATTGCAGGTGCAGCCTCTTCTTTCAGCTCAAAGTATTAAATAGTTTTTTTCAATCGAACTTGTACCTTTGGAATGGATCATTTTCTTCTGATGGACTGATGGCTTCCATTATTATGAAACAGCCGTTATAAATGAAGTGTTATGTCTAGATGGAAGAGGTAGATGGTATTTGATTTTCTGGTCAGAATAGGAAAAAATCGCCATTATTATTTTTTTTTAACTCCGTAAATCAGGCTTCTAACTTTTTACGAGAGCTCATTCATCTTCATCTAACACTCCACTTATAACGGCTGTTTCATAATTAATAATGGAAGCCATCAGTCTATCAGAAGAAAGTAACTCGGTAAAATTGGAAACTCGGTTAATCGGGACTCTACTGTATAATTCATTTTTTAAATGATCTTTAGAATATTTTTGTAGGTGTTCAGAGTGGGGTCATGACCCCCCCCCCGTGACCTCCCCTTGGATCCGCCATTGCGCCCCCCCCCCGTACCTTCTGTATTGTGGGGAATACATAATTTTAAATTTTCAAAATAACTTTCAAAGGAGGTAAATTTTACGCATACAAATTACATTAATTACATAATAATATAAAATAAAACATACACATTCAAATATTACCTGAATATGCGAAAAGCTAATTTTACATTAAATGAATGCATAAAAATATGAACTGAAATACGATGAATCAGTATTTTAAATATCAAAATTTTATTTTACCCATAAACACTAAGTCAATTTCAGTAAGCAATCGTAATTGCCAACAGGGCACAAAAATGTACATGTTCTGCGACAATTTGGATCCGAGTTATAAGCGTTTATATTCATTGGGCCCTTATATTTGCCTTATACTAACAGTTTGGGTCTTCTGTTAAAAACACCGACAATGTCCCTTTCCCCTTTATAAAAATTACGTTTACCATACAAAAAATTGCAAACAGAACCCCACCACACACACACACACACACACACACACACACACAAAAAAAAAAAAAAAAAAATTCCTCCACCTTTAAAACGATTGCGTGTAAAATATAAAATTTGTCTTACAGAATAATAAAAACAATAGAAAAATATTCAAATATTACCAAAACACGTAAAATATAAATTTTCATAAAAAAATGCATTAGCATATAAACAAAATTTCGATGAATTTTGATTTTATGTATTAAACTTTACTTTTCTTATCAACTTTCAATCGTAATTGCTAATTAATTTCAGAAAAATAATGGCAATTGCAAAAAGGACAAAAAAAAATCTATGCTATTTGCGGCACTATCAAAATACTTGATAGACTATATGACTGTACTTTAAAGGGTATTAACTAATTACAGAATATTAGAAAATAAAAGAAACTATTCAAGTATTACCCAGACATGTGAAAAATTAATTTTTCAACTGAAAAATGCACTAGTATTAAACTTTAAACCGACAATGAACTTTAAACGGAGAAATAATAATAATAAAGATAATGTCTCCCCTTTCTAAAGATTACGTTTACCTTACAAAATATGAGTGTTCTACAATAACTACAGCTCCAGTTATAACTGTCTTATGTTGCAGCACTTCATGCACTAAAGTATGGAAGAACTGCTATAGAAAATACCCCCCCTCCCTCTTAAAACGATTAAGAAATTAAACGAAATTTGTGTGAGATGCGATGTGACAAGTTGAATTTTAAATTCGAGTTACACGTATTTGTCGTTATCGAGACCTAATGTTCGCACTATACAAAAATTTCGAAATCTGGGGTTAAAAACGCCCACACTGTTCCCCCTTTATAAAGATTTAGTTTACAAAATATAAGTGTTCTACGAAGATTACAGTTCGAGTTATAATTGTTTTAAGTTGTCAGCAACTTATATTTATAATATACTAAAATATGGTGGGCTTCTATAAAAAATAGACCCTTTAAAAGTATTGCGTTTACCATAACGATTTTGTCTAAATTACGACAATTTATATCAGAGTTACAAGATCTTTTGGTTATTAGGCCCTTATGTTTGCGCTATTCTAAAATTTACTAACCTCCGGTAAAAAAAATGCACCCCCCTCTCCTCCCCTCTTCATAAAGATTACTTTTACCATACGAAATATGAGTGTCCTACGATAATTACAGTTTAAGTTATAAGTGTTTTAAGTTACCACCCCTTTTATTTATGACACAATAAAATATTGGGTGGGGGAGGGGCTTCAGTAAAAAATTGGTAGATTATCCGAGTTTGAAATTTTCCCGTTATTATTAAAATACTAACTGTAATGTATAACTTCAAATTTCACCCTTATTATGATGTCACTGTAACTGAATTTTTTAAATTCTTATCAAAAGAATATATAATCATTAATAAGTACAGTATCAAATACAGTTGGCATAAAATCTAATTGGAAATTTTACTTTTCCATTACACGTAATTGTAACTAAAATTTATTAGTTACTATTACAACAATGGTAATTATAATCATCTCAAGTACATTTGAAATCAAATCAATAATCTAAATTTACCATTCACATTACAGGTAATTGTAACTAAAATTTTACAGTTATAACACTACCGCACCGTAATGAAAATCATAACCTTCTGCATTACAGTTACAATTATATCTTAATAAAAAAATTGCCATTGAAATTACACGTAATTGTAATTATAAGTTCTCAATTACAGTTTCAGTTATATAATAATAATCATAGCATTTATAGTTACGATTACAAAATGCTAATTCAATTTAAAATTTAAATCATAAATACACATAATCTTAATTATATTTTTCTCAATTGTAATTACAATTATATAATGATAATTATAGCATTTATTGTTACGATTACAATGCTAATTGAATTTACAATTCAGATTATAATTACTTGTAATCGTAATTATAGATTTATCAATTATAATTGCAATTATATAACGGTAATCATAGCATTTATAGTTACGGTTACAATGCTAATTGAACTTTAAATTCAGATTATAATTACACATAATCTTAATTATATTTTTCTCAATTATAATTACAATTATATAAAGATAATCATAGCATTTATAGTTACGATTACAATGCTAATTGAATCTCCAATTCAGATTTTAACTAACATGTAATTGAAATTATAATCTCTTACATGCCAATTACATTGTAATGAGATTACAAATTAATCAGATTGCAAATTTGCCCAACTCTGCTTGTAAATCGTTCAATCCTTCTAAACTCCTTCTAAAATTAACTAAATGATTAAATAAATCTTCTAATGTAGTTTCCAAAATTCACGAAAAATGCTTTATAATATAAAATTTTCATGAATTCATAATTCAGTACATAAATGGTTAACATAATAAGAGATGATTGTAGAATACAGATAAAATTATTTACGGGGCCGTGCAAAGAGCTGAATACAAGAAAACCCATTTATGAAAATTTCTGGAAGTGTGATTTCAGTAATTTCAAACTTTTTTAGCCTGAATTATAATATTTTATGCAGTGCGTGAATAAAAGAATAGTATGTGAAATATAGGGCTATACAAAAACATTCAAGTACGTTTTCGTCTATTGGTAGAAATTGTTGAAGGTAAATTTTCACACTATTATGCTAAATTCTAGTATGTTATGTAAAACTTTTTGGGGGCTGTACATATATAAAGTTATCAACATTTTGTTAATTTTGAACCCTTCCCCCCTTACGATATCATACGTTTTTATTCGTCGAACCCCTTCCCCTACCCAATGATATCGTTATCAATTTCTATTTTTTTTAGATCCTTCTTCTTTTTTTTATGCTCTTGCAGTGACATACACATACGTCCATACATTTATTAGTCACATACTTTATGGATTCAAGAAATCAATAAAATATCAAAACATGAAATACATGTATATAAAATAACATTTAAAAAATTACTATTTAAACGTATTTAATAATTGCTTATTGTTACATAATGCATTTAAAAGTAATACTGTCTTCTAGTACTTGCCCTCTGTCCGGTGACGTCAAAAGCAGAACTTACCGATAAACAGAGGACAACATTCTGTGCCTTTTTTGCTGGTAATCACAAGTAGAATTTCCTACATATTATTATGCACCTAATTTCTCTAACTGCAAATTATATGTGCATATGGCAGACGAACACGAATGCCAAACGATGAGGTATTCGAAATTTTGGAATGAAATTATTTTAAAAATATTTAATATCTTTAATAACATCTTCGTATTTTCATAAAAATAATAATAATAATAACAATAATAATAAATATAACAGTGAATTTGGAGGTTAAGAGAAAATTACTGAAAATAAAAAGTTTGGTTATACGATATCATGTGCCAGACGCCCCAAAACCCGTTAAGTGATAACATAATATATGCATGCCTTTGGGTTCTTTTCCGGTTATGGATGGTAATTGCTGAAATCTGGTTTTCAAATCTTTTATGCTTTTTCTAAAGTGGTTACTTACATATCTTTACATTAATAAACTGCAACGTTATGTTAACTGGAAATGTTGGAAAGTGTTTCATAATCTATTTATGACGAGTCATATTGTTTCTTGTTTTGAATTAGGAAGTAATATTTACTTCATCTTAATTGTTGAGTTACAAACGAATCGTACTACTCATTTAGATCTTTGCTGGTTGCTATAGAACAGGAGTCACCAACCTCTTTAGTATCACAGCCTATTTGAAAATTTCAACACTGTATACGTGTTCACATACTTCCCGCCGTCTCTCACACACATGCACACACTTATGTGTGCAATTACCGAGTTCTCCGTACATAAGCGTACAGTCTGATAATATACTTTTTTTGCTGGTTTTAGATATATATATATATATATTTTTTTAAAGTCATCTGCAAGCTCTAACAAGACTTCCTCATAAACAACCAGGGAAAAGAAAAATGCGGCAATGCAGAAAGTGTAATCTTAACTGGATCTGAAACATATCTATAACAAAATCTTGTTTTTACTCCATGTAATGAATAATGAGCACTAATATAGTTTAAGAGCAATTATTTATCATCGACTCTTTTCATCCTGTGATTAGTCTCAGAGAGTAGTTAACCCGACAATGGGTAAGTAGGTACCCGGCTTAACTAATCTCGGTTAAGATCCAAGTGATGAAGATAGCCAAAAATAATTCAGTGATCGTGGTTTGTGATCCTTGCTGCATAATGTGAAAGATGTAATTTGTTTTATAGTATATTTTTATAAAACGAATGTCTATATTAAAGGGACTCATGCGATAGCTGAGCTCAATCTTTAATATGACTGTTTTTTTTTTTTTACTTTTTTTTTTTTTTTACTTTTTCGATTTTGTTTGCTGATGCTTTTTAAAGATAGACCTCAGCTATCCTATGGAAAAAACAATCGTTTAAAAATATTCAAATTTAATTCAGAAATTCGAAAACAACCTGCCCATTGATTTAATATTAAGGAGTGGCTATTTTCAAGTGGGTGAATATTTCCCTTAATACCATCATTCAAGAAATATGAACTGTAAAAATATGATACATAAGTATTTCTGATATAATTTTTGCGTATGTATGAGTGTCCTTTTTTCAATTTATTGTTTAATATTTTCCAAAGCTCTAGATAATGTATTATTTTTGTAATATATTTTTCTAACAATTTTTTTTCAAAAAACTTATTCTTGTAATATGTTTTTCTGATATTTTATTTTTATAGTAAAAGTTTTAGATAAGGAACATATTTTTAATAATAAGTAATAGTAATGAAAAACTGTTTACTTTAAAAGTAAATGAAAATACCACATATATATATATACATATATAAATCTTTTAAAAGTATTTACACACATATGCATGTTAAATATTTGTATTATGTATGAATTTCCTATATAACTTTATAGAGTAATTTACTTCAAAAAATATTGTTTGTAATTTAAAATAAAAATATAAATTTTCTATTTTTAATTTATGAAATTGTACTATCAGTAATATTATCATAATTTTACATACAATTATCATTAGTATCAGTACATGCACAATTAATAATGCTTTATATCCTGTATATTTTTACTTTATCTCATTATAAACAAAGCAACATATGTCATGCATACTTCCAATTGCAGTGAAAAACTACTACTCACTCAGCATAATAACCATATTAATTCTTATATATTAACAAATATATGTATCATAAACAAGCTCAGCTGGAAAAAATTATTCTTCATATTAATTTTTAGTAAAATTTTAGTAAATTGGTGATTAACATACACGTGTATGTTTTCTATGTACCTAAAAAACACATTTCACGGGATTTTTTATCTTATGTAATAGTGGAAAAAGTATAATTTATGTATCACATCATATTCTTTACTACTGTCAAAAACTTTAAATTTAGAAAAGTGGAAATTCTACGAGGCTTAATCAGTTTCTTTCTACATGTATAACATAAAACTATTTAATTCATAATCATAATATACAAAACAGAAATAAAAAAATTTAATTAATTATGACTTACCTTATATGCTATATATTAATAATATCTGAGTATTTTTGTCCGAAAATGACAGACGTCTTTCTGTTACATTAAAAAAGCATAAACAAAAGCTTACATTGTAGACTTCGTGATGTTCTTTTCCCGCGTCTATTACAAAAAATTCTCTGTTTACCCTGTGGTTGCGGTCATATGCTACGCAGACGATCTTCAACAGGTGATTTTACTGTTTATTTGCTTTTGTATAAAACAGATTTGAAACTTTCATGCGCAATAGTTTTATGAGACAGTCTGTAATTAAAATTTTTTCTATTTGAAGAACTTTCCAATGCATTTTACCATTTCTTTTTTATCAGTTTAAAAAAAATTCATTTGAAAATGGAAGTTTATTAGATAAAACATTGCTTAAATTTTTAAAATCTGTAAAAATAAATTTAATGGTAATAATACCACCACCCCCCCCCTTTTTTTAAGTAAAGTTTGTTTCACACGTAATAAATAAAAAATATCTTCTTAATAAATAAATAAAAAAATGTTTTCGAGGATAAAAAAATTTTCTTTGTCAATCTGTCATTCTTTTCATGTTATATTTCTGCAGAATAAAACAATTTGTAAAATAACTTTTTTAAAAGTCATATCTCTAAAACACAAATTGGAAATAATTAATTATATCATGTGTTATGCAAATAATTAATTATATCATGTTGTTTGCATAAATTTTGTTTATATATATATAAATATATATATTGGAAAACGCTAATTTTATTTAAAAAGGCAGAAAGAAGTAAATTAAAAAAAAAAACAGTTACTGAAAATAGATTAACAGGAAAACATATGACTTTAATGCAAATTATAAAGCAATAAATGCATATATGACTAAACTCTGAAGATTCTTTCTGCGTGCAAAAAAAAAAAAATTAAAA
Source organism: Maratus speciosus (assembly GCA_963932465.1). Taxonomy (NCBI): domain Eukaryota; kingdom Metazoa; phylum Arthropoda; class Arachnida; order Araneae; family Salticidae; genus Maratus; species Maratus speciosus. The sequence goes on along the minus strand of OZ010800.1, from coordinate 81,840,119 downwards.
ATTTTCCTCCCTGCAAACTAAATATGTAAAGTGTATATATTTAATATTTCTAATTCTAAATATGGTATCCGAATTGGTCCAGCACGTAGCATTTTACCGAGAAATACTTTTATAATAATAACAATCAGTGAAGTATTATTATATTAAATTGCAATACCAGATAAAATTGAAATCATGAAAAAAGTATACTTTCAGTGTCTTAGATATCAAATTGATAAAATATAGCATCGAAATCCAGTTTGTTGATACTTGTACCGTGCATTTTCCTTCTCCCCCCCCCTTCTTTTCGTGTCCGAATTTACTATATGCTATCCACTAATATATATTCATTCCTTATGCCGCTATAACTAGGGCCTGTTTTAAATATTTCTCTTCATTTTCAAAATTTTTTAAGTTAATATTTTTGTCACACTGTGATTTACAATATGGTGGTTTTTTTGTCACATATGTGACGTGACGTACGTTACATGCAGTGACATAACAGTGACGTTAATTTTTTTTTTATTGCCAGAAAAATAAAATTTTACAATAAGTAACATGATTTGAAGATTTTTTTTGTAATTGTTTAAAGTTTTCTAAGAAGTTCACATCTCTTTCACAATGTGACATCACTGAATGGTGGCATTTTGGTCAAAGATGTGACGTGACCACAATGACTTACAGTGACGTCACAATGACGTCACTGTGACCATGCATGCTATGAGGGTAATTCTGAATCACAGCGTTTTGCGAAACTTTTTTGCGCCAACTTCATCAATGTCCTTGACATTAGAATTAGAGTTTTGTACTAAAAACATGTTAGGTGTTAATGGAATTAAATCCTCTGGATTTTCGGATTGATATGTGAGAGGGCGAGAGTTCATAATGTATTCAGAATCACACAAAATATTTTGCAGTTCCTCAAAAGTCATGACAGCTTTACCGAGTGTTCGTCGGTGAAGCTCTTTGATCATGCGGATCAGACTTTCCCACCAGCCACCCCGGTAGGTGGCTGAAGGAGGATTAAACTTCCAAACGATTCGTTTCAGGTCGGAGAAACGAGTCAATTTTTGCCAATCAATCTTTGACAGATCACAATTGGCACCTTTGAAATTGGTACCATTATCAGAATAGATTATTCTATATCTTCCTCTTCTTGTTATAAAACAACTCAAAGACAGCAAAAATGCATCAGTTGAAAGAGAGGAGACAAGCTATAAATGCACAGCTGCACAAGTATAGAGCACTATCCAGATTTTATCTGCATTTAGTTTTTACGGCTATTTAGCAAAGGTTTATTTAGTTTCCGTTTTCTCTCCACTTTTGAGCCGTAATTGTTTCACTGTTAAAAATTCTATTGAATTTGTTAAAAAGCTTAGATTGCCTGAAAAAAAGGCTCTGTGAATTCCATTTCTCTTACTTTGAAATCGAGGAGCTTATACTTCTCACTCGCGCTTGCTTGTCGCAAAATACTTTTGTTTTTAACGGAAATTTCTTTCGTATGATTGACGGTTTGACTGTGGGTAATCCTCTTAGTCTAATTTTATGCGATATTTAAAATTTTATGCGATATAAAGTTTGATCAAAATAGTACAACTATTTTGAGGTCAAACTTTTTGAAATTTTAAAATTTCCGTTCTATGTTTGTTATGTTGACAATGTTTATGTCATGGCTGAAACGAATTCGTATATTAATCATATCCTCCCTGTTATGAATTCCATTGATCCCTGCCTTCAATCTACTTCTGAAATTGAGACCAATAACCGTCTTTCTTTCCTGGATGTCCTTGTTATTCGTTGTGAAAATGGCATTCAGACTACCGTCTTTTGTAAACCTTTTGCTGTCAGTTTCCCACCTCATAGGTATTCGTCTCATCCTCCTAAACAGAAATTCGCTATTTTCAATAATTTTGTTTTTTGGGCTACCAAAATTGGTTCTACTCCTCAGTTACTTAGCGCTGAACTTGATTACCTCAAAGCGATTGCTGTTGATCGTGGTTATTAACCTAATATTATAGATTCTATTTATAAGAAATTGACGAAACCCATCCATTCTGAAAAGCAATTTAATTCCAACTCTAATACTTCAGTTGCGTTGCCATTTTTTTTCCTAAAATCAGTCAGCAAGTTGCTAAAATCTTAAGAAAGTTTGATGTTAATGTTATTTTTTCTCCTATCAGTAAAATATCTTTTTCAAATCTCAAACACCCCATTGATCATCTAGATAACTGGGGTATTTACCAAATCTCTTGAGAGTGTTTTCTTTTTTATACTGGCCAGACTAAACGAGATCTTAGGTTTCGTTTAAAAGAGCATGAAGATTATGTTAAAAATGAGGAGCTTAAACGTTCTTCTATTGTTCAACATTGTTGGTCTTTTCAAGATAGGTGCAATTTTCCCTCTGCAATCATTATCCAAAAATGTTCTTCTAACCTTGATCTTGATTTCTGTGAAGCTTACCACATCATTAAAAACTCTCACTCTTTAGCCAATGACTTATTTAATACTCCTGATTTTCCAAGTATTTGAAAAGCATTAATTTAATCTCTCCCTCCTTTGGTTTCTTTTTCTCTCATTCTCCGGTAGATGTCGCTACTTTTCCACTCAGTTGTTTCATGCTGCTTCTCTCTCATTGGTTGTTTTTGGCCCATTCGCTACCCAATCGGGTGTATAAACCGGCGCGTCTCTGTCCTTTTCCCCAGCCTTGCTTTTTCTAGCACGCTGTGTATTGCTCTATTTTGCACCGAAGAAGAATCTCGCTAGTAGATTCGAAACAGCTCTTTGCAGCTTTTTGAGTATTATTTGTGCATTTTTAAACGTTGTTTTTCTTCTTTTTAACATGGTTAATAAGTCCCGTATATAGACTTGTACGAGCAGATATTCTCTACCAAATCATTATTTGATTTGATGTATCGCTTGATGATAATTAGCAGCTGTAGCTGGAAGCTCTCCACCACTCTGGCTGCTTTTGAATTCCGAACGAGTACTTGTATTAAATATTGAAATTTATAAGAGTCCGAAATACTTTTATCTTCATGTATCTTCTGAAATTGAGACCAAAATGACAAATAGTCCTTATCATCACCGTTAAATTTTTTCAGTTCAATCTTCGGCTGTTTAAAACTTCGCTGCTTAAGAGATTCATTCATATTTTCAAAAACGGGTGACCGCAAAGAAATATTTTCTATTCCACTCCAGCCTTCAGCACAAGGTCCCTATCCCGATATTCTTCGGCTGCTTGAAAAATCTTCTTCACACTCCTTCTCGGAGCCTTTCTCTTTCAGCAGAATGCTACTGATATTTTTCTGACATTCTTCTAATCTTGTAAATTTATCTTCTAACTGTTTCTGTAAAACAGAAAGACTTTTTAGATCAATGTCCAGTTTCAACAATTCTTCTATAACTTTAATCTTGCATGATGTAAAAGCTATTCTAAGATTTTTCCTTTCAAGTTTCAAAGTTTTTAAATCCATAATTGCTATGTCGGTTCCACGTTGGGAATCAAATGTTATTTCTAATAACTTAATTTAAAATTCATAATAACTATATCTGTAGTTATCATAGCAATTAAATGCGCTTTTAAGTGACAAATAAATCTGATTCAAAGATTGCGAAAAGCAAGTTACATAATCAGAACATTAATATATACTGAACATTTTTACTTGTTTATATTTTCGTCAAAAAGGGTATCTGACGTCATTGGTGCCCACGCGAAAACATAAGATAAATATATAAAGACAATAAATAACACTTAATGCTTTAGAAAAATATTAAAACATCAATAAACATTACTTAATGATTTACAACAAATCTTACTTATTGAATTGAGAAATCACTTTACTTCATTTCTGATTAATTTATTATATCTAAATGATATTTGTAGATAACAATTGAAATATTTTTTTGAATATACTTCATGAAATGAATTTATCAATAAAATTGCATGTTTTAAAATTCTATGTCTCTTGTTATTTTTCAAATTTCTTTCAATTCCTTATTAATACGCTTAATCCATCTTCTTTCAAAGTTAATACGACATATGAATTACCAATGTCTTCTACAAATAAATTTTAAATATTATAGTTTGAAGTTTAACAAGTAAAATTAAATTATCAATAAAAAAACTCAGCTGTATTATTGTCTAAAATTAAATTGAATAAAAACTGAATTTTGAACAACTGAAACAGTCATTTACAAAGACGATATTTTATAACTTATGTTCAAAATTTTACCTACGAAAATATAAACATGAATTAAAAATTTTTAACTTTATTCAGTTGCATTGAATATAATTTATCCATGCATTCTAAGCATAATATATAAATTTCTGAAAATATATTACAATGGAGCATTTTGCAAAGGACAATTTTCTATTATAGATTCAATTTAGAAAATTTTATGGTAAATAGGATTTATTGTTGTATGTTTTTATAGGTGTATCAACATTTTCCCGTCAGATTATTTAATTTTAAATTTTGAAATTCGTGAACTCAATTCGATAGAAGCGCAGTAAGATTTACTTATATAATATCATAAACTTTATATAATTTATAAAAAGTTTTAAATGTATATTAAATATAATATGCTAGATAAACATAGTACTTCTAAGTATCAGTAGTCTATTTCATATGTATAAAAGTATTTAAAAGCAGCAAGTGAACATATTATTATGCATTTTTTTAAAATGCTTAGTAAATGCTTGTAACATGCTTTTAAGGATATTTGGATATATTATTCATGGTGCATGTTAATATTTAAAGAATAGTATATAGAGGATTTAATGCACTTTGATACATCCCAATGTTGAATTTTCAGATTCTAAATACATATAAAAAATAAAATATCGTATGACATAGTAAAACAAAACATTTATTTTTCTTCCTATAATGCATGTTTCCAATCCAAACACAAAAATACAGTATTAGATTCTAAAATTTCATAAATTTAGTCTTCTTAGACATCATATAAATGAAATATTGATATGTTTAAATTATTGTTCACAGGTATAATATTTTACGTACAAAAAAAATACTTCGCAACTTAATAAAAAATGTATGCATTTAAGAAACGCAAAATAAAGTAATTAAAGACGCAAAATAGGTAGTACATTGAAAGAAATTTATACATAATTAGCATTAACATGATATAAATTATTTATATCAATTAATGTATGTCATATAATAGAATACTTTTATCTGATATTCTCTGAAGAAGAAATTCTCATTTACAAACTTACTTTTACTGAAATTATTATTAAAACTGCTATAACATAATTAAAATATGAAAGATTTTCCTGAAGGATTTTAAAAATTATGTTTTTGAAAGTATAAACAAATGTATTAAATTAAAATTATGAAATATATTGGAATTTAAAATAAATTCGTTTTATTATTTTATTTGGTATTAATCCTTCCAAACAAGATTTTATTTTATGCAGTCATTGGAAAAAAATGAAGCACCACCTACTAACTCTACAACAAATTATTGTAAAAGAAAATTACTGGTACAAAACGACTGAAAATACAGTCTACTGTGAAATGATGTATATAAAATTGAGGGCAACCTGTATATCAAAAACAGACAAAAAATTGAAGGACATCCCATTGGGGACCATTCAATAAAAATACCCAAGTTCGAAGTAATAAAAAAAATTCTACACCTTTCAATTAGCATAAGGAAAATTTTTCTCGGAATTCTTACGATTAGTTTCAGAGAAATTATTTTTTAATGAGCTTATTTTAGGAGCTATATCCAAATTGAGGTGGTGTACGCGATTGTTGAAATGCTACACAATGACTATGTCACTTCTGTTAATGTATTATTTCTTGCCAATATGACCATTTTACTCGCTTAATATGTTTCGACTATTTCCAGTCCAAATGTTTCAATAAAATGAGTAAGATTTTTTTTTTCCAATTGCTTTTCTGCACATCATAGATGCCCCCATAAACCATCATTTTGATTTTATAAATCATAATTTTAAAACTGCTTTGAAGAAAATTTGAAATTTTTGATTCGCGTAAAGCAAGACATAATAAATATAAATCTTTAAAAAAAAATTGTATGTTGCATTTCATATTTTTTTCGAATATTAATTTTACAATTCAAAATTCATAATTCATAATATAAATTTTTTTAATTAAAAATTCAATGTATTTATGTTTGGAATTTTCAGTATTATAACAACATAAAAAAATTATCGCATTAGGATTATAATTTCAGCCGATATTAATAAATTATGAAAATGTAATTTAACATTGGAAACTCTAAATTTTGAATGTTTATAATTCCAAAACGAATCATCCAAATGACTTGAAAATTCTTTTCTAGGCATAGTTTAAACCAAAGATTTAAAATATATTGTAAAATCTGTGTGTTGTCATTGAAAAAAAACAAGTTTAGTCTTGATTTGATTTATAGATTGTCCAATAAGCAAATTTTATTTAAACCATTTAAAACTAGGCGTCGTTAACAACCGTTTGATACCAGTGACTTTCTCTTCTACAATAAGTTGTGGTAGAGTTTGTCGGAGCAGTTTAGTTTTTTTTTTCCACAACTGTCCCATAAAATGATGACGTCCTCTTTACTTACACGTGCAAGAAATGTCTTTAACGTATATATATATATATATATATATATATATATTATATATAACGGAATGTAGATCCATTTTAGATTATAGATATGATCAGATAATTTCATGCATAAAAATATGCCATATTATCAAAAGATGAAATATATTACCTCAAGGACCAAAAACTAAAGTTTTTAAATATTCTCTTTCTTTTTCTCTTTCTAACAATTTCAACTTATATTTAAGGGTACAGTGGGCTTTTAAATTGGAATATATATATATATATATATATATATATATATATATATATATATATATATATATATATATATATATATATATATATATATATATATATATATATATATATATATAATTGGATTCTGTATGATGCTTCGAATCGAGTAATAATATCAATTTTTAACACAGGGTGGAGCTTAATGTTCGATATTTGCGATATTGTAAACTTATAGTTTTGGTATTTTTTACTTTAGTTAAGAAATTTAAATAAATTAAAAAGTGTTAAGAGGTTATTTATTATGTAATTATTTTCTATTTATATTATTTTAATTGCATTTTTCACGGTCTTTCAAAATAGATTAACGGTATACATTAGGTTTTTAAATCTGTGTTAACTTAACTGTAAAAATAACCTTAAACTTATCGTGATTTTGGATACCATAGTGCTGATGTGTATTTGAATAAAATAACTGAGATTTTATTAGGCATTTTGTGTAATATTACTATTTTTCCTTGCTATATATTAATTATTTAAAAGGTTTATTGCTTTTTCCATTTCATAGCATTTAATTTTATTCTCTTTTCAGTTTGAAACTATTCTTTTCGTTATATTGGTCGTTAGAGTACAGGAGAAATTTTTTTTTCAGCTTTTAGCTTTTTTCTGACAGAAAACGACTGATGATTTAGCTTATATAATCGAATTCTGTACTCTTGATAACGTAATTCAATATGTAAGCTTTTTAATTATTTTTATCGAAATACATATTCTTCTTTTTTTCTTTATTATTAATTCTTGTTATATAGTATATGGGATTTTATTTTATACATAGTAGCTTGTTTATTATGTTTTTGCTATCCATTTCAGAGTTTTTGGCGTCTCTGTGTTGTTGTAAATTCATTCATGCTATCACAATTATTGATGGTGGTCAGTAATGTTTAATTAATGAATTAATGGTTATGTATACATATATATATTCTTTTAGTGTATTTCTAATAGTTAAGAATGCTCTGAAATCCAAAAGGGCAACTTTATGACGAATATTTTAATTCATTTTTGTTTGGAAATGCATGAAACTAGTAGGTATTGTTTTTCAGAAACTATGTAATCGAACTGTGTTTTTCCGTTTTTTTGAAAACGCAATAGATCTTTCAGAAAATGTTGTCAAAATGGACGTCTTAGACAGAATTTTTGCGCAAAAGAAGAATAACCACTCAAGGAAGTGTAAAAAACGTCTTTGTCACGCTCATAATTCAATACGTAAAGTATTTATTAAAAAATGTAAAAAACAGTTCGATTCCAAATCGCTTTCATAGTCAGGCCCTCCAATTTTATAACTTCCCTTTAGAAAATAAATTTGTAAATGTGTCAAAACGTTTTGCGCTTGTTGAGCAGAGCAATTAAGAACAGCCTTAAGCCCACAGTTTTTTTAATCCAACCACAGAGGATGAACGCCTATTTAAAACACCCTTTGCATAGCAGCCAACTGTTACGTCTTTTCCTATCCATTGAATTTACTAAATGAGTCGAAATCTGCCGAATTCATGGAATCAGCACAGCTAGTCCGTACAGCATCTCATTCATGTCACACATGGTCACAATAGTCACAGTGATTACAATGAGACAAAAAATGGGAAATTCCACAAGTCTCATAATGAGTCTCAAATGATCACTAATTGTGACTCCACTGAGACGTCAATGTGACTGCTGCTTTGTCGCGAGTCACCAGGTGACTTTACAATGTAGTTACATTGTGACACTCATGTGACTGTCAATATTAGTCTCAATTTCAAAGTCATCATGAACGTTGCATTGGGATAAGTCACCAAATAATGTCACATTATAGTCACATGGTGACTTTTCACAAAAGAGCACAATGGTAACTTCATAGTAGTCTCTCTGTCACATGAAAATCATCATGTGACTTAAATGTGACATTATTTGATAACTTATCACAATGCAGCGTTCACGATGACTTTGAAATTGAGTCTGCAGATGACAGTCACATGAGAGTCACAATGTAACTACATTGTAAAGTCACATGTTGACACGTCACAAACTAGCAGTCACAATGACGACTGAGTGGAGTCACATATAGTGAGTTCATAGTAGTTCATTTGAGACTAATAATGAGGTGTATGGAATTTCCCATTTTTTGCTTCACCGTACTGACTGTGACACTTGTGATCATGTGTGACATGAATGAGTTGTTATATGGATTAGCTGTGCTGTAGAGATAGTAATTATTCGAATTATATTATTTCCTTTTGAGTACTTGAAAATTAACATTTTGTGATTGGTCCTTAATTTTGGTCACCAGTGTAGAATAAACGTTTTTAACCGGATCACTGCATCGCTTCAATTTTTCTCATTCCGGAATCCCGAACCGGCGATGATAAATGTCTTTTCGATCTTCGTAAAATTTACATGCATACTTTGCATATCCATGTTGATTATTTTAAAAATATTTTAACATGCAATAGATTCTTAACCCTTTATCTACTGAATTATGAATTCATGAAAATTTTATCTTCTAAAGCATTTTTTATGAATTGTTTAAACTACATTAGAAGATTTAAATAATCACTTACTAAATTTTAGAAGGTTTTTGATGGATTTAGAAGAATTAATTAAATTTGAATTTATAGGGATTTTGTGCAATATTTATAACCCAACACAAATCTTTCATTTTAAATATTTTTCTTAGTATTTTGTAGAATTAGAAAATGCACAAATATACTGTTCTTACAATAGAAATATAGAAATATTTCCGAATTGTAAAATCCCGCCAACCCCCCCCCCTCCCAACGCCAAAAATGCTGAAATGATGCAAAGGCAAATCATCATTTAAAAAATATTTTTGTTTTGTGTAACCAATAATGCTTTTGGAACAAGATAAAGTAATGTATCTATAACTCATTCTAAACTGTATTACAGTTAATTGACCTATTAACGGAATTTTATAATAATTTATTTTAATGGTCCTTATAAGTAGTCAGTAGATAAAGTGTTAATAAATGCGCCTGGTGCATGTAAAATCCGCCGTGGGTGCAAAGTCCTCCAAGTTACCTGTGAATTATACCTCTGTAGGTGCCTTGCCAGGTGAAGATCTCGTCATCTGATCAAGGTTCTAAATTAAGAGACCAACTTGAGTAGCAATGTGCAGGTGCCAAACAACAGGGTATAACGTTAAGTAACCAGCTAAACAAAGTATACACAAACGAGCTGTAGGTACTGCAGATAGGATAACGATCAAGGCAATGATGTCATGTTTATTGCCGCTTCGCGTCGATTAGGCGGTCTTACGCCTCGATGCCAGGTACTAAACCCGTTAAGCTGGTGCAACCCGGCAGGTAGGGACCTGGTCATCGGTTAGAAAGAAAGAAAAAAAGGGGGTTAATAAATATATTCCTAAACATGATGTCACATTTGCCAGTTATAATTTTCCATGAAAACATTCGCACTCTTTACTTGAGGTTCTAATCTCAGTGCCGGCGAAATACATAAATTTAGGCGCATTCATAGTAAAATAATTAATTTTATCAAAGAAAATACTAATTTAATTTTTGCTATGACATAATTTTCATCTACTGAAGCCCTCTAGGATTAGTTTCTCTGTATCGTCGGAATGAAAATAATATTGAAATGAAACAGCTTTATGAGTAAAAATGCGTTATTTTATATCGGGCTGTCATTTTCTTTTCAAAAGTTTAAAAAGTGTAACTTTTAATTGTAATACGAAAATGGGCTTACGTAATGATATGGTAATTTCCATTGTTTCCCATCTCTTTTCAACCAGTAACCTGATTGCCACCTATGTGAAAAAATTTCATAATGGACATTTAAAATTGAAATAAAAATATAAGAATTAGATTATTAAAAAAAAATAGCGGGTAAAAATGTCTATTAATTTTAATGGTAAAAAAAAAAAAAAAAAAAAAAAAAAAAAAAAAAAAAAAAAAAAAAAAACCTGACAGCCCAGTGTTTGAAGGGCTGCGCACATGTATACGTGCTGCGAGGGATTTATTTATTTATTTATTTATTAAACCTGATGGCTTTTGTTATGATGAATATGTATTCTGTAGCAGAGTATTTTATTATTAAAAATAACCAAAATTCTCTTAAATTCAGAATAAATGAGCCGTTCAGTGCACAAATCGATTAACGCCATCAAATGAAAATATTCGAAAAAACAGTTAAAGTTAGAGATACTATAAAAATATTGTATATTTGTAATATTTTTTTTTTCGGGATAATTTGATTAAACTCATTAATTTCCTTTAAAATCAAGGGTAACTTTTTATCACAGTTTAAATATATAGAAAATTTAAAATTATCCTTTGTTTAATTAAGTTAAAATTATCCTTTGTTTAATTATAGTTTGGCAGTATTGTTTTGACATGTTGCCCTTGCCATATCGCAGCTTGTAGTCAAATCTCCATTCTGAAATTTCTTGTGCATAAAACTACCATACAATACTCTTATAAAAAAAATTTTTCATATTTTTATTTCGTGCCCCACCAGAGATATCAAAGCCTGAAAAGTGCGATTTTTGTCATTTTTGAAAAAATTGGGATTTTTTTTTTAGCGAAGAGAAAGCAAGTCTCAGATCTGGAGCTCAGCGTGTGAGTACAAGTACTTTCGGCCTATTTGAAAACCAAATTATGTCGTGTTGACAGTTTTCCTTCTTAGAAAAATTTCCTCTTGTAAACGGACAAATTTTGGAAAAAAACTGAAAATTTATGCTTAAATTTTACCAATAAGAAGTTAGTTTCCGAAACTTCTCCATTACCAGATTTTTAGCCCAAAGCATTCTGTACAAATTGCTTTAATCCGCACTTGAATTGGAGAAATAGACGATGAATTATTTACAATTCCGTAAACCCTTCTTGTGAGAAAACTGCTGCAGACGATGAAACGAAGATGGCCGACATGCACAACAAAAATAAATAAAATTTAAATAACAGTCATTTTGAACTTCCATCATGTTAGAGTTGTTGCACAAAAAAATTCAGATTTTTTAAAAATGGTCGAACAACGAATATGTGATTTTCTGGACCACTTGAAATGGATTGACCCAAATGTAAAATAATTAAACAACAATAAAAAAATACTTTAAAAGATTTTAATGTAATTATAAAGTTTAGTTCTTTTAGCTGATGAATTTTCAATTATTTAAGAGAATAATATCATAACAATAAAAATTACGTTAGAGTAAAGCCAGTTTTTTATAATAAATATTGTTTTACAAAGGGGTAATCATAATTTAAATGACGCGTGTATATATTTTATTGAATTACTAAACGTAATTCATTTATTATAAAAATTTTAGAATACACATAACAGTTCATAACAAAGTATGGTGATTTCTTTTGAGCCACTTAACTTATTAAATTTTACATTTTCATTAATGTAAATGATAAAAAATTGAACAAGAGAAAGCTTTTTTAGAATATATATCAAGCTTTCGATTTATTTCTGTGTTAAAAAAAAACTTTTAAAAAATGTATTAAGTAGGAGTGTTTTAATAATTTACCTTACAGATTTAAACGAGAAAATACCATGTTTTAAATATCTTTCATAATTTATGTTTTCAAAAGAATGTTTTAAAGTTGTTAGAATTTGCATTTCGAATAAGCCATTTAACTTTTGTGAAAATCTTAAATTTACCACTCAAATTTTCTGTGAAAAAATATTTTCTTTTTTATTACATTTGAAAGTGTTTTCTTTGGTGTAGTCAGAAAATTTTGTTAAAGAAACATAGTTATTTATAATTCAATCAGTACACGGAAATAAAACTTTAAAATTGCATCTATTGCAGAATTTCTTTCACTATAAAAGCGATATTTTCACACTTCTTATCTATATAACCCCAGTTAAACAGTTAAAGTTATCGTCAACTTAGAAATTTTACAAAATAACCCATGCAGAATGTTGCAATTTAAAATGTTTTGTAAACTGATTTTAATGTTATCATTAAAGATGTAAATCAAAAGTTCGAGCAATTGTAAAAGGATACTATTTAAAATTTGAACTTTTTTATTTCTGAAGAAAAAGCTTTCTGATCTCTTTTAAAATTTGTTTACCTTTCCCATGCAATATTTATTATCGTCATGCATGAATTAAATATCGATATTCATGTAAATCTAATTACTTTTTGCTGTATCGAAAGCAAAATACGTATGTTTTTTATAAGAAATGAAATTCCTGACATATATTTTTTAAATAACTCTATTTACAAAAACAATGTATTTAAATCTTCGTAAAGGAAAAGAATATTTTCAAATACTATTGCATATATGATATTTTAATGATATTTAATTATGATACTTAAATGAATTATGAGAAAAGTAATACGAAATAAATAATTTTTAGTGTATTTAAATTGGGGACGGTTATTCGCATCAAGTAATATGTTCAGTTACAAACAAGTAATAGGTTTCATTAAAATCTTTTATTACTATATAATGACAAAATATAACTTTTTCATGACAGTATATGTCAATTTAAATACCATAATTAATGAATAATTAAATATGAAACTCTGTAGATTCTAAAATAATTTTTAATTGTATGCTTGTTCTCTTACTTATATTTATAGTGTTATATTTTCTAATATTGTAGTTATACTTTATTTTTCTAATATATATATATATATATGTATTAAAATTTAGCTGAAAACATACTTTTAATGAATCATGTAAGAACAAATTATTTATTTTAATAGGCCATGAAAGTACCATATCTATCTATCTATATGTATGCGTATGTGAGGTGAGTGGGAGAAAGCTTCGTAAAATCAATTGTAGACATAATTTTACGGCTCCCACATTTTGAAACCTTTCTACCTTTCAATGCAATTTCTTCGATACAGGAGCACAGTTATTATTATATAGTCGCTATATTAAAGACAGTGTCAGAATTATTTACATACGTATAATTATAAAGTATGATGTAGCATCGATATAAATATAATGTATAATATTCATTATTTTTTTTCTATATTAAAGAATATTTATATTAATTCTGGTGTGCATAAAAATCCACTGGCAATTAAAAAAAATATCATTATATCGTTTATTGCTTAAAGCCATCAATTTGATGTTACGTATTTAATAAATGTATACGTAATTAATGTTTTTTTATTATTTTAGTTTGTTTTAATCTGATTTATTGTCTTTAACGGTGTTATATAATTTATTAACTAAAAAACATATTCTTATAGAAAAAAATTGCCGTCCGTCTGAGTGTGTGTGTGTGTCTCTAAACGTACTCCCGAACAAATAGAGATAGATACTTGATATTTGGTGGGTACTTATTATTTAATAATGGAAAGAAGTCTATTGAATATCAGTAACCTCGATTATCCGGAATTATATTTTTTGGATTCTTGAAGTATTCGTTCTGATAAAAGGTATACAAATATTTTCGAAATTGGTTATTTGAAGAGTGAATATAAAAGACAATTAAAAAAAAAAAACATAAATTTTGCATAAAGAATGAAATCGATCGGATAATTCCTTGCCGAGATATTTGTAATGATATTTTTCACACTTTTCGATTTTTCATGGCCCAGTATTTCATTCAAATTTCAATTGAAAGATATATTTTAATTGTACAGGAGACACTTAATCCGACACAGTAAACTGTTAGTTAGGTACTATGATTATCATTTTTGGAGTTATAAGGATGTTTCTTTTATGCAATTCGGTACTACTCGATTATCCCGAAGACCAAAAAACTATCGCCAAACTGTAAGATTAAATGCCAATAATGGCTTATCGTAAATGTAACATTCACTTGACATTAAGTACGTTACACGTGTTTGTTGCGTCATCAAGTGATTTTTAATTCGACGTTTTATTTGTATTTTTTTTTTAATCTTTTACTAATTTATTTCTTCTTTCGTTATTTAAAGCAAAATCTATGTCATTCTATATATATATTCCTTCGCCAAATGCCACCAAGTTTGTCGCCAAATTGGCGAGTTATCGCCAAATTTGGAGTCAAAAATATTCGCCAGAAGTAACGCCAAGTTGGCGATATCTTTAATAGTTTGCCAAATTCCCATAGATTTCCATTGTAAACCAATAGGGTTTACTTGCTTACAGAAAATCAACAAGTGGAGATATTTTAATGCAACGAAAGCTAATATTAGCTCAAGGGATTATATTAATTATATTTAAAGGTGTCCAAGTAAATTAAATTTTGAATAAAAGTAACTTGATACAATGCTTAGCATGCTTTCTAAAACATAAATTTTATGGGAGAGCAAACTGGTCGCCAAGGGCGGCTAGTTTATATAAGTCTGCGAGTAGTTTGGTGATTTATATAATTTATCAAAATTGTTCGAAGGGATAGTCAAGTAGTACCCTTAATTCAGTAATAGAGTTTTACTATGTAGTAAAAATGTTTAAATATATGTTTAAATTTTATTTTGGAACTGCTGTGCATTTTATAAGTAGTTTACACTTGTAAAAATTTCTTATTTTATATTATGCATATCCGTGATGTGTAAGTATTACGCCCCCCCCCACCCCCCCAACGACTAGTTTTGACATTGTTACAAATTTATTGTAGAATAAAATGTAGAAATGAAGAAACTACATTCAAAAGAAAAAATGTGTTTATAAATAACCTCAGCCATATATATATTGTGCTGCAGTAGCCTTTAAAATAATTACTTTCTGTTTTTAGGTGCGTTCGTAATTATATAAATACGTAGCACCTATAGTCGTCGTTCAGCCCGTCTGTCCGTCCGTCCGCATATAACAGAGCAAAAACTGCCCGACCGAATGATCTGAAATTTTTAATATATAATTGCTGCAAAATTTTGTCGAGCCATTTCCAATTTTATGAAAATCGGATGTATAGTTTAATTACAGGGACAGTCAAAAATTTTTCTTTACATTACGGCCAATGGGAAAAATTATTGCAAGTGAATTTTAATGATTTTACAGACTTCCGAATGGTCTGAAATTTTTAATATATAATTGTTGCAAAATTTTGTCGAGCCATTTCCAATTTTATGAAAATCGGATGTATAGTTTAATTACAGGGACAGTCAAAAGCTTTTCTTTACATTACGGCCAATGGGAAAAATTATTGCAAGTGAATTTTAATGATATTACAGACTTCCGAATGGTCTGAAAGTTTTAATATATAATTGCTGCAAAAGTTTGTCGAGCCATTTCCAATTTTATGAAAATCGGATGTATAGTTTAATTACAGGGACAGTCAAAAATTTTTCTTTACATTACGGCCAATGGGAAAAATTATTGCAAGTGAATTTTAATGATTTTACAGACTTCCGAATGGTCTGAAATTTTTAATATATAATTGTTGCAAAATTTTGTCGAGCCATTTCCAATTTTATGAAAATCGGATGTATAGTTTAATTACAGGGACAGTCAAAAGCTTTTCTTTACATTACGGCCAATGGGAAAAATTATTGCAAGTGAATTTTAATGATATTACAGACTTCCGAATGGTCTGAAAGTTTTAATATATAATTGCTGCAAAAGTTTGTCGAGCCATTTCCAATTTTATGAAAATCGGATGTATAGTTTAATTACAGGGACAGTCAAAAGTTTTTCTTTACATTACGGCCAATGGGAAAAATTATTGCAAGTGAATTTTAATGATGTTACAGACTTCCGAATGGTCTGAAATTTTTAATATATAATTGCTGCAAAATTTTGTCGAGCCATTTCCAATTTTATGAAAATCGGATGTATAGTTTAATTACAGGGACACCCAAAAGTTTTCCGTTACATTACGGCCAATGGGAAAAAATTATAGCAAATGCATTTTAATGATTTTACAGCCTTCCGAATGGTCTGAAATTTTTAATATATAATTGCTGCAAAATTTTGTTGAGCCATTTCCAATTTTATGAAAATCGGATGTATAGTTTAATTACAGGGACATCCAAAAGTTTTCCGTTACATTATGGCCAATGGGAAAAAATTATTGCAAATGCATTTTAATGATTTTACAGCCTTCCGAATGGTCTGAAATTTTAAATATATAATTGCTGCAAAATTTTGTCGAGCCATTTCAAATTTTATGAAAATCGAATGTATAGTTTAATTACAGGGACAGTCAAAATTTTCCGTTACATTACGGGGAATGGGTAAAAAATATTGTAAGTGCATTTTAATGATGTTACAGACTATGCACTTATGAAGCGCAAAAAAATATACATTCAGTACAATATGGGTTGCAAAAAATAATTATAAAACTAGTTATAGTACGAACGCACCTCATTTGCCACGTTTGACGAGCAATTTCCAACTTGTTTATTTAATATTAATAATTTATAATATTGATTTCTTGATACCATAAAAGATCATCTGGAATATAATATTTAAAATACTCATACAAATTATGAAAAAGCTGCCAACTACTTTGGTATTTTAAATACTGCTTTAGCAAATTTAAATTACGCGATAAAAAATGTAACAATAATTAGACACCATAGCATCCTCAGAAAGAAAAAAACATAGAATAGTTAAAATATATATGACATGTAAAAAAAATATATATTGACAAATGTAAAAGTGTTATTTCTAGTTCGCTGGATGTAAAGTGTTGAGCAATTTCAGGAAGGAAAAAATGGAAAGAATTATACCGAAAATAAAGAACTTAAAAATTAAAGTGACACTTCAGATTACAGATATGATTTCGCGAAATAAAAATGATTGTGTTATTTTTTAAATTAGTTGTACTTATCTTGTTTTTCGTTTTTTACTTAAAATATTTTTTTGACATCTTCTGAATTTTCCAACTCACATTATTTTAAACAATAAACAATTATTAAATAAATCATTTCCTTTTATATATAGTAGACTGAAATTAAGTACAAATAACAAGTATATAACTAAAAATAACAAACCAGGGAAAACAGTTAATGTTAAAAATATTGCATTTATTTTGATAAAGGAACTCTAATTTATAAATTATATTATGTCTTAAGATATTAAATATCACCAATGGGTTAAAAAAATGCTTCTTTTAAAAGCGTTGCATTTTGTCTCTTTAGTATGAAATATGTATAATATTTAGTATCTATAATACGATGCACCGTCATGAGCGACATTACAATGAGAATGCTATGCGAGAATTATAAGTAATAAGAATATGAGTGAAACCTCGTAAGTTAGCTAACTTACGAGACTTCACTCGTACTCTCATTACTTATAATTATAATATAATTTCCTAAGACATTAAACAGTTTAGGGAATGTTTTTGCATATCCGTTAACCTCTTCATAAAATGAAAAGCGCTTGGTAGGGTAATGGTTGCGCATGAATAAGTTGGTCGGTATTTGAATATCTTAGATGCTTAGATATTTATTTATTTCATAAATATTTTATTCATTAGTTACTTCATAATTTATTTATTTCAAGGTAATAAAACTTTCAAAATTTTTTTACGTTGTGTTTTTTTTTATTCATAAAAAAAGGACGAAAAAAAAAAGAACTCGTTACACTTTTTCATTATCGATACGATGATTATTATCACGCAAACTGCAGTCAACCACTCGTTAAAACTTTGAACTGCTGTTTTGATTATAGGCTGCCACAACCGCCATAAATGTGTGATATCGGCAACATTATAAGAAGGATAATAATTAGATACTAACTTATTCAGTTAATATTAAAAAATAATTTATTTACAAATTATTTACATAAAAAAACATTAATAATTTTCAAACGATGACTTACGCCCAAGAAATCTACATTGAATTAAGATATATTTTTTATTCACAGTGTTAACAACGCGTAAAACCAACAAAGTGAAAAAGTATCCAGGCCAGGGTTCGAACCTGGGTCTTTGGTTCAGCGAACCAACGCTCTTCCAACTAAGCCATATGACACGACACAACTGTCATGGTACTCTTCACTCTTATATGTTGGTAAGGCTGCATCCGCAGCACAAGACGGAACAACAACATGAACCACTATCCTGCGGTAATCATGGGTACAAATTAATCCAGCATCAATAATATATACATAATAATTTTTAAGCGATGACTTTCGTCCAAGAAATCTAAATTGATTTACGTGATTTTTTTTATTCACATCGCTAACAGGCCATAAACCAAGAAAGTGAAAAATTATCCAGGCCAGGGTTCGAACCTGGGTCTTTGGTTCAGCGAACCGACGCTCTTCCAATTGAGGACTTCCTTTTGTTCCCTTTATCTAGGCTGTTTGTTGTCTACATTCTCGTATACAAAAGGAATGCTTTTGTGTCGATTATACTGTGGGGATTTTAATTCGATAAGATAAGTATATAATAGCCCGTTCTAATCCCAAAGATAAGAAAAAACTTTTCTCTAGATCAAGTACGTTGAAAGTGATTTACATAGAAAATACAATAAATACAATAAAATAATATTAATCAGCAGTAATCTTAATTAGTCAGACGCTCATTAATGGCAGGAACCTGACAGAGCTCAACATGTTTTGAAATGTTCAAGTATATGATCCCCAAGAAGATTTACTGATTTTTACTTTTTACCAACCGCCATTAAAATAATAGCTGACATCTTTTCAAAATCTTCAAGTAGTACATAGGAAGAATGAAACATAATTTTTGCATTAGAAACTTTTCTTTAACTTTTTGGCTTCATTTTAGATAAAAGGATGCAAACTGAGAAATATGTCCCTAAGCATGCAAGTTTTCTTCCACCATGATCTAACTTTTCACTTAAATTACAGTATTCCATGTCAAGATTGCGACAAGGTATATATTGGCGAAACTGGTCGTACTTGCGCCATTCTTCTTGCCGAGCATAAACGTGTCTACAATTCTGGAAGCCTACAGTCTAAAATTGTACAGCATTCTTTAGATACCGACCATATCCCAGACTTCGCAAATAAGACAGTTATCGGATTCGGTTATAGTAATGTTAAAAGTAATTTTCTGGAAGGTGTGTTCACTCGTAAGAAAACTTCGCCGGTTAATGAATCATGTGCACTTCTACCTGAATACAGAGCATTGCTTTGATATTTTTTATACTTTCTTTAATTTTAACTGCTAATTTTTAACTGTAAACATGATATATAGTTTTCTGGTCATTTGAATGTTATTTTTTGTTATGATGAGGGGTTAAAATTTAGCTCGAAATATTTCCTTTTTAATTGTATTAAATGTATTTGTGTAATTTTTACTTGTATGTCTGATGAATTGTAATATATTATTTTTATTTTAAATCGTATATCAGAGGTTAAACAATGATTATTTATTTTAACATTTTTTCTGTTTGCATTTAATATATATATATTTTTTTTATTTTCCAGCATTTTAAATAAGGTTGCGTGTGTGATAATACTTCATTCTTATATAATAATTGAAAAAATTATATACTTTTTTAAATAAAAATCTAATATACTTGTAAAAAACATTGTACTTAAATCATATATTTTTTAAAGACTAAATTAGTCACACATGGTCTGAACTGATGATGAATAATCATATATATTATTATGTTATCAACATCCCTCTTTCTCAACTAATACGTAGCGTAGAAGGATTAATGAGGAATCATTGGATAGGATTTTTCGTCCACATCTGGCATCATATACTGAGTATAACTAATATGTAGCGTACAGTGCTTAATGAAGTATAATTGAATAGGATTTTTTGCCCGCATCGGACGTTGCATACTGTATTTTCGTTATAAATTTGGGTTAAATGTCATCATACGTATTATTTCTGATGTCATCATCTCTTTTTTAGGCATAATACAAAACGCACAACGATTAATAGGGTTTTATACAATAGGTTTTTCAACAGGATTTTGAAATACACACTTATTTCGTTAAAAAAAAGCTGCTTGTTAAAAAAATGCAGTTAATTATAAATTAATGCAATATGTATAAAAAAAATAAATTTGCGTAATCCTAGCACTGGTTTACCGGTTATTATTATATTAGTGTTAAATGTAACTTATGTGCACTCCAGGGTAACGACTTTGAACTTTAGAAATATAAAAAACATGTTTCTCCACATATTTTTACAAGAAGATTTGAGCAATAGAAAAATTAGTAAATCAAGAGCAAATAGAAGAAAATCATAATATTTAGGATTAACTTTTAAAACAAAATTCATGAAATCATCTGTCGCTGCAGAACACGACTCACGTTACTTATGGAAATATATAACCACTTTCAGATACAATAACAAATCACGAAAGCAGGAAATTGAAACGATAATTTTCAAGGACAATAACATTAGCAAATACTCATTCACATAAATTAATCTATAAATCATAAGTTATCTTTAAATGTTTTGCAACTTCAAATCTAAATTCTATTTACCTCAAAGTGAACAATAACTGCATCAATAAATCATAAATGACTGCAGTGGCGTAGCCAGGATTTCGTTTCGGGGGGGTGGGTTGGGGTGGTGTCCAGAATTTTTCCTCAGGCTATATATATAGTAAACTCTGTCAAGATGAAATCGTAAATATTGCTGAAAAATTCCGTTTTACACACGTTTTCGTGTTATCAGGTGTATTTGTATAGTATTCTTTTCCGTATGACTATGGAACATTTCTGTTTAAGGCAGAATTCCGTTATAGGCAGGTTCCATTTTTACAAGTTTTGTGTATTTATATAAATATACTTATTTATGTCATATAATTATAATACACTGCTCAAAACAATTAAAGGATATTGCAGTTTTAGGTGGATTTTGTATCTGGTAAACTGTTTAGCTGATTGATACATGGTCGACAGACATAGTAGGTTATATGAGAATAAATTATACATGTTTGGCAGAAAAAATGCATTTTATTGCGCATTTGTGTACTAAAGGAAAAAAACACAATTTGTGCATATGAGAAAAAAAGAATAAGAAAAGGTGTTTTCTTCAAAGAAGATCATTTTCAGTAGGGGGTATGGTTTCCACGGGCGGCCAGCAACGTTGAACACCTTTGAGGCATGGACTCAATGAGGCTATTAATGACGAGTTGGGTATTCTGCCCCACTCTTCCAGAAGAGCTCATTCCAGTTCTTGGAGACTTTGTGGGGGTTGTTGGCGGCATGAAACTCGTCTTCCTAGAGCGTCCCAAACGTGCTCGATTGGATTCATGTCTGGAGAACACGCTGGCCATTCCATTCGAACGATTCCTTCCTCGAAAAGGAAATCCTCCACCAGGTTTGCACGATGTGGCCTGCAGTTATCGTCCATTAAAATGAAGTTATCTCCGATTGCTGCAGCGTAAGGGACTACAATAGGTCTGAGGATCTCATCCCTATATCGGCGACCAGTCAGAGCTCCATCTCGAATGATGTAGAGGTCAGTGCGCCCGTCAATTGAGATGCCACCATACACCAACACTACTCCACCGCCAAATCTGACACTTTCGTGCACGAACGCAGGATTATTCCTAATGCCACGGTCCCTCCAGATGAAAATACGCCTATTATCCGGATGCACAGAAAAACGGGACTCGTCAGAAAACAGAATATTGCTCCATTCATTTCTCCTCCAGTTGACATGCTCGGTTGCCCACTCCCTGCGGTCGCAACGATGCCTTGATGTTAATCTAACACATACCATCGGTCGGCGAGCATACAGACCTACAGCATGGAGCCGGTTTCGGACAGTCTGAGTTGAAATCGTGGTGCCTGTAACCGAGCGAAGGTGTTGTTGGAGAAGAGTAGCGTTCATTGTTCGGTGTCTCCGAGCTGTTAACGCTAAATACCGATCTTCATTGGGCGTTGTTGCACGTCTACGACCTTGCCCTGGTCTTCGGCCTGCACATCCACTCTCCAAAAAACGGTTCCAGATCCTGGAAATGACACTTTGTGACACTCCAATGGCTTGCGCTACTTCGGCTTGAGTTTGGCCCCCTTCTAACCTACCAACAATTCTCAAAGCTTCTGAATCTGTCAAATGACTTCGCTGAGACATCGTACTCATCGAAACAAAGCAATCACTGAAAGCCGATCATCCTTGTCTTCATTCTCTTTTATCCAGTTGAAAGTCAAATTTCATTCGCTGCCGCTGAAGCGACGTTTTTGACGTCGAACTCAAAATTTGCATACTCCACAGTTTGAAAACCAGAAAAATTTGCATTTTTGATTCTCTTCTTCTATTTTCGGCAAAAAAATTCCGTTTATATCTTTATTTTATATAAAACTTCAAATATCCTTTAATTGTTTTGAGCAGTATAATTCTTGTCAAAATAGTAATTATCTATATCAGAATCCTGTCTTAAACGGAAGCGTTGCATTGTCTTAATACGAATTGCGATACAATAAAATTTGCTGAAAACCTGTCTGAAAGGAGATTTTCATCGTTCTTTAGTGAAACATTGTGAAATCCGTGACAGAGGAATCTTACTATAGCGGAATCCTGTCTCAAACGGAAGAGTTTCAGAATCCCTGCGAAACGAACTATAGATCTTATTGAGGTAGTGTATCTTAGAAGCATAATTAATTATAGTTCTTTTTATGGAAGCCTGTCTAAAATGGAGCTTTTTACCAGTCCCTTGCAATCTCGTCTTGACTGTGTATAATAGAAGCGTTTCGAGTAACTTTAAGAATTTAGGTATATCCTTATTTAATTTCTTAACTTAAAAAAAGCATGGATAAAAAATGTAAGGCCAATCTCTATAACTGCAACTAATAATACATTGAAGTTACATTAATATTTAGCAATGAAAAAGATTCACTATGATGTAACTTGTTTGCCGTTAGTTTGCAATAAATTTGATATAGTATGAATTTAACATGCGCGACAAGTTAGCTGCAAGTTCAGAGTGTAATGACTTCGGCGTTTGCGTTATCTTGCTGCAGTCTTGTTATGAGCTTTCAGTCTTGTCATGCCGAGCTTACTGCAACTTTGCAGGTTTTCACAGGAAGACTAAAAATGCTATGTGGGAATGTTTTAACTTTAAGAAAAAGATCTTGCATTTTCAGATTCAGAAACTGGTAATGTAAGAAGCACACACATCAAATGCAGTTCATGCTGGAAAAAAGCAGTTTTGTTATAATTGTGTTATTCAGCCATAATTCTTTTGGGTTTCCATGTTTCAAGTCTCGCCAATTTTGATACCATATTCGATATAATAGATGATTCCGATATCTGGTCGTCTTTAAGGAAGTTAAATTTTTGTAATAAGTGTAATAAGTTTATGCGTGATGGATTAGCACTTTTTTGGAATTATTAGAATGTGTAAAAAATGTTCATGGTGGTTTCTATTTTTGTACTTCTCAACCAATTTATTTTAGATGGTTCGAAACAGTTTTAGAACATTCTCCAAGTTCAGCAGTAAGCTTCTGACGAGTCGGATTATGCAGCTCTGGAAGGGAGAGTTAGGAGTGCCGTGAACGGGGCTAGCGGCCTTCTAGACCATTAATGATCATGAAATTCCGAATCTTATGAATGCATCCTTAAACAAATTGACAGTAGGATCAAGAACATCATCTTTGTATATTTCAGCATTCACAGTTGCACTGGTAAAAATGTGTCGGTCACTGCGGCCATTCAAAATGATGTCCGTCCATATCATGATTCCACGACCTTTGTATCGATCCCTTTCACAAATGTTTGCAGCCTTATTGCGTGTGATTTTCTCCCTCTATATGGTAACAGGTGTGTAGTAACTCTCTCAACAAAATCGGGATTCATCGGTAAAGAGAACTCGGCTCCAGTCCGTGGTATTCCAATGACAATGATCTCTGCACCACTTTAACAGGGCGCATTTCCCTACCGGAGTTAGTGGAACACAAATCATGATTTTCCTTGCATGCAGACTGTCGCTCACAGTAAACCAGGATAGTCGAGTTCTTGTTGCTGCAGCAAACTCCCTGCAATCTGAACTGACGTCAATTGCCTATTTCTTTTAGCAATCGTTAGCAAATTACAGTCCTGATGTCTGTGGACATTATACCAGTATCTTTAAACCGTTTCCAGATTCTTGACATGACGCTTTTGGCTATTTTTAAGTCTTTACAGACCCCTAAGATTGTCTGTCCTGCTTCCATTGCCCCTATCGCACGCAATTTCTCAAAATCGGCCAAATGTCTTCTGGAGGACATATTCCACCTACCAGAAGCGACAGTTTTACCTAATTACACGTACAGTCCGTAAAATTAGACTTCAAATTACCCACGTGCGCTCCTTTTTACACGTGAACCGAAAGAACGGACTGAGCGTGAAAAAATTGCATATATTTCTGTAGCGAATGTTAATTCCATTGGACTACGTGATAATGTTGACATGGAGTTACCTTTCTGGAAGTTCCCTTAATAGAATTAACATAAAGCATCTTTTTATGGTTGTTCCTTTAATTTTTCGCGCCAGTGTATTTTGAAAGTGGTAACAAAAAACCAGTCCAAAAATAAAGTTCCTCTTATTAATTGCAAGTAGCAGATTTAAAGTAATTGTTAATATTGTCCGTTATAAAGTGTACAAAGATAAGAGTCACGAAACTCAACTAATGTACCGTTATTGCGTTCGTACAAACTCGTTCTTTCCCATAAGTGTCGACTACAGAACCCCATCGAAATCCATGATAAAGAAGTTTTACGTTTAAACTAGTTATAGTAAACTTGTGTAAACGGAATAGCAGGCGTACTTGCATAGTTATCCTTCCGTCTCGGGACATTCAGACGTTTTTGTTTATGAGAGGATTCAGTGTTTTCAGAAAACCTGCCCAGAAGGATTCACAATTGGAACAAGTTTCATTTCAGATAGGTTTCAAACGTTAGCAAGCACAAATATATAGTGCTGTTTTCGCCGAACCTTGAATTGTTTTCTTTTGAGATATGTCATCTTCACAGATTTTCCTGTAATAGATTTATGCTCTTCAGAGGTGGTGTTATAGCAGCTTTTTCCAACTTGGGGTAGCGTACCCATGGAGTACGTGGCGGGTCTGCTGGGGGTATGTGAAAATAATATCGGTAATGGCGGAATTCACAAAAATGTTAGGAATATCAATGTAATTTGCATCGATTTATTATATGGTTGTGATAAGAAGATTACTAATGAAAAAAAGCATGTTTACTTTAGCTCCTTGAGTGGGGGGAGGGAAGTGGGGCGTGTTTATGAGAAAAGGGGGTACTCCGAAATGAAAAACCTTAGAAATGGGTAAGTGAAAGAAAAAAGTTTGCGAAGTGAGTACGTTTTAGCAGTTTTAAGGGATACTGTGAAAACGGAAAATTTTTATAACGGAAACCTTCCTAAAACGGAAAAGTTCATAGTCCCGAAAAAAGACATACCTTTGAATTATACCTTCTAAGAAGAATACCTCTCTAAAACAGAATTTTTTATAGATCCTTTATGATTCTGTCTTAGCAGTTTTCATTGTATTTGTATCCATGATTCAGTAAACCAGGTCTACTTTCCGGGGGGGGGGGGCTTCCGGACCCCCCCTTCTCCTTGGCTACGCTACTGAATGACTGTTTCCTCCAGATGTTACGAAAGACGTGAACTGAAGATCATGTGAACTGAAAAAGACTTTTGCAACTTTTTATTATTATACTGTTACATTGTCAAATAATAAACATATAAAATATTAAATCGCTGCCGTACAATGCAGCGTAATCTATATGTTAAAATATTTAATTTAATACTGTAAACCTTAAATATTATATTAATATAATCAAGAAAAAATATGGTTACGAGTTAATTTCTTCTTGCGTTCTGAAAATGATATAACACAAACTTTTCTTTTATCATACTTTAGTGTTAAAATAAAATAACAGTTTCAACAAGGAATAAATAGCCAACTTGGATGTAGCGGCCCATACAGTGCACATAGAAATTGCTGCAGTGGAAATATAAAGGTAAGAAATTTACCTATAATATCTCATTGATTGATTTATTTAGATTGGCCAGAGTTGATGTTATATATCTAAATATTAGCGCACATGAATTACTGCGAAAACAGAAACGACATTTTTTGCCAACATATATTGATCATGAAGACTGAAACGGTCTGATATTCAGTATTAATAGAGAAAACTTTTGTCCGTACAAGTGTGTACAGTAAAAATAAAATCGTTGTACATATAGTAAATTAGTGCATTGAAATATTCTAATGAAATAAATATTGTGTATTTTTTATGGTATATATGAAATGTTAAGAATTGAATGAAAAATAAACATATGTAAGTTTTTATATGAGATAAAATAAAAGCAATTCCTCTTCGAAATATAAAGTTAAATTACTAGTAAAAATGGCCGCATCAAGAGAAATTCATTTGGTAGAAAAGCTTAATACAAGCAACTATTGTACATGGAAATTTAACATTATTCTGGAATTGTTCGAAAGTTTTTCATAATTAGCATTCCTGACGCGTGTTTTTTTTTATTTCTTTTAAATGTTGGTTTTTATACTAGTATCCGTCAGGCCGAAATGTCGGAGCATGGAGTCGTATAAACTTAAAACATAACATTTTAAAATTTTAAAAAATAGTTTAATTTTCATGATTACTGTTTAATAGTACAAAATTAAATTTACAAAAACACCCGTTGAAACCTCATTTGCTAGTGTTTAATTCAGTCATCAGTTGCCTCAGGTAATGCTCAAATGCTAATTTGTTGCATGATAATCAACAAAATGAACCATTATAGCCTGTGGCAAGCCTGGGGGTTGAAATTTTGGGTCATAGACAGTATCTTTTATTGTACTCAGTACACCGCTTATCAATCCCCACTCCATCCAGATATTGGTGTATAACATAACTCTGCATCCAACTGCTGAAAAAAGTCCAGCCTGAAGTCCAAACACGTGATCATCTTCACTACATATTACTTTTAATTATTGTGGTCTGCTAACATACTTGTCATTGACCACTTTGATTTAAGAAGTACTACTTGATTGTGTTTTTCGCTTGCTTGTTTTTGCAAAAAAGACATATAGCATCTTTAAATCATTCAAGCTGAGCCGGAAGCAGTGTAGGTGCATAAGGGATGAGTGTAGTCTGAAACTTGACCAACGCAAAGCGAATATAGAGTCTTTCGAAACTGTCTTTGCTGATCGTCATTTTATCTCAATGAGTTTGTTAATGTGAAGGAATTTTTAAAAGCTCTAAGCATTTTTTGTCTGCGAAGAGCCGAAATGTATTTTATAGAATGTCCCTTATATAGAGGGATTTCTTTTACGCGATGCAACTACCTAATACCTCCAAGGATTTAAACAAAGTACCTTTACGACATCTTTGTTCAAGTTCAGCCATAAGGCGATAATTGAAAATTCGTCAATAAAGATAAATAATACTGTATTCATGCTGAGCTGTAGATTTCTTTGTGCCTGACTTTTTAAATCAGCGAACTATTTAAAACACGGTAGTTTTTTAAGCACTGAGTGAATTAACTTTCCTTCGACATTAAGCGCAGCAGTACATGTTAGTGCCAAAAGAAAGACAGCTTCTGATCCTAACTGCTCTGTGATTGTTTTACTAATTTCTTTGATTATCCTACCTTTTCCAGCTCTTACTTTTCCAATGGTAAAAGTTGACTTACGGAAAATTGTAACTTTTGTTTGAAATGACGAAAGCTGTTCTGTGCATAACTAAAATATTTTCTGCTGCTTATCTGTAAATCTGATATCAGAATTATCAAAATTTTCATGCAGCGTGATTTGTTGTTCTTTAAAATAATTCAGAAATGTTAAAGTAAAGATAATTCATTGAATAAGAGAGTGTACGGTAAAGAGAAAGAATAAACACGGGCGATGTGTTGAGCGATTTTGATTTGCTTAATGTCGCTCCGATCTTTTGGACAATTAAAAAATATGATCTGGATCCATCGATCTAACGGCAGAAAACTTCAAAGCCCCTTCAAAGACTTGCATGTCTGGCATAGTCCAGACTTATTTAATATGGTATCAGGGAAAGGTTTGTAACACGTATGTAACACGCACACATGGGTAATCTGCTATACTCCTCTATCGAACTTAGTACTTTTGTTCATCTGAGTTATTGTTATATCGTTATTCGTGCAATTACTCATAGGCAGGTGGGTTATTTTTATGTGACTTTTCACCATTGATTTACGCTGAATAACTCTTTTCATCTCAATTGCTTTCTTTTAACCGGCATTTTCGAAACTTTTGTGTGTAATTTTACATATATAAAAATATGTACATTTCTTAAAATGTACACTGCATCTAGGCAACAGGTTAAAAAAATCATGGAATGATTTATTACTTTTAGTGAAGTTGATTTCTCACGAATTATCTTTCATTGTTGTATCCATTTTCCGATCATAAGCATAAAAATATATAGTCATATACATTAACGTCAAAATTTTCGCCAAGCTTGTAGACATTTCGCGAAATTTCGCCAAATTTGGTGACCAAAAATATGTTGATATAAATGCAGCGAATTTGCCTGTAGCTGCCAAATTCGGCGAAATTTCAACTAAAATTCAGCACTGATGATTCTTCTCTAATCGGTTTCTTCGCAATTTAGCTTAGTGTTTTCCCGTAAAACTAGCTAAAATCTTAAAATCAAGAAATGAGTAAGCTACCTTTTCTTTACGCTTTTAGGACTTTTTCATTTTGTCATCTACACATTCTGTTTTCAAGTGTACATCTAGGCCAAAAATGATTATCTCATTCACTTCAGAATGTTCATTCGTATTTCAAATGCAACAAATTCACTTACAGTGAATTAAAAAAAAATGAGTAACCTTCTGTAATTGGGACCACTACCAAATGGTTATATTTGCGCATAAAACAGCGCTCACTAAATCATGAAATTTTCTACCAACTCGATTACGGAAATTTCCTAATACAGACATACATACCTCTGAATAAAAACATACATAAGAATACATACATATAACTAGTACATACATAACGTTATATCTTTCTCGACTTCTTTTATTATCATTCGTAGCCATTCGGTTAATACTGAATCTGTTATCATGCAACTAACATCCAAAATAGTATTCTCCGTATTCGATTTCTTTTTATTTCACTTAATTTAAAATTCAAAGTGAATCGCATCAATTTTGTAGGTTACGGAAAATGTTCACTTGCATTTCAGTTGCAGCACATTCACTTACGGTGAATTAAAAAGAAAAATTAATAAACTTCTGAAATTCGGAGCGCTACCAAATAGTTAAATTTGCACATCAAACAACGCTCACTAAATTATAAAATCGTCTACAAACCCGATTACGGAAATTTCCCAATACAAACATATGTACGTTTTATTACAACCATACATAAGAATACATATATATATGTAATAGATACATGACATTATATTTTTCTCAATTTCTTTGATTATCATTCGTAGCCATGCGGCTGATACTGAAATCGTTACCATGCGGCTAATAAACGACATCTTATTCTCCGTATTAGGTTTCTTTTCATTTCTCTTAATTTCAAATTCAAAATGAATTGCTCCGATTTGGAAGGTTACGGAGAATGTCCATGTGCATTTCAGTTGCAGCACATTCACTTACAGTGAATAAAAAAAAGAGTAACCTTCTGTAAGTGGGACCGCCCCCAAATGGTTAAATTTGCGCATCAAACAACGGTCGCTAAATTATGAAATTTTCTACAAACCCGATTGCGGAAATTTCCCAATACAAACATGCATACGTCTGAATATAAACATACATACATAAGAATACATACATATAAGTAATACATACATGACATTATATCAGGGTTCATACGATTCTTGGTATTTTGCGACCAGGAAATTCTTCTGCATTGCTATTTTCTTACAGAAAATCTCTCCTTATAAGAATGCGAAATTTCACCAGTTTAGTCTAGATTTCTTTTTCTATAAAAATAAAAAAAAATACTGGAAACTCTCCTGGAAAATACCCTGATCCGTACAAAACCCTGTTAGATTTTTCTTGATTTTTTTGATTTATCACTCTTAGCCATCCGGCTAATACGAAATCTGTTATCATGCGGCTAAGACCCAAAATCGTATTCCCTGTATTCGATTTCTTTTCATTTCTCTTAATTTAAAATTCAAAATGAATTGCATCGATTTGGTAGGTTATGGAGAATAAAAGGTTCGCACTGAAAAAAAAAAAGAAAAAGCGGTCGTTACGAACATAGAAAGTAAAACTTCTAAAAGTCAATCTACTATATTTCAGGTCACAAATATTGACGACGCCAATAACGATTCGGATGAGTTTAAAATGCATAATTTACAACAATGGAGCTAATGTTCTGTTTAGTAACGAGATGAAACCCGTCGTATTTTGACGAAAGAAATTGTTTAAAAAGAAACTCATTTATTAGTTAATACTTATTCTCAACAAATGTTATTTTTAATTTAAAGTTACCAAAATACTAATTCCATTAACTTCGACTGTTCAACGTATGAAATTAAAATGTATTAGTATTAACTGAGATAAGTAATTATGATGAAATTACCCATTGAGGCTCTTATGTTTGAAATTACCGATTGAAAATCAGCAAAAATGATTTCACCATGAACCAATCATAGAAATATTTTTCGCGTGAAATCTAAACTTAATGTCATTTTCATCGTCTCAAAATTTACATACGCATCTCTCAAATTTACATTCACCATTTCAAAAATATCGCACTACGCAATAAGTTATTAATACATATATTTCCAAAACCTGAAATCAAGTTTGTTAACTACGACTTTGCATGTGAACATTCGCCCTCTTGACTTGTTATTCTAATCTCCGTATCGGCGAGTAA
The DNA here is from genome assembly GCA_963932465.1 of Maratus speciosus. NCBI lineage: Eukaryota > Metazoa > Arthropoda > Arachnida > Araneae > Salticidae > Maratus > Maratus speciosus. The sequence goes on along the minus strand of OZ010800.1, from coordinate 81,808,655 downwards.
AATTCCAGAAATTTATATCTTTTAGATGCGTTCGTAGTAAAATATTTCGTTTTATCAGAAAAAATGATTGTTTTCATTTAAATATGACGTCACTTTGCTTCATTGAAACATTTCACATAGCGTCTCAAACTCAGTGGAGTGAAAAAAATATTGAATTGTAATAACTTTTTGAGGAAAAATTTAGTGTTTTTTTTAAGCGTGACGTCATTTTCTGTTCCCCCTTTTTACAAAGATAATTTTGAATTTTATTAGAAATTGGCATCAATAAAGATAAACATACTTTATTAATTTTCTTTTCTTTACAACAATGGAAGTAATCCAATTGCTACCATTTTGGAAAAAAAAATCATAGAAAAATTTAAAATTTAAATATAAATATAAAAATGGGAATATTTAAAAAAAAAACAAAAAACAATAGCTAGTGCCACAAATCTGCAAAGAAACAGCTTTCATTTTTTAAAAAAAGCATTATTAAAATTGGTTCAGAAAAAAGGTAGATGTCTAAAAAAAAAGTCTTATCTTTCAAATAGATTTAAGCCCGTAATGTTATCTCAATGGAGAAATTTTGAGCAGACATTTCATGCCGTTAGGGTTGACGAATATTTATGATTTTCAATATACACCGAGAGTTTGGCACTACCAACGTCCATTTATTTTTTTGTGTCAATACGACAAATATTTTGGAAGCTATCGTATTAATAATAAGTGTAATATTTGCAGGGAAGCCGGAGCTCTGCTCCGACAGTAAAAGCTCATCAGCAATACAAATTTATTTGCGTAATAATTTTAAATGGAATTATATGCAGTGATAACAAAAATATTTTATCAATTGAATTTTATCTAAATATACAAATATAATCATGTGTTTGCCGTATTTAATTTCTGCTAAATTTTGTAAAGTATTTTAAATTTTTCCGATTTTATTCAGGAAGATAAAAAAAAATTATACTATTTAAAATTGAAATCTACAATAAAACATTTTAAATTAAATTATTAAATGAAATTGTATATGTACAAATAGAATCAATCATTTTAAATTGTTGTATACTTTTCTTGTAAAATCACTTTCGGAATGGAAAATAAATCTTCCATTACACCTTTACAAAAGCAAGGAATCAAATTCAAAATAAATTTTATAAATGAGAGAAGAAGAGTTCTTATTTTACTTTAGTTACGCAAATCTATCTTTAGAGAAAATATTTTAAATGCAAAATCAAAGGAGAACATAAGTAAAGCAATTATATATAGATACATACCACGTGTAATTTTTATCATTTTTTATTTATAGAAAATATACGAAAATAGCTAAGACGATGTTGTTTAAGAAAATTAGACATTAAGAGTTACGTAAGATATTTAATTTTAAATAAGGTTGATTCATTTTATTTCGTCCCACTTAAATTTAATGGAATAGTTTTTTAATTTTTGAAACGTAATGAAACTTTAAAGTAAAGTCAAATATTTCCAAATAATTCAACGCTATTAAAATTGTCTTTCGATTTGTCAAACATATTTTAAAATTAATAACTTAGAATTATCAGCGTATTTCATAATATATAATACAAATTCTCACATTTTTAAAATGTTTCTTTTATTTTAGTATATTTCAAATTACAGTATTTCGAAAAGTCCTTCGATAATTACATATTAAAAGTCATTGCATTTAAAAATTATTATTGTCAGTGTCTGTACTAAATAAATATATCATGAGTTCATTTTTGTATAGGTGAGATTTGGATATATATCCACTTAAATACATGTTATTATGTTACCTCTGTTGTCTAAATAATTAATTTTGATTAATTGTAATGTTATACAAAAACAACATTATTATTATTTTTTTTATATTGACTAATTTTTTTAATTAAAACAATAACTGTGCTTTGAAATACGTATATTGTAAAATTAACAGATAAACTAGTTATGTTTCACGCCTATAATATACTAATATTATGGAATAAATTGCAAGATCTATGTGTAAATTATATTAGATCTTGGAAAGGTTAATTAGTAAATATACATATATTAAAAAAATATGCAACAAGGAACTAAAATTTAATACTATATTTTTCGCAATCTTCAAGATTCTTTTCCCATAAAACTAAGTAAATATTACAGCCTGTAACATGAAATCTGAACAATACAGGGTCAACGAAAAATAATGCCTAGATTTAAAAAAATCATAACACCGAAACGTTTTATGTTAAATGAGTAATTCTTTCACTACACGATATATAATACGAATTTCAAAATTCACTGTCTTTCTTAAAAAGCGACTAAAATAATAAAAAAAGATTTTACAGGTTAGCCCTTCACTGCATGGTGTGCCATATCTAGCACATACCAATAAAACCCTTATATTTTCCAATGGATCCTAAATATAGGTTATATGGACTTTGTGCCATATATAGAACATTTAAACAAAGAGTTTTTTACGTGTTTTATTTTCACTGGATGTCAGTACTAGATAGTTATCTGTTAGATTTTCTTTAAAAAAATCAGTCTCCATCGTAAACAACAATAGAATTTGCTTCAACTTTTTCACCAAAAAATCTTAAAAGTATCGCAAGATAAAATTTTAGACATTCAAGTATGTCACATATTTGTTATTTAGGCTGCTTAAAACTAAAATATTTCAGTACTTCAGCTTGAATTCTTGTTTTTGTGTTTGTGCCAGATATGGAACATAGAGCATAAAGCTCATAGTACATTCGAGTGAAAAATGGCGCGCAAAGGGCTGTCGCAAGATGAAATCAATGCAATGCTATTTGCATCCGATACTGATGATGAATCTTTTGGACTTTCTAATGATAATTGGGAGGATTCAACATATAACCCAGCAAAAAATAGAACTAAAAATGCTACTTTTTCTTCTGAAATAGACGTTGACTTGCACGATAACAACAAGTGTGACCCTCAACTGCAACAGGAGGTAAGTTTTTATATTTAATATTAAAGTAATTTTAAATGCTACTAAAAGTACTATATAAAAGTAAAAAACAAAAAATAAAATTTAACAGTGTTGAATTCAGACATTTTTCCGCAGGAAGGACATTTTTATGCGCCGGGAGTGTGTGTGTGTGTGTGTGGGGGGGGGTTAATTTTTAACGATGAAAATTTTCAAATTATCTAGGGAGTACATCTGAATGATCCTGTCGAATGTCCCCAGGGGCACCCCTGAATTCACCACCAAATGTATATAATGAGAAGCATCAATTTAGAGAAAGATTGTTTTATTCTTTCAGATGTTGCAGATATTCCTGCTAGACCGAGTGTTGATAGAAAAAAGTAAAAAAGTAAAAAATAAAAAAAAAATAACTTATAAGAATAAAAATCTGAAAATTCCTGAAGCGCAAAAACAATATAGAAGTAACTCCTTAAGTGCTGAAATTATGGCTCTGGAGACTCCCTATCAATTTTTTTCCTTGTTTTGAACTATGAACTTTTGAATCTTATTTCAGAAGAGACACATAGATACAGCGTGCAAAAGGATCCTTCTCAACCTTTACAAGTTTTCATTGCGGATATTCAACGTTATATGGGAATTTGTTACCAAATGTCACTTATACATTTACCATCTGCAAGAGATTACTGGAGTGATATTTTAGGTTTCAAAGAGAAAATGTCTGTCAAAGAATTTGGAAAAATCTGACAATTTTTACATTTTAATGACAATACTAAAGAAATTGCTAGAGGCATGAAGGGCCTTGATAGATTATTCAAAGTAAGACCTCTAATAGAGTATATCAGAAAACGCTTTATGCAAGTTGCTATGGAAGAGTTTTTGTCAATAGATGAACAAATTTGCGCAACAAAGCATTTTGAAACAGTATTTTCCCAATAAACTGCATAAATGGGGCTTTAAATTCTTCGTTTTATGTGGCATAAGTGGTTTTGCCTATGATTTTAAATTATATAGTGGTCAGGAAAATGTTGACATATGAACGCCAAATGAGCCAGATTTAGGGTCTGCATCAAATGTTGCTGTGTGTCTCAGTAGATTAATTCCGTGAAATCAAAACCAAAAGTTGTTTATTTTATAATTACTTCAATTCATTACTATTACTTGAATTTTTATCACAGAACGGAATGCTTTCATTGGCCGCAGTGAGATGCAATAGAATTCCTAATGTAAGCTTCCTTTGGAATCTGAGATAAAAAAAAGAAAAAAGAGGATATAGTTTAGAACAAGTAGCATGCATTAACAGTACACAATTATCATGTTTTACATGGATGAATAATAAGCCGGTTAATTTCTTGTCAAAATTTGCTGCTAGTCTCTCTATAGAAAATATTTCTCGATTCGATGAAAAGTTGAATCAAAAGACTGATATAGTTTGTCCTTTTGTGGTAAAATAATACAATAAACATATAGGGGGGGGGGGGGGTAGACTTATTAGACAGCCATTTAGGAAGATATAGAAAAAGAATGAGATCTAGAAAGTTTGAGGTTTCTACCATCTACTGGATGTTGTTATGATAAATTCATGGATCTTATAACTAAAAAGTGAACGAAAATAATTCCTTAGCAAAAATGACATTGGCTAAGTTCAGGGAAGAGGTTGCAATCTTCCTTTGTAAGATTGGAAGCGAAACACCAAATGCTGAAAGAAGACGCCCAAGAACGTCTGAAGTAGAAAGGGGAATTATAGTCAAGAAACATAAAGGTCCTGTATCTAAAATGCCAGTCAAAGATATAAGATTAGATGGAGTATACCATTGGCCGGATTACATGGAATTCCAAACTGCACTCGCAAATCTTTCATAAAGTGTTCAAAATGTGGAGTAGCTTTATGTATAAATCTAGATAGAAACTGTTACTCTGTGTTTCATTTGAAATGAGCATTTGGAACTTTTTTGCTCTTAAAGCTGTTTTTTACACTCCTTTTTACTTTCTTCTATCTTCAATAGAAGAAAGTATTGTAATCGAAATTTTTTTCGACTTCCGGTTTTCGACGGATTTGCATGTTTTACGGGTCAGAGATTCCAAAAAACATGTTTATAGAAAATGTGTGTCTGTCTGTGTGTCCGTCTGTCCGTCTGTCTGTCGCCATTGTACCATCAAAAAGTGTATGAAGTTATGTATAGAATTAAACCAAAATTTTATTATAAGTTTTTGGCTATGGCAAGCAGGTCCTCCCGGAATTTGGAAAAAATTCGCCGGTAGGTGGCGCTGATATAACAATTTTTGTGCGATTTTGAATATTGTACCATCCAAAAGTGTATGGAGTTATGCATAGAATTGAACTAAATTTTTAGTTTAAGTTTTTGGATATGACAAGCAGGTCCTCCCTGAATTTGGAAAAAATTTGCCAGTAGGGGGCGCTGTAAATGCGATTTTTGTGCGATTTTGAATATTGTACCATCGAAAAGTGTATGAAATTATGCATAGAATTGAACGAAATTTTTATTTTAAGTTTTTGGCTATGGCAAGCAGGTCCTCCCTGAATTTGGAAAAAAATCGCTTTAGGGGGCGCTGTAATAGCGATTTTTGTGCGATTTTGAATATTGTACTGTCGAAAAGTGTATGAAGTTATGCATAGAATTGAACCAAATTTTATGTGTTTATTTTTGGTCATGTCACGAAGGTTCTTCCTCAATTTGGAAAAATTCTGCCGGTAGGGGGCACTATAATTGCGATGTCTGTACAATTTTCATTATTGTACCATCGAAAAGTGTATGAAGTTATCCATATAATTGAACCAAATTTTTTGTGCATGTTTCTGGCTATGGCAAACAAGTCCTCCCTGACCTTGAAAAAATTCCGAAAGAAGGGGGCGCTATAATTCCGATCTCTGTGCCATTTTCATTATTGTACCATCGAGCAGCGTATAAAATTATGCATACAATTGAACCAAAATGTTTGTGCTTGTTTTCGGCTTTGGCCAGCAGGTTCTCCTTGAATTTGGAAATATTGCGCAGTAAAGGGGCTCCGTGCTAGCGATTTTTGTATACTTTTCTTGATTTTTCGTAGTTCTATTGTGCATCGGCGGCTCATGCAGCAGCGGGAACTCGCTTCCTGCTATGCCGGCTATTCACAAACAGCTGATAACGACAGAATAAGGAAAAATTAATAATTTTAACAAATATCATGATATAGATTAACTCGTTTTTAGTCCGTTTAATTGACTTGAGCAGAAATTTAAGATGAAAATCAAAGTTGGTATAGTATTGAACTAATAATATTGAAGTATTAACATGTGTAACTAGGTTTTGAAATATTAAGATGTATAAGATAGAAGAAAGTTTTGGGATTGGCACATCCAACTAGTTTCTTTTGATTTGCATTTTGATGACACTTAATTGTATTGTAAAATAATTTTCTATACATTATTTTTTGCTTTCATGTCTTTTTACAATCTGTATTTTGAAATTTGTAACATTAATTTTTAGTTTTTTGCACATTTTAACACCTTGACGGGCGGTGGGATATATTATATCGCACTAATTTTAACCAAGATTCGCAGCAGAAACTTTTAATTAAATTTTATATTTATAACTTTGAAAGAAAAAGGTTGTAAAATTGCTTTTCCTTATTTTACAATAATTTTTTTCGAATATTCCGGTTTTAATTCAACATTACAGAGACACAATTGCTTGCTTCTCAAAGGGTTAAAAATCTGCTATAAATTTTTAATACATATATCTAACGCGTATATCTAATACACAAGTATTGTGGGTTTGTGCAAAATTTAGTACAAAACAGAGATATCTAATTGTGTGCTTTGGGACACATATGGCACATACCACAAAAATCCATATTTAAAAAAATATATATGAAGTCTGAATTTTTTTATTATTACTTTCTTCTATCTTCAATAGAAGAAAGTATTGTAATCGAAATTTTTTTAGACTTCCGGTTTTCGACGGATTTGCATGTTTTAGGGGTCAGAGATTCCAAAAAACATGTTTATAGAAAATGTCTGTCTGTCTGTATGTCCGTCTGTCTGTCTGTCCGTCTGTCTGTGGCCATGGTACCATCAAAAAGTGTATGAATTTATGTATAGAATTAAACCAAAATTTTATTATAAGTTTTTGGCTATGGCAAGCAGGTCCTCCCGGAATTTGGAAAAATTCGCCGGTAGGGGGCGCTGATATTACAATTTTTGTGCGATTTTGAATATTGTACCATCCAAAAGTGTATGGAGTTATGCATAGAATTGAACCAAATTTTTATTTTAAGTTTTTGGATATGACAAGCAGGTCCTCCCTGAATTTGGAAAAAATTCGCCGGTAGGGGGCGCTGTAAATGCGATTTTTGTGCGATTTTGAATATTGTACCATCGAAAAGTGTATGAAATTATGCATAGAATTGAACGAAATTTTTATTTTAAGTTTTTGGCTATGGCAAGCAGGTCCTCCCTGAATTTGGAAAAAAATCGCTTTAGGGGGCGCTGTAATAGCGATTTTTGTGCGATTTTGAATATTGTACTGTCGAAAAGTGTATGAAGTTATGCATAGAATTGAACCAAATTTTATGTGTTTATTTTTGGTCATGTCACGAAGGTTCTTCCTCAATTTGGAAAAATTCTGCCGGTAGGGGGCACTATAATTGCGATGTCTGTACAATTTTCATTATTGTACCATCGAAAAGTGTATGAAGTTATCCATATAATTGAACCAAATTTTTTGTGCATGTTTCTGGCTATGGCAAACAAGTCCTCCCTGACCTTGAAAAAATTCCGAAAGAAGGGGGCGCTATAATTCCGATCTCTGTGCCATTTTCATTATTGTACCATCGAACAGCGTATAAAATTATGCATACAATTGAACCAAAATGTTTGTGCTTGTTTTCGGCTTTGGCCAGCAGGTTCTCCTTGAATTTGGAAATATTGCGCAGTAAAGGGGCTCCGTGCTAGCGATTTTTGTATACTTTTCTTGATTTTTCGTAGTTCTATTGTGCATCGGCGGCTCATGCAGCAGCGGGAACTCGCTTCCTGCTATGCCGGCTATTCACAAACAGCTGATAACGACAGAATAAGGAAAAATTAATAATTTTAACAAATATCATGATATAGATTAACTCGTTTTTAGTCCGTTTAATTGACTTGAGCAGAAATTTAAGATGAAAATCAAAGTTGGTATAGTATTGAACTAATAATATTGAAGTATTAACATGTGTAACTAGGTTTTGAAATATTAAGATGTATAAGATAGAAGAAAGTTTTGGGATTGGCACATCCAACTAGTTTCTTTTGATTTGCATTTTGATGACACTTAATTGTATTGTAAAATAATTTTCTATACATTATTTTTTGCTTTCATGTCTTTTTACAATCTGTATTTTGAAATTTGTAACATTAATTTTTAGTTTTTTGCACATTTTAACACCTTGACGGGCGGTGGGATATATTATATCGCACTAATTTTAACCAAGATTCGCAGCAGAAACTTTTAATTAAATTTTATATTTATAACTTTGAAAGAAAAAGGTTGTAAAATTGCTTTTCCTTATTTTACAATAATTTTTTTCGAATATTCCGGTTTTAATTCAACATTACAGAGACACAATTGCTTGCTTCTCAAAGGGTTAAAAATCTGCTATAAATTTTTAATACATATATCTAACGCGTATATCTAATACACAAGTATTGTGGGTTTGTGCAAAATTTAGTACAAAACAGAGATATCTAATTGTGTGCTTTGGGACACATATGGCACATACCACAAAAATCCATATTTAAAAAAATATATATGAAGTCTGAATTTTTTTATTATTACTTTCTTCTATCTTCAATAGAAGAAAGTATTGTAATCGAAATTTTTTTAGACTTCCGGTTTTCGACGGATTTGCATGTTTTAGGGGTCAGAGATTCCAAAAAACATGTTTATAGAAAATGTCTGTCTGTCTGTGTGTCCGTCTGTCTGTCTGTCCGTCTGTCTGTGGCCATGGTACCATCAAAAAGTGTATGAATTTATGTATAGAATTAAACCAAAATTTTATTATAAGTTTTTGGCTATGGCAAGCAGGTCCTCCCGGAATTTGGAAAAATTCGCCGGTAGGGGGCGCTGATATTACAATTTTTGTGCGATTTTGAATATTGTACCATCCAAAAGTGTATGGAGTTATGCATAGAATTGAACCAAATTTTTATTTTAAGTTTTTGGATATGACAAGCAGGTCCTCCCTGAATTTGGAAAAAATTCGCCGGTAGGGGGCGCTGTAAATGCGATTTTTGTGCGATTTTGAATATTGTACCATCGAAAAGTGTATGAAATTATGCATAGAATTGAACGAAATTTTTATTTTAAGTTTTTGGCTATGGCAAGCAGGTCCTCCCTGAATTTGGAAAAAATTCGGTTTAGGGGGCGCTGTAATAGCAATTTTTGTGCGATTTTGAATATTGTACTGTCGAAAAGTGTATGAAGTTATGCATAGAATTGAACCAAATTTTATGTGTTTATTTTTGGTCATGTCACGAAGGTTCTTCCTCAATTTGGAAAAATTCTGCCGGTAGGGGGCACTATAATTGCGATGTCTGTACAATTTTCATTATTGTACCATCGAAAAGTGTATGAAGTTATCCATATAATTGAACCAATTTTTTTGTGCATGTTTCTGGCTATGGCAAACAAGTCCTCCCTGACCTTGAAAAAATTCCGAAAGAAGGAGGCGCTATAATTCCGATCTCTGTGCCATTTTCATTATTGTACCATCGAACAGCGTATAAAATTATGCATACAATTGAACCAAAATGTTTGTGCTTGTTTTTGGCTTTGGCCAACAGGTCCTCCTTGAATTTGGAAATATTGCGCGGTAAAGGGGCTCCGTGTTAGCGATTTTTGTATACTTTTATGATTTTTAGTAGTTCTATTGTGCATCGGTGGCTCATGCAGCGGCGGGAACTCGCTTCCAGCTACGCCGGCTATTCGCAAACAGCTGATAACAACAGAATAAGGAAAAAATAATAATTTTAACAAATATCATGATATAGATTAACTCGTTTTTAGTCCGTTTAATTGACTTGAGCAGAAATTTAAGATGAAAATCAAAGTTGGTATAGTATTGAACGAATAATATTGAAGTGTTAACATGTGTAACTAGGTTTTGAAATATTAAGATGTATAAGATAGAAGAAAGTTTTGGGATTGGCACATCCAACTAGTTTTTCCTATATTTGTGACTACCTAAAGTAGTCAAATTATTTTTTTTCATAAAGAAAAGAAAAATCGTGCAGTGAAGGGTTAAAAATGTACATTTTATTTAAAACTTCTTAGTACTTTCAAGGATTTTGCAAACTCATCATCGAAGAAAATGTATATTTTAACTTGTACCATCTTTTTCATTATTTTAGTTGTCTGTTAAGTAAGACAGTGAATTTTTTTAAAGTTCATATTGTATATTTTATGATTCCTTTTATTAAACTACTAGCCGTCCTTGGAGACAAGTTTGGTCTCCCATAAAATTTATGTTTGGGAAAGCTTGCTGAGCATTGCATGTTACTTTTATTCATAATTTAATTTACTTGGACTCCCTTAAATATAATTAATATAATCTCTTAAGATAATATCAATTTTTGATGCCTCAAAATATCTAAATTTGCTGATTTTCCGTAAGCAAGTAAACCCTATTGGTTTACAATGGAAGTCTATGGGAATTTGGCGAAATATTAGAGATATCGCCAAGCTGGTGTCATTTTGTCGCCAAATTGGTTTCACGTGATTTTCTAGCAACTGATACTTAATTTATTAAAATTCTCTGAAACATTGAATATGGTTAAATAAAGTAAATGATACATTTTTGTATTTTATTATTCTTTTCAATTCAGTCAAATATTATATTTGTCAAAATACTTTTGATAGCTACTCTATTATCATTAACAAAGCTAATTAAACACTTTCTGTGTCAATATTAGTAACGAACAATAGAATCTATCTAAGCCGCAATTAAAAAAATAAAAACTAAATAGAGTGAACGATAAATTGAAAAAGTAGTTTTATTTGTTCGAAAAGGCATGACAGTAAATACAGCAATCACAGAATATTATATTACAAAGAGAACTCTTTACGTTGTTCTATTTTGATCTAATAACGGCAAGATTTTTATTAATTAAAGTTAAATCAATTTTTTAGAACATTATAGTTTTATTAAAAACACATTCTTAAAAAAAACAAAAAAAAAAACCTTTAAATTTTCTATTGCTTTTAACTCTTCTGTCACAAATAACAACAACAAGAGTATGCACGAATTAAAATTTCAAACTATGCGTAAATAATCCATCCAACAACATTTAAAATGTTAATTTTGATATAACGTTGTTTTTCAAGAAAATATTTTAACCTGGAATAGAATATGGCAATGATAATACTTGAAATATAATTGTTTAAATACATCAAGTAATTTCAAGAACAGGTTTTAACGATTATGTGATAAACAGGTGGATAATAGAAACGTAATATCGATTACCAAGTGTTTTCCAATCATGTAAAATTTTTAGAAATGGCATTAGGTTTAATAGACGCTAAAATGCATTGCTTACACTCTCAGAAATAAAACTCTCCCTTTTGACGATTCAGAAATCCTCGAGCTGTATTTCGTCGGTTTTGACGATCATTTCCTATTAACATCACGTGACTTGTAACGAAACGTAAACCCTCAAATACTTGACGAAAGTTTTGCCTCAATCACGGTGAGACTCAATGCATTTTAAGGAAACATTTCCTCAAATCCTCCTCAAATCCTACGATTTTAGCAAACAGATATTTGCTTGTTTGTGTTAGTCCTGTAATAATTTATTTTAAAACAGCACTTAGTGCTTTTCAGAAAATACTGAAATATAGGTAGTTATTGTTTCTTCATTAGTTATTTTTTTAGCTGTTAGAATTTTTAGGAATGCTTATTAATAATATTATTATTTTATTTATATGTTGTCGTTCGTTATGTTTTAATTCGAAAACAATAAATTTCCTGTGTTTTTCAAAACCATTCAATAAGAAAATTAGGTCAATAAAATTTCAAACTTCTAGGATATCTTTTTTTTTTTTTTTTTTTTTTTTTTTTTTTTAAAGAAGTACATTATGTTTTCAATCAAATTAAAAATAAACATAATTGATCCCTCTCCTCTTTATAAACAGTAAAGTGTTAAAATCTTATCTTCCTACTCAAAGTGATAAAATCTCACGCAATATGCACTTCACAATTCATTATTTGTGAGCAACAAATTAACCAGACCATATTCTAATCATCCATTGATCAAAGAAAATTTCAGTTGTAAATTATTTAATCAAGCCATATTATAATTATGCATTGATACGAGAAAACCATAAAAATAAATTAGCTTTCCTTAAAACTTTCAGAAAATATAGCAGCCCGATAAAATTGCAATCTACGTTATAAAAATAAAATACGAAGTAGAATTCATTATATCAGTCTAAAAGCAGACACTTTCAACTCCCCAGCAGCCAGGTTGGCAGAACAGCGACCTCCCATACGAAAGGTCGTGAGTTCGAATCACCCCGGGGAAAGAGAGAGGTGATTTTTTTTTCTTTCCCCGTGTCAAATATTGGAGCTTCCAAACTGATTGAAAGATGGCGCCACCAGCCCTCTTTTGACGAAACTATTGACGAAATTTATATCGTCAAGCAAGTGAAGAAACTAATTTCATCAATTTGACGAAATGTTCGCTCGGAGCATTTTCCAGGAAACTATTTCGTCAAAAACAAAGAAAATTTCGTGAAATCTGAGTATTCATTTCTGAGAGTGTAGTTATTGATTTGCATTTTCTTAAATTTAAGCATTTTTGACTTTGATAAAGTGTTCTTTTTCTGTTTTTTGTGCCAGAAAGTACCTAATTTTTATAAAACATGAATAGCATTGTAAGTTATTATAGTTAAAATAAAATAAATTGCTTAATGATCTTCGTAGATGCTTTTGTATTGCAAACAAAATTGTACTGTAAAATAAATCGCAGTGTCCTGTGTACATTTTATTGTTAATCCTCTATTATAAGTATGCAGGAAGTTTAATAATACTTCTAAAATACAGCAGTAGATGGCAGAACAATATGTTTTTCAAAATGAAGTCCTTCTCTTTGACAAATTTATTTCCATTACTTATGATAGAAAATTAATTTCGGCTTTTTATCTTAACTAGAAAGTAAACGAAAATGTTGTGGTTAAAGTTGCCGGCGATACTACCCGTTACAGAAAACTTTGATGAAAACTGTTTTTTATAGAAAACTCTCATAGTATTATTTCACTTAGTATGTTTTCTAAAATTGCCGACCAACTACGCCAAAAAGATAGTTTTGGTTCTTTTCTAGTATCGCATGACAGCTATCAATCGCGAAACATTTCAATATTTAAAACAACCTTTTGTTATTCTCACTGCTTTAGTGTTTAAACGTATAGTTTCATTACACACCTGATAAAATAGTTTTTTTTAAATATATATTTATTTATTTGTAACTTTTTTTATTTTGCTTGGAAATTGAGACGTAAATTTTACATGGAAACAAACAAAGGCTATTATTTACACTGTTTTAAGCGAAAATCATGGTGGGGGATATATTTCAAAATATTCATGCTTGAAAATTACCTTAAAAACCATTGACAATCGCATAATTGAGACTTAGATTTTAAACAAATTGCATATGAAAGTACAGTTCTCTTTCTATTAGACGCAATAAAATCGAAAATTATGCAATGTTTAGAAGGAAAAAATTACAGTAAAAGCGAAATGGATTTCTCAAGCAGTTGTTACATATTCTGTAAAATCTTGACATAAATAGTATTTCATTAGGTTCGGTTGGAAATGCTCAACAGGTGACAATTCTATGACTTTTTTCACAATATCCGTGATTTCTATATATCAAGTTCGAATATACTGTGAATCATCAAACTGCATATTAAGTTAGGCCTTCAGATAAATAAATGTTGATTCAATTTTAACTTTGATCACTCAACGGTAAGCGTTTCTAACTTATGCTAAGGGAAATGTTTCAAATCGAGTCCACAGTCAATTTATGAAATTTATATCGTTTATATCAGTATTATTGGCTCCATTCTTGTAACTCATACACTTTTACCACATTGTTTGCAGAAAAGCTTATTTTTGACGCCAACGTTTGGTTGTGGACCCGATTACAGAATATTAACTCTATGCTTTTTGCGATGAACATTATAGTTGTATCTTATTATCCATTATATAGAAGTGAATAAAAATGTATAATTTTTTCTAATTATTAAAGTATATACGTTAATATATTTTTAAATATCAATATAATTTCCTACATTAAACGTTGTTTTTTGGTTTTTCTTTTATTTTATTGAGCAGTGTAACTCCGTTTTAAATTTGAAGAAACGTTCTGTACATTATTTTTATTGTTGGTGTTGTTATAAATGAATCAAATAGAATAGCATAGAAGGAAGTTTCATTTTGCGAAAGCATACAAGTTATTAAAGGTAGTGTTCTAATATTATGAAAACTGCAGTTATTTGAAACTAGTATGCATAGCCCAAATAATTTCTGAAACCTTTTAAACTTCAGGCACAATTGATCCCATATAACGGTCCCTTTTTTTTAAATTATGCAGCAAAATTATGTAAAAGTAATTACTCCAATAATTCTTTTTGGTTGACCTCTCAGCTGCTGAAAGTTTCCTAAAAATACATTTCTCTTATGTAAAATTTCTAAAAACGAGCATAACTTGTTGAATTGTTTAGATTTAAAAAAAAAAATTATAACATATTGACTGAGAAAGATATATAGATGATGTTTAATAGACGATTTTACGGATGTGGATCCTTTTTCGAACTGAATGCACCCTGGTATTTAATGGAATATTCTTCAAAATATGCACAAACATCTTGAAATTATATGCTCCAAACTAGATTTAAGTTTAAACGCAACTCTTAGCTCTATACTGAAGTTTCACAACAATAGAACAACTTTTCAATTTAGTAAAAACAAAATATGTGTCCTGAGAAATGACTTTAAATATTCTAAATATTCGATTAAGTATTTTACAAAATTTCAAAACACCAAGCAAAAACTCATCGTTGAGTAGGAGGCATCTCTCTGTATATGGACAACTACCTGTTTGTCGACAACTTTATAAACTGTTTTTGTGTTTTTTGAAAAATATGATTCATTCAAAGCACAATCGATACCTGAACATTCGATACCTAACAATTGATACACTAATGTTTATTTATAGGACAGAGTTCTTTTTAGATGCATAAAATTACTTTTTTCAGAACAACACGTCAAATTGGCAGAAAACATCCGCTTTCTACAAATGCTTTTCTTACACCTTCTTCTACAATAATAATAAAGTTTACAAACATATCAACCAAAAATGTCTCACTTAATAGTATTTTTTTTTTGAAAAATCAGAAAATAAATTATATTACGCAGGGCTGCCACTGAAGACTATTTATATATTCTATTCGTATCCCTTCGGAAAATGTATGATATTTACCCTACATTTGCGCAAAAATTTCAATAGAAATTGTTCATTTACTTCTAACAATGCAATAAATTGCTAGATTTACATTACATACGATTCACATTAAAAATAACTTTCGATCAGCGAAATTCTCTGAATACGCGACAAACTACGAAGAACAAAATAATATAGAACTTTATTCACGGACCAATTGAGCGCGACCAATGATAAGCTGGCAATCAAATTTAATATTAAAAAAAAAATCACGGGCAATGAGTTCTATCAGTTGGAGTACGGGAACTTTAGGACACATGGTAGAACCTGCCTATAATGGAACTCTTCCCTAAGTGGTTTATGGTTCCGACAGTTTTTTTTTTTCAAAACTTTACTTTTTGTGATATTTCTAAGTTTCTACTTTTTTTCCAAAAGATTTAATATTTAAAATATTAAATATTCAAAATAAATCTCTAGCAAAAAGTATATAATTTTTTGAGACTGTTTTCCAATTAACGAAATAAATGTATTCAGTTTTCAAGAAAAACTATTGCTATTCAGTTGTTTATGAATAATTAATATATAAAAATTGTTTTGATCAAAATTTGCACCAACAGTATATTTCATAATTAAAAAACAAGACTTATAAAACAAATGTATATATTTAATATTTACACAAATTATTTTTTTTCTGAAAAGTAAAAGTTTTCATAAAAATACCTGAAATTTTCGTTTTCATAAATATAAATTAACTCATTTATTTCTCATGATAAATAAAATAAATTAATTAATAAGAAAAAAAATTCTATGTAGCCATGGATGAATTTGTCATATTTTTCTCAGCGTGAATTTTTTAAATATTCAAATTGCATTTACAGTTTTATTCTAAAAATGTTGTAATGCAAAATCTCTATATTAATATTCATTTATTTAAAAACATGCGTATTTTATTTTCTTAGATATTTGTATAAATGTTTTAATTTTGTAATTATAATTTGATTTTTTATGTTGCTAATCTCCTGTCTATATTATTAAAATATACTTAAAAATAACTTAATTGAATTTGCTAAAATTAGTTACAAGTTTTATCCATATTTAGAGTATAACGAGCTCCCAAACTCGTGTGCACTGCGCAAACGCAAAAGACACCCCCAAAAAATCGTTAATTTAAACGAAAGTATACTTTGTTTGGTGGGGGAAAATTAGGTTTTGCCTTATTGATACTTCATTGAGAAATAAAAGTCTACTTGTTGGCGTTATTACCTTGAAATATTCCTTTAAACGGCATTTATTCAAATTAAGGTTTTGTATAAGATGAACTGAAATGAGAAAAAAGGCAAGAATAAAAATGTAACAATTCGCATTCCCCCCCCCCCCCCTTTATCAGGAACATTGAAAGTGACAGTATTGCCACCATTTTGAAGAAATTTCATTAAAAAAATAATTTAAAAAAAACAGATGTAAAACTAAAAATACTTCAGACACAACTAATGCTGGAACATTTACAAATGAATCGCTTTTAATTAAAAAAAATAATTAGTACGATTTGTTTAGCGAAAATCCTAGAGCAAATGTCGAAAAAAAAAACTTGCATTTTAAATGCATAGATTGTGTTAAACAAGGGTCGAAAATTGTACGTCAAACGTAATAAATGACGCACAGAATTGATGTCAGTTCGTACTATAACTAGTTTTATAAATATTGAGAACTTGGTGCAGTAGCTGTCGCACTCTTATGCATAAAATGCATGAATATAAAATTTATTATGATTATAATAAATTCAGTAATACGGAAATATTATGACTCCATCTTAAAAAGGACATAATCACCATGGCAACCTAGAATCATTACCTATCATGGGATATCATTATATTAATTACGTAAGATAGGATTCAATACAAGGTAAGAAAATTTTATTAATACCTTTTTACGTTTTGATTCGATTTTCATAAATATTGAAATGACCTGACAAAATTCTGCCGCGATTATACATATAAAATTCAAATACTTATACACATTACAGTGGTTAGGTAGTTTTGCTCTGTTATCTGTGGACAGACGGGCGAACCAGATGATGACTATAGGTGCTATGCATTTATATAATTGCGACATTTCATAATAGAACATAATGTAATGGAATACATTATGGAGTGTGTCTGTAAATAAACAATGAAAGCTACATATTTTATTTTCAATACCGAACGTGGCAGGGTAAAGCTCAATAACATATATCAATTACAGAGAAATCCAGATATATTAACGCAAGTTAGAGTTTGCACACACAGACCTCCAGGCGGACAGACAATCCGAAATCTTAAACAATTTTCAGTTATGTTGGAAAGTGCTAACAATGCATAAAAAGTTTAAATTTGTTTTTCATCGGTTTATACCAGTAGACGGAAGCATGCTTGTGTAAATCCTTTATTTTATCTATATCTTCATGCACATGCCACTACTTAGCTAAAATTTAATTAAGACTAAAACACGCTTAAAATTACTGAAATCACAATTCCAGAGATTATCATACATAGACGGCCATGTATCCAATTATTTGTGCGGCCCTGTAAATCCTTTTATCTACATATCTTAGTATACTAAATGTAGCTCAGCGTAAAAACGCATAACTCATTTAAAAACCACCTTTAAGCTATTTTTCTTTCATACTCAGTAACTCTTACGAATTCTTTTGTGATGCTCTGTGTAGGATCTACAGCATTTATACACACAACGTAATATGCAAAACTTTAGTTAAACTAAAAAAACTCATATTACAGCTAAAAATGTACTTCCAACAACCTTCACTAATATACAGTACTTCAGATACAATACAGTATCCGAAATCTTTTGCGTGTCCTTGCAAATACTATGCACATTCTATTATACAGTAAGTAAATTGTAGTAAACCCCAGCAACGTTTATCTGTTTCATTATATGTGAAATTAGTTTAACATATTTAAAATACTCTGCAAACAATGTTCCCCCACATAACATTATGAAACTGAATTCTTTTGTGAGGCCCTGTAAAGGAATAATAAATATTATTCGCACCTCCTACTCAGTACAATGCATATTTTAGTGTACTTCATAAATGAATATCAATTTTATTATGTTCGAATGGTGTAACATCATTAAAAAGCATTTGAAACTATTTTTCCATTGGCCGTTATGTAATGGAATACTTTTGACTGTCTCTGTAATTGAACTATACATCCTATTTTCGTAAAATTTGAAATTACTAGACAAAATTCTGTAAGGATTATATATCTTAAACTCCAGACCATTCGGTTGGATATTTTTTGCTCTATTGTATGCGGGCAGACGGACGGGTCAAACGACGAAAATAGGTGTTACGTATTTATATAATTACGAACGCACCTAAAAAAGAGATGTGTATTTCATTAGTCTCTCATTCTCTAGTGGTAAAGCATCGCTAACAGTATCTGGAAAAAAGCCATAAAAAGTGGAATTTTTAGGTGCGTTCGTCTGAAATATCGATATTTCAGAAGTAGATATTTTGCATTTTTAGTTGCAGCTGAAGTTACATTACATTATGTAGGATTTCAGTTCTGACCAACATCTAGGTGCCTACAAATTTAAATTCATGTAATTTTTAAATTTATGTGATTTATATAACTTTAGGCAATGCATTAAAAAAATAGTAATTTATTAAAGAACTTAAATTTCATAGCATGTTTGGCATTGCTTATTAAGAAATTATTTTTAACCCCTTGGGGGGCAAGCAAAAATGTCTCTAAATATTGAATTTGCACCGGAGCAATCGATTTTTTTTAAATAAGGAAAAGCAATTTTTCAACGATTTCCCCCCAAAGTCAAAGTTAAAAATATAAAATATAGTTAAAATTTTCTGATGAGAATCTTGATTAAATTAGGTGGGATATATTTTATCCACCGCCCCTCAAGGGGTTAAGTGAATTAGACTACATTCCATATGCAGCGATGTTAAGAGTTATTGCGTGTTAACTGATGACTTAACTAATATATTAAATTAAAAAAAAAATTGCTTAATGAAAAAAATCGCATTTTATAATTTATATGAATAAATTATACTTTAATATACAATGTTTTGAATTACTTATAATTCAAAAATATTATGCAAACATTATTACGGGCTAAAATTTTTAAATTTATATCTGTTTAACAATATATATTTTTTTTTACTATCAAATTAAAAATGTAAAACTAGTGAGTTCATGTTTTTGAAAATAATAAATTAGCGTTAAATGAGTGTAATGAATCTGTTTCGTGGTACGTAGCGCTGGTAATTAAGCATACATTATTTATTTAAAAGAATAATTTTTAATTAAATATAGAAATAAAACGATAAAAAATATTTATGTAAAATTTGCACAAAGCATTGGACCTTAATTTAATTTTTAAGGCATTAAATGTATTTTAAATAATTTTATGTTATATATATGCACGCAAAAACAATTTTAGTACGTTTTATCCGTGCTTTATACGAATTTTATTTATTTATTCAAGGGGAACTTAGCACTATAATATTAAAATTCCTTTATTAAAAAATAAATAAGTTATATTTTGCAATTAACAGGTTTAAACAACCTATTCATTTATGAAAGTAAATTTAATACTTCATGAATTAAATTAATGTTAAGTTTTTAAATAATTCAATTTACAATCTTTTCATTCATTATAACTTTTAACTCATTTCTTACAACGCACTGTAAAAACTTCATGCAACGTTACTCGATAAAATTGGTGGCAACAAGCTGCTTTCTATTTCATGGAGTAATTTAACTTATATAATGATGTAATTTAAACTGGTATAACTGGTGTAATATTACACATTAATGTAACGTGATACCATTTATATCTGTTAAATTACTCAAAACATAGAGGCAGTAAGGCAATTTCATGAAGTAACGTTACATAACTTTTGCACAGTGCACGTCATAGTGCACGTCACGGTATATGTCCTCGTGCTCATCAAGTAATATAACGATAGCATTTCTAGAATAGAATCTGTATCATTAATTAGAACGGAATGGAAGTGTAACATTCACAACACATATTGTGTTGTTTGAAAACATATGTCATTTTCAGGATATGTTTGATGGGCTAAATTCCAAAACCTAGGTCTGTTATCGTCCTATGAAATTATGTACGGAACATGTATCATTATTCCTGCCGAAATGTTATAATATTCGGTCCAATATTTTACGAAAGGATTTTTACCCAACAATAGAATATACGCAAAGGATCGGTTTTGCAGGCTCCAACAGTAACCGAATATGAAGAAACATTCGGTTTTGCGTTAAAAATATCGGTCTGTTAGTTGGCTTTGTTGTCCTAACACGCTGCGTCTCCATGACGCTTAATTATTTTGTTTCCATTGTTTGAGCGGTTCAACAATCGGTTTATAACGATTAATTAACTTTTAATCGTTATAAACCGATTGTTGAACCGATTATTTTGTTTCCATTGTTTGAGCGGTTCAACAATCGGTTTATAACGATTAATTAACTTTTAATCGTTATAAACCGATTGTTGAACCACTCAAACAATGGAAACAAAATAATTAAATGAAATGGAGACGCAGCGTGTTAGGACAACAAAGCAAACTAACAGACCTATGTTTTTAACGCAAAACCGAATGTTTCTTCACCAAGCTACTGCCACCATAAGATGTAAAAACCTATTTCCAACCTTTCATGCACTGTTTGAGTAGAGTAGGTGTAGGCGGTAACATGTGTTGTAAAACCATGAAATTTCAAAATTTTGATATGCAATCTAATAAAGTGTTGAATAGTATTATATCAGTCAATACAAAGAAAATCTAATAACACGAGTATTTCTGCTTAAAATAGAATCTGGTACATTATGAACACTGAAGTCTGAAGCGTGATTCAAATCTGACATCGCAAGCAACAGCGTTCTGATAACTAAACATACAGATATAATCGTGTTCTATTTATTTATTATAAAAATTATCAATTTAAGATGCAAATTCTCAGTAAAATCGACGAACTAAAAGGTGCGTATTCAAGAACAATTTCTTTTAAGCTCAAAAGTGTTATTAAAAATAAAAATTAAAATGTAACCGCTTATAAAAAACTTATTAATTCTAAAAAGCACACGTTTAAGTTACAAACTATCCATTAAATCCACCCTCCAATATATTCTTTCATAAAACCATTTTCGATTGTATCTCAGAAATAATGTTGATGTGAATATTCCAATGACATTTTTGAATAATCGGACAGTATATTCACAATAACAACTATAAAAACAAAGGCACTAAGATAATTTGATGTTTTTTGCCTTGTATAATAAACCGTGCTTACAAGCGATCAGTAATCACGGCAATGGATAGTGCATCATAATTTAGAAAAATACTTTGATTTTATTCATTTCTTCATCAGATATCTTATTACAATTCAGTTTCTAATTTTCATATTATCCAATTATTATATATCTATTTAAGAAATATGTGTTATATTTTATTATGTATCATTTAAATACACTGTAAAAAAATCTGCTATTCTACAGATGTAATGTCACAGCTTACAAAAATTTTATGTGCACACTGAACAAAAAAAAAGTAAATCTGCAAAACTAGTTTTCGTAAAGCTACAGAAATCTGTAGCTTTACAAAAGGATCTACTAAAATTTTATCTGTATCCCGAAATGCAGTTACATAAAAAGTATTGTTTCTTGGCATCTCAGTTTCCTAAAAAATACTTAGTAACCTTACAGGCTTTTTGATTTACGGTTCAAAAGTGTATCTGTTATATGAATTTTTGTTGTTGCCGTTACATAAAATGTTCTAGAAATACCAGTTTCATAGAAAAAATTTAGTAAGAGATTTTATTTTTACAGTGTACACACTGTAAAAAAAAATCACTGTATCTTCACAGCAAAAAATGCTGGCAATATGGGTGCCAGTAAATTTTGCTGTAAATTTCCAGCAATTTTGTTTTTCACGGGAAAACAGCAAACTAGTAAATTTACAGCATTTTTTACAGTAATTTTGTTTTTTAGATTTTACAATAAATTGTACTTTATCAGCATATTTTGCTGTTAATTTTACAGCACTTTTAACAAGATAACAGTAAATTTTTAGCCTTTATTATTTATTTTATTTTGTTTATTATTGTTATTATTTGTAGATATGCATTTGCTCCCCCCCCCCCCCCCGCCCTGCAATGTTTATTTACTTTGAATTTTTCTTTTTCGTGTACTATGAGACATCTTTTAAAAACTAAGGGCACTATAAGTGTTATCTTTATGTCTACTTATATCATTGCTTTAATAACATTGTTATATAATAAATTCTGTTATACATATGTAAGATACAAATTTAGCACCATAAAGCAAAATAAATAAAATAAGAAAATACACCGAAAAAAGCAATATATTGGAAATTTTAAACGTTTGTAACTCATTGTAAAGAATTTTCCTTATGTCAATTTCAAATATACTGCGAATAACATACATTGAGAACATTCAAAATATTTAATTTTAGCATCTAGTGCTAATTAATTTTTATTGTTAGATAATTATCAAAAACAAAGTGCGATCTGCTGCTTTTCAGTGCTGCGATAATAGTAAGCAAACTTTTGAAATATTTTATGAATTAATAAAGTAGTGTATACAGCTTACACATAATAAATGATTTTAAAATTACATATAAAAAGTGAAAAGAAATGAGCGTAAAAAACTAGCATCTGTAAAATCTGAATAACTGCGACGGAAAATCAGACCATCGGTCGTAAGATTGTTTTTGAAAATTTAATAAACTATAATAATACATTAAATAAATAAAAATATTTAAATTAGTACAAAAAGTGAACTTAAAGCTTTCGGACAATAAAAAAAATATTATATAATTTAGAGGTAAGGTTATTAAAACTAAGGTTAATAATTTTAGTAAGGTATATTAAAATATAAACGATAAAATGAAATTGTGAAAAGTATATGATAGAAAAACAATGTAAAAAATCTAAAGAATAAAGAAGATTTTTTGTTTAATCTGGTACTTCGACACATAAGTAAATAATAGCTAAGTCTAATGATGAAAAAAGAAGAAAAATATTTTTTTCAAATCTAAATTGGAAAATATCTCTTTTGTTATAATTTAAGTCAAAATATTTAATCCTTATACAAATGATTCAAAAGCTATTGTCAGTCAACGTTCATATACATTTGCTCAAATACAAAATTTGTATCTTACATTATATAGGAGAACTGGTAAATTTAATAGTTATTAAATCAATGATACGAATAAACATAAAAATAAAACTTACTCTGATTTTTTAAATTATATAATACAGTATTGTATTTAAGTATCCAAAATTGCCATTTTGAATTCAATAATAAGCACATAATTCAGAACGACGCTAACACTCCTACGACAGTAACGCTAATAATCACCTGCTTTGGCTTAGAAGCTGCAGTGCAGGTGGATATCTCATCTGGAATGTTGTCCGGGAGGTTTTGAAATAACAGCAGTTTACTGTAAATCAATACTGAAGTTTAAAAAAACGCTGTATTTCAGCGATTCACAGGAAAATCAGCTGTAATTTTCCCCGGTTTTTTTTTTTTTTTACAGTGCAGAGTGTTGAAAAATCAAAGTACGGATTACAATGAGTTATTTCTACAAAATGTACATCAGACAGAAGCACAATATGCACAACACTTTATCAGGAAAGGCCACAGTTTTGTCTGTGGCCCATCAGGTAGCATTAAGGGGTTACTTCACTCACGCAAGGACACGCTAATGTTATTCCTATGGGAGCGTTTTGTGTTAAATACCTCGTTTGCATTTAAATATTTATTTATTTTTCAATATGTTGAATAGCTGAGGACATAGTATTGTACAAAGGTACCTTTTTTACTTTTTCGATCAAGGTTGAAAGTTTTTTTTTTTTTTTTTTTTTTTTTTTTTTTTTTTTTTTATGGGTAAAATTTCACTTTCGTTGCTGGTTCCGAATTATCATCTCTATCCGTATTATCATGATCATTAATTATATGGACATTATTAAAAAAACGACCAAAGTGAAGTATTCGTTAAAATTGGACTCGGTAATCTTCACTTTGCAAAAAAGGAAGAAATTTTCCCATTTATTTATTTATAGCTTAAAATTCTTGAATTTTCTATTATACATTCTGACGACGACTCAGAAAATGAGTTGAAACATGTAAATAAAGAGTTTTTAATTATTTACTTTTAATGTGTTTTTATAACGTCTTTTAAGCAAATAAATATTTTAATATTATGATATGATTAGAAATCGACGTAATTTTGACTTACTACTAACACTTATTCACATCTAACCGATATTCAAGTTCCTCCCTCACACAGTTAAGGACTTCTGGTGGAAAAGAGTGAATAACGTCTGTGATTCCCTGTTTCAAATGGAGGCCGCATCGAACTGCACTGAATAGGTATGAAACTCGGAGACATTTTCTATTACAGCTCATATTCAAAATATTAGAATAATTACTTTTTTTTTACAAACTGAACATATCGTTTGGTAATTTAATGTTTTTAATGCAAATATGCAAACGATATTTTTATTAAGAACTTATTGTTGATTAAACTTATTTATTATCTTAAAATTAATATCATGTTTGAAAAGATTAATAGAAAAAAATTACTTTGAAAAGTCAAAATATTGGAATATTTACTGAAGTAGTTCAAAATATTAGAATATTTCACATTAATTCTCCTTTAATTATCACCAGTTAAGAACTGGTGGCATCATTGATTAAATTCAGACAATTTTATTTAAAATCAGTATTCTTTTTGCAGTTTGTTTGCATTTTAGTCTTAAAATGGGTAGTGTGAGTGATATCCCTGAATCGATTAAACTTCGTATGGTTGATTTGTATCAGCACGGTAAAAATCAATGTTATATAGCGAATTATTTACATTGTTCGCAATCAAGCGTTATTAAAATACTAACACAATATTCAAAAAATGGAAAATTTCAAAATAATTGCCGAAATGGCGGCCGAAAACAGAAAAACATCTGCTAGAGATAACAGGAAACTGATGCGTATAATTAAGAAAATCCTTTTTAAAAGTGTGCAATTTTTGCGCCGAAAATGGAAAGACGATGGAGTTGAAGTTTCGACATTGACAACATTAAAGCGTCTCCATAAATTTAAGTTTGAATTTCGTTTATCGAAAACAAAACCTCTCATGACTGCAAAACAAAAACTTATAAATAAGGTTGAATTGATGTAAATCAAGACATTTATGGAGCGAAAAAGGTTGGAAAAATATATTATTTAGTGATGAAAGTATGTTTTGTGTTTCATATGGTAATCAAGGTATTTGAATTTGGAGAATGATGCAATATGCATTTGATAAAGAATGCCTTAAACGTTCCGTAAAATTTGCTGCTAGTGTTATGGTTTGGGGCTGCATGAGTGCAGAGGGACCTGAAAAGTTATGCATCGTCTACAAAAAGTTTAACTCTCAGATATATCAAGAAATTTTGAAATATTACATGATTCCATCATCAGAAGATTTATTTGAAGATGATTTCAAATTTCAACAAGATTTAGCGTCACCGCATACCTTGGTGTCAACTAAGAATTAGTTCCGCCTTCGCAACATTAAGGAACTTCCTTGGCCACCAAACTCACCAGACCTTAATTCCATTGAAAACTTATGGTGTATAATGAAGAAAAAACTCCAAGAAAAACTGATTTAATGGCACGTATAAAGCCTATTTGGGCTAATATTGATAGAAATGTTAGTAAACACCTTGTATATAGTATGAAAGACCTATTATACGCTGTTATAAAAGCTAAAGGGGATGCTACAAAATATTATCTATCATTTACTTCATGTTCATAAAGTGATATTGTTGCGTAAAATAAAATATTCTAATATTTTTAAACAATCTAAATTTTAGTCTAATATTTTGATGCGTTTCAGAAAGCTGTGTCCCTAATTTATTGTACTGTATTTTATATTTTGCATATTTTAAAATCTAATCTAAACATTCCAGAGTTAATTTATATGAAATTTAATTACATTTACTTAGTATCAAAAATAAATAAATATTTTTTTTTCTTATCACTTTTTCTCAATTATTCTAATATTTTGATTATGAGCTGTGAGGAATTTAAAAAACAATCGAATAAAACAAATATTCTTCGAATCAGTCATTAACCACATCAGTTCAAATAAATCAACAGAACGATTTTATCCATTCATAGTAAATAGGCACTCTAATAATTAAAAACTCGAAGAATTGAATATTAAGATATTTATTTTTACCAGGCAATCCTGGTTCAGATCACTTGTAGCAGTGATCGCTCGCTTAAGAATTTAAATTACATCTACCTTAAAAACAAACTGAAAAATAGTAAAGTAAAAAATAGGGTTGCCATAATTCTAGGCGATGATTAATTTTCGCAAAGTCAAACAGAAAGAAAGGGTTTTAACACTCTGACCCCGGGTGAACAATTACTATTGTTCATCATTCAAACTAAATTTTTATCAAAAATTTCAAATTACATTAATAATACAATTAAAAGTTAGAACATACTTACAATAATGAGACATACAATTAATTATATTTTCACAGGAACAACTACTGAAACTAAAATATACAAAAATATTAGATTAGAAAAAGTTAAAAAATGAAAATGTAAACAAATTGTTCTTAAAAGTGAAAGTTCAATGTTAGTCCATAATGTCAAGTTCCAGTTTATGAATGAGTTGGACCGGTCTTTTTATCAATCCGGATTCAGTTTATATTGCACAAGATCTAACCTTCGAATCTCTTCCTAAAAAGAGCTCTGTAATTCTACCGCATTTCCACATGTGCCTCGGAGTTTTATTTTCATTAATTAACACAACGTCACCAATTTCGAATTTAGTCGGAGCTTTGACAGGAAGTGAAAATTTGGCAGAACGCTGTTCTAGCAAATATTCCTGCCTCCAACGTTTCTAGAAATGATTTAAAACTTGATCTCGGTATTTCAATATTTTTGTTAACGTTACTTTATTCGATTTACGCTCAGTAACACAATGAAAATCAGGTAGAGAATTTATTCGTTTGCCGATCAGTAAATGTGAAGGAGTAAGTGGAAGCGGTTCACTGTTTTCTTCATAAACATATGTTAGTGGACGACCATTAATCATAGCTTCGATTTCAGTTAAAGTGGTTTGTATTTCTTCGTATGAGAGACAAGATCTTTCGAGAACTTTCTTCAAAGGAGTATTCACCGAATGAACCATGCGTTCCCAAAAACCGTCCCACCAACTGGCTCTTGGAATAATGAGTTTCCATATGATGTTATTTTTATTAAAATATCTTAAAACTTCCTCTTTCGATATTCGGCTCCAAACTTCTTTAAGAAAAATATCCGTTTTGATAAATGTTTTCGCATTATCACTGTAGATCGTTCGACAAATTCCTCTACGAGCTATACATCTTTTAAATGACAACAGGAAAGTTTCTGTAGTTAAATTGGTACATAGTTCAAGGTGCACAGCTCTAGTGACTGCGCACGTGAAAAGAACTATATATGCTTTCTCTTGCCCAGGTTTTGTT
Organism: Maratus speciosus; assembly: GCA_963932465.1. Taxonomy (NCBI): domain Eukaryota; kingdom Metazoa; phylum Arthropoda; class Arachnida; order Araneae; family Salticidae; genus Maratus; species Maratus speciosus. The sequence continues at coordinate 81,780,712 of OZ010800.1, read as the reverse complement.
TTGACATAAATAGGTCCTGCAAAATCCACAGCACAGGTATAGAAGGGTGGTGATTCAGTAATACGATCTTTCGGCAAAGGTGCAATTTCTTGCTTCCCAGGAGAAGCTTTAAATTTTTTACAAATAAGACAATTTTTCAGTACAGATTTTATAAATTTTCATACTCTAATTATAAAATATTTTTCTCGTAAGTGAGCTAAAGTTGTTGCAATTCCATAATGGAAAACATTTTCATGGGCATTTCGAGTCAACAATTTTGTATAAGCATTTCCATATGGAGGTATAAAAGGATGTTTTTCCCTTTGAGATAATTCTGAAAATTGTAATCTTCCAGATAAAATTAACAAATCATTCTCATCCAATTTTGGAATCAGACTATACAAGGTTGAATCTTTATCGATGGGCTTTCCCTTTTTTAGTAAATCAATTTCACGATTGAAGACAGATAACTGGGTTTGCTTTAACCAATAAAATTCTGCCTTTTCAATTTCTGGAGCTGTGAGCTCACCTGAAATTTTAGGTTTTGATATATTAATATTATTTACAGATCTTAAGATCCAGGCTGTGATATTAAGTAATTTGGAAAAAGAACTAAAATTTTCTAATTTTAACAAAGACTCTGGAGGTACCTACTGTACAAGATAATTGAGCAGAACTCAAATTTGTTGATTTTCTTTCGTTCAAAATATTTTCATTAAAAGGTATATCTTCCGATTTCGGCCAACTGTCCTTTGGTAATGACAACCATTCAGGACCGTAATACCATAATTTATTTTCTAGGAGGTTATGTAAATTTTCGCCTCGAGTAAGAAGATCACTAGGATTGTCCTTACCCGGAATATGCTTCCATATTTTAGGATCAGTTAAAGATTGTATTTCTACAACCCTATTAACCACAAAGGGCTTCCAATCCGCGGCTGATCCCTTAATCCAATGTAACGTAATTGTGAAATCTGGCCAGATATGAATTTCCAAATTTTGAAAATTAAATGCACTTTTCAGATATTTAGACATTCTTGCAGCTATTAATCCCCCCATTAATTCAAGCCGAGGAATTTTCAAACATTTAATCGGGCGACTCGGCATTTTGCCCAAATAAGTCTAGTCATAATTTTATTATCACTTGTGGTTCATCGACAATGAGCTACGGCCCCATAAGCCTTAGGACTAGCATCAGAAAAAATATGAATTTCGATTGGGTCCGAAAAGTCTAAACCCTGTGGAAAATATTTGCAGGGTACCTCAAATTATGTAAATGTTCGATTTCTGCACACCAATTTTCCCACTCAATTTTTAAATCATTAGGGAATTTTTCATCCCATTCCAAACCCCTTTTCCAAGTTTCCTGTAGCAAACATTTCATATGAACAGAAAATGGTGCAATGAATCCAATAGGATCAAATAATTTTAACATTGCTTTAAGAACAACGCGTTTCGATGGATTAAATTTCCAATCATCAGGAAAGGATTGTACGCCAGAACGTAAAATATCCCAATTAGTATCCCATAATAATCCCACAATTTTTAGAGAATTATTCAAATTTTCTTCTGAGTCACATAATTTATTTTCCTTCCAAAATTTTCTAAGTTTAACAGAATTAGTATTGAATTTTCGCAAATTCATGCTAGCTTCTTTAAAAATATGCGAAGCTGTTGAGAATAAATAATAAGCGTCTTCATCAGATTTTGACCCCGTAATCAAATCATCCACATTAAAAGAAGAGTCCAAAATCTTAACAACTTCAGGATGATCAATATATTTCCGTATATGGGATTTAATCGTTGCAGCCAAAAGAAAGGGACTGCAAGTTACCCCAAAAGCAGCTCGTGTAAAACTCAAAAATTTTAAATCATTCTTTTCGTCACCAAAACACAAGAATTTTAAATAATCCCGATCTTCTTCTGTTATCCTAATTTGCAAAAATGCTTTCTCTAAGTCATCGCTAAATGCAACATTAAATTTTCTGAAATTAAATATTACATTAAGTATGTTCGGGTTAAGATTCGGACCTGGATATAAGTAGTCATTTTGAGAATTTAAATGTTTTTCTTTAGAATAAGCATCGAAAACCATCCTTATTTTGGTAGTTAATTTATCATCTCTTAATACCGGCCTGTGCGGCATAAAGTAACCGCTTTCAATTATTTTATTAAGGCATTCTTCGACAATTCCAGCAGTTAATTGTTCTAATATAATAGCCTTAAAATTTTTACATAAGTCGTTATCCTTCGAGAGTTTACAATTTAATTCCTCAAAGCGACCTCTAGCTATTCTAAAATTGTTCCCGACTTTATTTTTCTCATCCTTCCACAATAAACCCATTTCATATCTAATATTTACGAATTTTAAGTTATTCTCAAATTTATTCACAATTTCCTTATCTGCATCAGAAATATTATCATTTGATTGAGTAATTTCCAAAGATTCAATTTCCCATAAAAAATTCAATTCTTCCCCAACTGGAGTTGAAACACACAGATTTAAAACAGAAGCACATTCCAGTTTTCTCTTTTCATTTTCATAAAAACCACAAAGCGAATAACCGAATAAACTATCGCATAAAAAGAGGGATTTAGTTATTTTTTTATTTCTCTATCGTGACAGATTTGATAAAAATAATCGGCCCCAATAAGCACATTTATTTTAGAATGGCATGATGCAACAGCATTTGTTAATTTAAAAGGCGCCAGTTTATTTTCTATCTATCTGGAGAGAAGGGGGTGGGGGGAAATCCTAGTGTTACAAATTACACCCGTGACTAATGCCTCAATAAATATGAAACGCGATTTGTTTTCAACATGGGATACTTTTAATTTCACAACATCAAATATTTTTATTTGTGGTTTAACAGCTGCAAAGGGATAAATTTGAAGTTTTTCTTGACGAATAATTTGGGGATTTAATTTTGATACTAATTGCTCTGTAACAAATGGCCTTTGACTCCCCAAATCATATAAGCTTAATGAAAACTCAGAATTTTTTCCAGATTCCACTTTACGCAAGCAGTTTGAAGTATAACCTCTTTAAAGGAATTTTCAATTTCTGTATTACAGTGAGATATCGAACTAATAAATGTGTCAGCTGATTTGATTTCTTTGGGAACTGTTTCATGAGATTTTTTTAAACAAATCGAAGAACGATGAAAATTTCCATTGCAAAATTTCCATGGTTCTAAATTAAATTTACATTTTGCCGAAACGTGGATTTTTTTGAAACAGGTGAAACAACGTCCCTGAATACGTAATTTTCCCCGTTTTTGAGGAATAGTACACTCAGTACACAATTTTGAATCGTGTTCATTATCACAAAATAAACAAACATTTTTTACATTAGTAGCCAATGCAGAGGCTGATGGAATGTCGCGTTTATAATTGCTAAAATGTTTATAACTGTTAATATATTTATTCTTTTCTTTTTTAGCACTAAACCTATTTTCAGAGCTCTGGAGTGCCATCGTGGATTCTCGCAATTGAACTTCGTTTTTAATGAAGGAAAGAAGCTCTTCGATCTCCATTTTTTTACCATCGGTTCTTTTACGATTAAAATCTAACGCCATTTCAGCAGGTATCAACTTTAATAAAATAGGGCATAGGAGATGACCATAACTTCCTGCTGTAACTCCGAGAGATTTTAAATTTCCAATTTGTATTTCACAGCTGTCATACAATTTCCGAAATTCTCTAACATTAGAAGCATTCTTTACCTGTTTTAAATTTAATAGTTTACTCATATGTGCATTGATGACTAGGTCGTCACGACCGTAGCGAGCTTTTAACAAATCAACTGCAGCTTTAAAGTTTTCCTCCGAAAGCGAAAATCCTGCAACAGCATTATATGTACTACCTCCAAGAAGAGATTTCAAATAGACAAATTTGTCAATAGGAGTTAAATTAGAATTCTTTTCGATTGCATTAGAATATTGCCCCCAAATTCTAACCACGAACTGCTGTCACCAAAAAATTTGTTTATAGTGAGCTTCGGCAATTTCATAGATCTCTCTAAATTTCCGTTTTGAGAACAGGATTCATTTTTCATAAAATTTTGAAACACATTATTCTGATTTTGGGAGTTATGCTCATTTAAAAACTTCGTTATCTTATAACGTGATTCAATTATTTTCTCACTATAGGTTTCAGAAATTTCGATTTCTTTCTCAAAATCGTCATCAGCAATAACATCTTGTATATCAGAGTTTAATTTTTTTAATAATTCATATTTGTCATTTTATTGGTCCTTACACATGTTTAATAAATCCGATTTATTTTCTAATGTCATAGAATCATCTTCAAGAGTTGTGCTTACTTTTGTACACAACTTTGTTGTTTGTGTGCGTAAGCCAGCTCTTTTCTTTTTTAATGTATCAATATTCGACATATTTATTTTTCAATAAATCAACAATAAAAATAGCTTACCTCAAGCCTTCAGAATCCGAAATAACTCTCAAACATCAATACAGACATCCTGTCGCGGGACGGCAGCATGAGGAATTTAAAAAACAATCGAATAAAACAAATATTCTCCGAATCCGTCATTAACCACATCAATTCAAATAAATCAACAGGACAATTTTATCCATTCATAGTAAATAGGTTCTCTAATAATTAAAAACTCGAAGAATTGAATATTAAGATATTTATTTTTACCAGACAATCCTGGTTCAGATCACATATAGCGGTGATCGCTCGCTTCAGAATTTAAATTACATGTACCTTAAAAACAAACTGAAAAATAGTAAAGTAAAAAATAGGTTTACCATAATTCTTGGCGATGATTAATTTTCGCCAAGTCAAACAGAAAGAAAGGGTTTTAACAAGGTGTATTTGGTGAAGATTTCGCATTTCCGTATTGTTTCATTGATTATCTGTGACCTGTCAAAAGTGGCTTTTCGGACACTCTGTACTTAATATTAGCCTTTTTTTCAACACTTTTCAATATTGTTGAAAATAGTTTAGAAATTCCGCCTGTCTTCCGTCTCACTAACAGCGTTCTAACACGCGTAGATATAATAGGATTGCTGTGTAATTGATACACATTAGTGAGATTTACCATGGCATGTTTATTATTGAAAAGGAAGTGCATAGTATTAGAAATGTATCACTCAGATCTTGAACATTAGCAGTCATAGGTAGAACATGTACTCTTTCTCGTTGAAGTGAGCAATGAACATAAACTGCGCAAAATACAGGACACAAAATGAAATCTATTGCGGTGGCTTGCTCCATTTTATTACAAACGATATAAATATTATAATTCAGTTGGATTATACTTAATATTATCTCTTTTTAAATGCTTTTCAGTATAGTTGAAATTTTTTTATGAATTCGGCTTGTCTGTCTGTCTCACTGACTGTACTCTTAGTTATGCAAATATAAACGGATTGAAATGTAATTGATATACGTTAAAATTAAGTGTATAACATTTCTATTTCGTTTACAGGGCTACTCAAAACTATGATATAAAATTATGAGTTGTGGGGAATAATAGTTTGCATTGTATTTTAGTGAGGTTACTCTATTTCAAACATACTGAAATTGATATATCCCACTGAGTTATACTAAAAAATGCTTACTGTATAATGTGCTGTGCATAGCATTTACAGGGGAACACAAAATATTTCGATAATACTACTGTCTATGAATAATAATTGCTGGAAGTGCCTTTTATATTTAAGTAATATTTTGCATATTACTTGCTGTGTATAAATTGTATAGATATATAGAGGTCTCTACAAAAGAGTTCCTGTACATTCTCGCTTATACAGAAAAAGCAAAAACTGCTGAAAGGAGATTTTCAACTGTGTTATGCGTTTCCTAACAGATCTAAAGTTTTGAATACTATGTAGTATAAATGCAAATCTAATAATTATGTACAGGGCTGTAAAAAAGTTTTGATATTTCTTCAAGTATTGACAATAATTGCTGAAATTGAGTTATTAAGTTCGTTTTTTAAAATTGTTTTCTTAGACAGCACCTTTCACGTTACTAAATGGCGAAGTTTTATTACAGTTGTTAAAACCCCGTAAATCTTAGAGTGCAGTAATTTAAGACATCATTCCTCCTTAATTAGGTGATTTATTAAAACGCCAGTGGATCAATAAATTCCATCAAGCCCTCTTTACATCTGTTAAGTGCAATAATTATTTTCTTTTATTTATTATGTTCTCTCTTATCATTCCTTTTATATTTTTGTCAGTAAAATGTAATATTACTTCATAATGTTTTGGTATATGCCTGCTTTATTGAAATAATGATAATTTATTGTTTATATAAATCTTTAATTCCTGGATAAATATAAGTATAAAAAACTGCAGTTTGTTTATTATGAAAAATATATATATATAATTCGTTACATTCATTATTTCTTATTTATATTATGACATTTAAAGAAAATAAGTTGAAACTAGTGTGAATTTATACGAACTAAAATAAGTTCTTAGAACACCATCAAAACCTTAAATGCGCTGGGCCTTTCGAAAGATCTGAGTCTTTTTTCGTCAGGCACAAAAAGACGTGCTTCTATTATGAAAGCAGCAGCAAGACTGAATTGAGATAAGGGAAGGAAAAACAAGCTGAAGAAACAGGCTCCTAATTTCCTCCATAATTTCCTATTGGCTGTTTCTTCAGATTGTTTTCCCTTCCCTTCTCTCAATTCAGTCTTGCTGCTGCTTTCATAGTAGAAGCACGTCTTTTTGCGCCTGATGAAGAAAGACTCAGCTCTTTCGAAAGGTCTAGCGCATTTATAGTTTTGATGGTGTTTTACGAAGTTATTTTAGTTCGTATAATGACATTTAGATAACATAATAAGTTATGATATAGTGATATGCTTGATATAATTATGTTGGATAATATCATTTTATATATTTTTTTTTTCGTTTCAATTGCTATCTTTATGAAAAGTTCGGTAAGTGTAGTTCTATCCTAACATGTATTTTAAAGTAAAGGATATATTTTTTTTTGTCATGATTCGAAGTTTTTTCCTTAAATTGCCCTTTTAATGGGTTATGAAGACAAAAAAAGATTATTTAGTAGTAACGAATAACTACCCAGATAAGAGGTTTTCACTTCATAGAATGGGACATTATTAAATCATTATATGTAGCAAACTCTTCTTTGGACGGGGGAACAAAGGGATTTTATAAATGATTGAGAAACATTAAAGTCGGGTAGACTTTGATTGTTAGATTTGTTACTTTTAGCTGTAGTATGTAACAACAGTATTCTGTATGGTGTTGGAGAAATTTTCTATTCCATGCTTGACGCATATTTTTATTTATTTACTTTTTTATTTATTTTTTTTTTTGCCCCACCAGTGGCCGAGAGGTTCTGCTCTCAAAGCTGATAGACGGGAGGTGCTGGGTTCGAGCCTACTCGCACTAGTCCTTCTAACCGTTCGGAGTTTTCCGTGGTTTTCTTCGATCATTGGATTTCCTTCCGTAAATACGGGTTAGGTTACCTTAGAAAGACTCACATGGAGCCCCCCCCCCCCCCTTTCGGGCCCATATACCTCGTGCTGATAATTGGCCGTCATATACAAAACATACGCATAATGTTTATTTCTTCTTTTTTAAATACCTCATTTCTTAGTACAATTTACTGAGAGATGAAATAAATCTTAAAATGTTTTTTTTTTTTAACTTATAAGTATTTATATATTATTTTATAGGGAAAAATAAGTATCTCTAATATTTTCCAAAGATAAATACTGCAGTTAATGAATATTTTTTGCATATTTTGTACATTTATTCTTAAAAGTTATCCGGTTTTCCTCCTGTATTTTATTTTTATCCTTTTTTCTGATAATTTAAAGTAGAATGTTTCTAATATACTTCCAGTTATGTAAAATTTAAAAATGATTTCAGTTTCATTTCATTTTCGTAAAACAAATCCAGAAAAGTGTTGTTTTGCGTTTCTCCATATGGCGTAAGGTGTTTTAAAACTATAAGTATTTATATATTACTTTATAGGGAAAAAGAACTATCTCTAATATTTTCAAAAAATAAATACTGCAGTTAATGAATATTTTTCGCATATTTTGCACTTTTTTTTAAAAAACTTTATCCCATTTTCATCTTGTATTTCATTTTTCTCCTTTTGTTGAATATATAAAGTTAAATATTCCTAATATATTTTCAGTTACGTAAAATTTAAAAATGGTCTCAGTTTCATTTAATTTTTGAAAAACAAATCTATTGAAGTGTTATTTTCGTTTCTCCATATAACGTAAGTAGTACTATAAATGTATATTAAAATGTAAACACCTTAACAGAGGAAAAATTTGAAAATGTGATTTAAGAACATAAAATTTTCCTTTTATACAACATTAGAAAGATTCACATTAAAACGTAATTTTTTTCACCTTGGAATAAAATAGGTGAATAGTGGAATTATTTTTTTATTTTTTTACTTTCAATACATATATTTGAAAATAGAAGGGTAAATGTTATTTAATAGTACGTATATTCGTAATAATATATACAAATATCTTGAAAAATCTACCGAATGAATAATGCAAACAATATGGATTAACTAAAAAATAGTTAAAATGGAATTTTAAATTAGAACAGCTTTTTGTAAATTCCGTGTTAGTGCATTAGGTGAATATTTCCTAATAAAAGTTTTAAAAAAGCAGTAAATAGTCAAAATGTTTCAAGTACTGTTTACAAAGTATATTGTAAATATCTTTTTATGTAACGTGCAAAGTGCAAAATAATTTTAAGAATGTTTTAAAGACAATTTCTATAACATTCTAAATAAAATTGTTAAAGAACTGTATAGTTTCAATTTAAAAACCTGATATAAATGCATATTTATTGAATACATTCAAAGTTTATTTGAAAGAATGCATATATTTGAAATAAAATATTCATTTCCTTAAATAAACTCGGTAAATTGCAGAGGCTAAATTTATGTCATGGTTAATGCAGATATAAAATAAGAAGATTTTTTTTTTTTTTTTTTTTAATCAGTTATCTTGAAAGTTACGTAACACAAAATTCTTTGAAAAATATTTAGTATATTTAATGAGATAAAAAAAAATAAACAAACATACCTAAACGAGTATTTGAAATGATATATTTTTGTAACGCTCCAGGTTCATGCACTAAAGACTGGAAATTGTTAAAATTATTTGAAATACGTTTTTTGAAACGTATCGTAATAATCTTGTACAATTAATGCGCAAAAAATTATGCTCTTAAAGTTTAAAAGTATAACGCAATTTTATAATTGTTGTCAAAAATACATTTGTTTCTTACATTTTAAACGTTGTTAAAACTGAATGCGTATGTTGAATAACAAAATTGATTATCTGTCTATTTAATGAACACATTTAAATAATATTTGAAAATTGTGCATATTTGGAAGCAACAGTTAATGTGCCGACAAATATAATTAAGACGGGCCCTTTGCTTTTAAGTAACCGTATTTAAGAAAAACATTCATTCACTTATTGAATACTGACTTACTAGAATTTCGATTTTTTAAAAAGTCGAAAATTTCTATTCAAAAATAGTGTAGTTAATGTCGAAATACTTGTACGGGTATATCTGTTTATTTCGAATTGCTGATCAGTATTCTTTCACATATATTGAATTTGAATCACCCATCTGTTCACTTTTGTAAATTATAAAATATTTCAGAAACATCAGTGTTATTATTTGGTTTTCAATTAGAAATGTATATTTAACATTACAAATATATATAATTGACGACGGTGTTGAATTCGGGGGGGGGGGGGAGGAAGAAGGGTGGCCAGGAGGGGGGACATTCCCTCCGGAAGATTTGAGATTGTGTGTTTTCATTGGTCAAATAGTGCAATAGTAAAATCTTAATCCTTTACAGATTAATTTTAAAAATAGTAGAATAATTTATCCATCAAGATTTTACTTGTCATCCATTATCCGAGAATCAATAGAAATCTTCTTACGTAGTGAGAATATATGCAATGATTCAGCATTCATGGAGCTCCCTAAAATTTGGAAAGAGATGCTCTACAGAAAAAAAAATAGTATTAAAAAATTCGCATTCACAAATATGCATTTTTAATATTGCAGTTGATTATATTATGCTTGTTTTCGCACAATTTTTGTTTATCAGTTTTCAATTCATTTCATTTATTTATTTATTTATCTTTTTTTTTTTTTTTTTCGAAAATATTTGTATCACATTTATTATTGAGAATGTTGTCATCTGAGCAATGAAACGCGTTTAATATGAAAAAAGGATATTTGTTGCCTTGATAAAAGTATTTTATCCTTTAAATGAATATTAACTTAGCTTAAAATCATATATGTCATAAAATTTGTGATACGGCAAAATGGTTCATAAAACTGTGACTTTTACACAGTCAGACAACTTACGTTATTATAAATATAGCAATTTTTAATTTAATATACAATGACCTCTCACTTATACGACTTTCAAGGGACCGTAGGAAAAAGTCGTATAACTGGGAGAGTCGTATAAGTGAGAGACCGCTTTATTATACATGTTTCAAACTTTATATGAATTAATTATTTTACGTACATTAAATACGATACGTTTTGAGTACTAAGAACATATTTTAACAAATTTTATAAAATATATTAACAAATAAAACATAAAATATATTACAAAAAGTTCACAAAATAGTTCCCTTACCACTATGTTCATTTTAAAGATTTACAGTTTAGATTCTCTCAAAAAAATGAAGTGATATTAGTTTGTCTCTCTCGTCGACAAAAAGAGAAAATGTGTTTTTCTAAGTCTAGTAAAGATTTTAAGATATTGGGTATAATAATTTTGATGGATAAAATTCTTTAATTAATGTATTTAAAGAAGCACTTGCTTCTGAAAAATTTACAGCAGCAGGAACAGTGGATACTGCTCTAATCTTCGTCTTCCTCCTCGCTCACGTCTTCATTATTGATAAACACTTATACAATAGTGAAAGGATAATGATATGAGAATGTGAATGATTTGCGCTTTAAAGATTATAAAAATAAATTCTTGAGTTAGAAATGTAATATCACCTGAACCGTTTAACGCGTCGTATAAGTGATAGAATCAGTCGTACAACTGAGAGAAGTTTAGCATTATTTCTCATAAAGCGTGGACTAGACTAAGAGAATAGAGAGAGTCGTATAACCGAGAGTCGTATAAGTGAGAGGTCACTGTACTTTCAAATGTGCAATAAATAATATCAAAACTGAAAACAAAGAGACTTCTAGTATTATCTTACACTATAATAGGAGCAAAAAATGTGTGTGTGTGTGTGTAGATTTTTTCTTAAAAACGGCTGTAACGATTTTGACTAAATTTTGTATTTTACCATTTTCGGACACGAGAAGACCATTGGGCTAGGTCACGTGTTCGAGAAAAATTAGATTAGTGGGTCATTTTGCGTCATAATGGGTCAGGATCATGCTAATTAAATCTAAAAAACGGCTCTATCCGATTTGACTAAATTTTATACCCAACTCTTTTTGTGCAGACGAAAACAATTGGCTACGCTACATGTTCGAGAAATTTCGATTAGTGGGTCCTTTTTGGGTCACTTTGGGTCAAGCTAATATTATCTGAAAAACGGCTCTAACGATTTCGACAAAATTTTGCAATTTACTTTTTTGGATTACGAGAAGACCAATGGACTAAGTCACATATTAGAGAAAATTCGAGTAATGGGTCATTTTTGGGTCATTGTGGGTCAAGTTAAGTTTATCTAGGAAACGGCTCTAACGATTTTGACGAAATATTGTATTTTATCGTTTTCAGGCACGAGAATACCATTGGGCTAGGTTGCATGATCAAAAAAAATTCGATTAGTGGGTCATTTTGGGTCACAATGGGTCAGTTTTCAAGCTAATTGAATCGAAAAGTGGCTCAAAACATAATGACAAAATTTTGTATAACGCTTCTGGGCATGAGATGACCATTGGACTAAGTCACATTTTCGAGAAAAATCGAATAGTGGGGCATATTGGGTCACTGTGGGTCAAGGCTAATTGTATCTAAAAAACGAATCAAACGATTTTGACAAACTTTTGTCATATACCGTTTCTGGGCATGAGAAGACCATTGTGCTAAGACACATGTTCGGAAAATTTTAATTTGTGGGTCATTTTTGGGTCGCTGTGGGTCAAGCTAATTGTACCTAAAAAACGACTCAAACAATTTTGACAAAATTTTGTATTAAACCGTTTCTGAGCGTGAGAAGACCATTGGGCTAAGTCGCATGTTCGAGAAAATTCGGTTAGTGGATCGTTTTGGGCCCTTGTCGGTCAGGTTAATTGTTTCTTAAAAAAACGCTCAAAACATTTTTACGAAATTTTGTATTATATCGTTTCTGAGCATGAGAGAACTATTGCTCTAAGTCACATGCTCGAGAAAATTCGATTGTGGGTCATTTTGGAGTCACTGTGAGTCAAACTAATTGTATCTAAAAAACAGCTCTAACGATTTTGACAAAATTATCTTATTACATCGTTTCCCAGAACGAGAAGACCATTGTGATAGGTCACATGCTCGATAAATTTAGATTAGTGGGCCCCTTTTGTGTTACCGTGGATCAAGCTAAATTTATCTATAAATCGAATTTAACGGTTCTGATCGGATTTTGTATTCTATCGTTTTTGGGTTCGAGAAGAGGATTGGTTAGGTCACATGTTCGAAAAAATTCGGTTAGTGGATCATTTTGAGTCACTATGTCGCAGGATCATGCCAATTGTATCTAAACAGCAAGAATGATACAGCGAGAATAAAATATCGAATTGAACACAGTGATCATTTTTTACCGATCTTAGGTCGGTCATCCCTGCTAGTATATCTAAACATAAAATAAAATTAGCATTTCAGGTCTCACCAAATAAAGACGATGGATTTTAGAACTTATTTTGCATCAGCTTTATTATTTTAAAAATAAATTATTCAATGAAATGTTTTATACCTAATTAAAAATTTATTTAGATAAATTCAGTTTCTAAAACACAAAGAAATTTTACAGAAATTATTTCAGATTAAAAAATATATATATATATTTAAAATAATCTATGGGCTCCAGTTTTTAAAATAACTACACTTATCTTCTTATTTTATTACTTAAATGAGCTTCATTAAAAAATTGCGTATCCGATTTTTAATCAAAGTGGTAATTATTCTCAACGCGTTGGCCATCTTATGAATCATAAACGATTCACGCTACATTTCTTCGAGGCGTTGAGGGAATCACACCTACTTCACATTAAAATTTGTTTTTCAGGCTTCATACTTTATCCGTGATTCATTTCTAAACTAAAAGATTGTGGATAATACAAATTGTGGGGCTGGTTAAATAGGCTTTTATAGTTGGCACGACACTACATGTATGTATTTGTTATTAGTGAGCTTAGTCAGCAGTTTTGTTGCTTGTACGAAGTTGTTGGAACTTATTAGAAAGTTTCAGGATTCAATGGTTTTTAAAGTAATTTTCTGAAGGGAATTGAATTTTTTTTTTTTTTTTTTTTTTTAATCGCTCAATTTTTTTTTAAATTACGTAAACATTTTTTTGATAGAGACATGATAATTTATAATATTATTCTTTTTTAAATGTTTAATGAAGGTTGCGTATTTAATTGTTTGTTGCCGTTTTTATTATTATTATTTCTTAAAAATTTAAGTCATCAGTTTTGTTGTAGTAATTAGCTATTTTTACCCTGTAAATCTATATATATATATATGAAACACTACTTGCCGCTCTCTTCTTATACATCTGAGCTTGTTAGTGTCCGCACGAAAAATGAGGAAGGTATATATTACACCTAGCCAGTTTTCGACGTCATAGCTATACCTGATTGGTTGAAGGGGGGATCATATGATGGCTCCTTGACTGATGATAAGCAACTCCTCCTACGATAGGTTGCCACTAGTTTAATTAATATGTATGTAGGGTTGATAGAGACAGCTGTCTAATTGGCGTCCTCCTCAATCTTTCATCTCGTTCACGCCAAGTGGTAAGAGGAAATTATAACAGATCTGTTGTTAGAAGAATATTATTTTTTAATGAAATAGATTTCCTAAATTAAAATAATTTGTTTAATTAGTAGATTACAAAATAATCAGTCTTGAATTACTTCTGTGATGACACTTGAGTTTGATAAGCAATGACTGTTTGATGATTGTCTTTTAGAACCTTGATTTTAATTTAGTTTTAATGAATGAGTTCAAGAACCAATCAATGGTCGATGTTAAGAACCTTGATTTAATTCAGTTTGATGATTGGTTTCGGAAATGATTGAGCGATCGGTGGATGTAAACCAGATACAATGTTTCGAATGAATCACGACTCTTAGAACCGATTTGATTTTAAAACAATTTGCGTTTGTTAATGCGGAAAGTGTCGGCAGGTTTAGTTTGCCTTGAGGTGAACATCCGATTATTATAAATAGCGATGAATCTTTTTTTTATCTGCATCATTTGATGATTTGTTCTACTAGCGATCAGACGCGTCTTTCAGTGTTCTCTGCTTTTCCAGTAATTTATTCGTGAAGATTGTTGTTTTCTTTAAGAGTTAAATCTTTTTTCTTATTAATCTATTATGAATGTTGTTATGCCTTTCGACGAAGCTATGCCTTTGGAGAGTTCTTTGTCTAAGAAGAAGAATTTTACTTGTCTTAGTTGTAATAAGACGTTTTCAACTAAATTTCAACAACCTGAATCAGCATTTGAAGATACATTCAGGTGAAACGTTTTTCACATGTGAAGTATGTCAGAAGTCTTTCAGTCGCATATCCTATTTGAGAAGAAATTCTAAGACTCATATTAATCATGAAGCAACAACTTTTAAGCGTAATGAGCATTCTCAAGATATTTCATCGAAGAAATATGAATCGTTGAATTCTCTTAATGTTGATATAATATCTGAAGAACCTTTCAAGACTTTAACCGTTGACAAGCAGATGTTTGCATGTTCAACTTGTGATGAGATTTTAGACACACTTTAATTACAAATTGCATACGTGTGATTTGTGTCCGAAATCATTCATATTTAGATCTAAATTTCGAAGACATTTGAAAACTCATAAAGAGCGATCTACATTCATGTGCAACAAATGTGATCAAGTTTTTACACGAAAGGACAATTTGGTACAACATATAAGCTCACATGAAAGCTCGAAATTCTCTAACCGTCAATGTGATAAAATGTTTGGACGAAATCATGAGCTGAAGCAGCATATACGCACTCAACACTCTCTTGCACCTCTTGTGAATGTGAAACGTAAAAGGATTTCATCTAATGTAAAGTCCAAAAAACTGAAGCAGAATCAATCAGATGTACTTAATGTGTTTAAAACTATCATACTTTATCCTGATGAACGTGAAGAAAGTGAACTAGCTGTGTTTCATATCCACTTACAAGCTGAAATCCAAGAACACTTAACAGACGAAGTTCAGACTAAAGGTGCTATTAAATGGTATATAGTGGAAAAAAATAAAACTTAAACGCATGACTGATAACGAGGAGATGGAAGAGATTCTATCCTATTTTCGATGTCAGTGTTTCACAGAACTTACAGAATAAACTATTACGCAACACATTGAAGAAGGATTCTCTAAAATATTAAAATCCTTTGAAGAATTTGTGCAAAGAGGTTCTGGGTGGAAGCTTAAAAACATTCAACATTTAGAACTCAAGATTGCTAAATATCATCTTACTGCAAGTTCATATATTGCTTTACCTAAGAAATTTTATGATAAAAAAGCAGTTTTGAATATTCAAAACGAAGATAACAAATTCTTGCTGTGGTGTATTTTGGCATTTAAGCTAAACTTTGATTTCTCAAAACATCCTGAACGTGTTTCTGATTTTATCCCTTATTAGAGTGGTCTCCAGCTTAGTAATGCTGAATGCCATGTCTCCCTTCAGAAGATACCTATTATCGAACAACTCAACAATTTACGGATTAATGTGTTTGGATATGAAGAAGATGAAGTTTGTCCACAGTATATATATATCCGAAAAACTAAATCTTGATGTCGTCAACTTATTATTAGTTGGTGATGGTGAAAAGCTACACTATTGCCTAATTAGAAGCTTTTCAAGACTTTTAGGGGATTTGACACATCATGAGCATGTTGTGTTCTACTGTGTATGCTGACTTTGAGAGTCTTCTTATATACCTATTGCGCCGGCTTCACCCTCTACCACACAATCCTATACTGAAAAAACAACATAGCATTTTCCGAATGGGTATGCTTCTGTTGTTATCGGACCCAATGGGAGATGTGTGTGCAAAGCAAAAGTTTATCGTAGCAAAGACTGTGTAGACCATTTTTTAAAACGGATGCTGATGATAAAAGATGTATTACGACAAAAGTTATTAAATATTGAACCTATGAATCTTTCGCCTGCACAAGAAGGAGCTTTTCAAGAAGCGGTGTTCTGTTTTATTTGTAAGCAACCATTGTGTGGAAAACGTGTTCCTGACCATAATCACGTGACAGGTGTAAACAGAGGAGCTGCCCATGTGACATGCAATCTAAACTTCAAACAAAGCAGAAACATTCCTGCTATATTCCACAATCTCAAAAAGTATGATGGGTTTCAACTAATGAGTAAAATCGGTAAATTTAAAGATCATGAAATTGATGTGATTGCCTCCTTTATGGAAAATTATATAGCCTTCAAGTTAAGAAAGCCGACAAGTCCTATACAGATGATCTTTTTAGATTCATTCAAGTTTTTAACCCGCTCCTTAGAAAAGCTTGTTAGAAACCTTCATCCCGAGCAATTCACCATACTTGAAGAAAATTTCCCCGAAATTAAAATTTGTATATGCTTACAAGAAAAGAGCGACCCTTACGACTACTTCATCTCTTTTGAAAAATTCGTGCCTACCCCCACCTGCAGCATTTTATAACAGTCTCACAAATGAAGATATTCAAGATGAAGACTATCAGCATGCCTAGAACGTGTGAAAAACATTTAATCTCCAAAATTTAGGAGAATACCAAAACCTGTATATAAAAACAGATATTTATTACTAGCGGATGTTTTCGAAAATTTTCGCAAACTCTGCCAACAGTACTATGATATCGATCCTTGTCATTTATATACAGCACCTTCGCTCGCGTGGCAAGCATCTTGAAAATGAGCGATACACCTTTAGAACTGTTAACCGACATTGACATGCTGCTGATGTTTTGAAATTGGATTAGAGGTGGTGTGAATGTGATCAGTCAGCGCTATGACAAGTCAAACATCCCTAATACTCCTGGTTTTAAGGAAAATGAAGCACCTAGCTATACCATGGCGAACAACCCTTATAGAGGGGCTATTTCTCAACTTTTACCCTTTGGAGGATTTGAATGTTGTGCGACAAGTTATGTTACTGAAGAATGGATTTTATCTATATCTGATGACTCCGAAATTTGATATAATTTTGAGGTGGGCCTTAAATACCCTAAGAAGCTTCATAAATTTCATAACGAATACCCTCTTGCACATGAAAGCGTGACCTTCAACGAAAAGATGTTGTCACCTACCGCGAAGAGGATGCTTGGAAATAAAAAAAAATAATGGCACTCCCAATCTTATCCCAAATCTTCAAGATAAGCAGAATTATGTCACTCATTATCGAAATCTGAAATATTTGCAACTTGGATTAAAACTTACAGCTGTTCATAAAGCTCTTCAATTCAAACAGGCAACCTTGCTGCAGAGCTATATTCATTTTAATACAGAGAAAAGAAAGGAAGCAAATTCCTCTTCTGAAAAAGTTTTTTAAACTAATGAACAACTCAGTTTTCGGAAAATCTATGGAGAATCTACGAAAAAGAAGAAATATTGTGTTGTGTAATAATGAAAAAAGAGCGAAGAAATTAGTGGCTTCACCCACATTGAAAGCATTTAAAACATATCACGAAGACTTCAGTGCTGTAGAAATGTTTAAAACTACTATTTTAATGAATCAACGGATTTTTGTCGGATTCACAATGTTAGAACTATCCCAGTTACTAATGTATAAATTTTACTATGATTTTATTAAAAAATAATATATAATCAAGCGAGACTACTTTTCACCGATACTGACCCATTGTGTTACCATAGACAAACAAAGGATGTTTATACAGATTTGCAGCAACATCGATATTTGTTTGATTTCTCTGAGTATCCAAAGGATCAATTGCTTTATTCGGAAATTTAAAAAAAAACACGATTGGCAAGTTCAAGTATGAGCTCAATGGAGATTTAGCCCTTGAGTTGGTCGGTCTAAAATCCAAAATGTACTCTCTGAAATATTTGAGTGAAGAAAAGAAGCAGGCGAAAGGCGTGACTTCTCATGTTGTTCGACTGAAAATAAACATCAGGATTATTTAGAATGTCTGCAACAAGTGAAAAATAGCATGGAGAAGCAGAGAAGGATCACTCAAGATAAACATCAGCTATATACATTAACACAGAATAAAATTATCTTAAGTCCTTTTGATGATAAGCGCTACTTGCTATATGATGGAATATCAAGTTATGCCTATGGACATTATAAAATTAATCAAGATTGCATCGCTGATGAAAATTGTTAATATAATATAGAATTACCAAGAAAATGTTTTTATCTAAATATATCTTTCTGTAAAGTAAATTGCTTTGTTTAACTAACTAAATTGTTGATTTTTATATGAGTGCTTATTTTTAACTTCTACACAAACCTTTCTAACATATTGTTAGATATGCATAACAAACATATTCAAACACACACACACACACATACATCTACGCAATATATATATATATATATATACATATTGTTATGCTCATTGTAAATAATTTTGTTTAACACATTCACGCCGGGGCGATGGGTCACACTCGACTGTCTCAGAGCTGCACAATCTCCGGCTTTTTGGATACCAGTATTTTAATACAGAAAATGTCGTTTTATTTAATTATAACAATTGGGCGAATTAAAGGTACAACATTTTCTCTAAAATAATAGTGGTGTGCAAAAAGCCGGAATCTTGACAACTCTGAGACAGGCGAGTGTGACCCACATCACCGGCGTGAACGTGTTAATGTATAGTTTTTTAATCTTTCACAATTTATTTAAAACTTTTTTTTTAATTTTTGTAAAACTTTTTTATTAAACTTTTTATTATTTTTTAAATTTTTGTAAAACTTTTTTTATTTTATTGTTTATTTTGTGAATTTTTTTTTTTTTTTTTTTTTTTTTTACTTTTTTGTTAAAACTTTTTTTGCGAAACTTTTTTTTAAATTTTGTTAAAACTTTTTTATTTTTCAACTTTTGTTAAAGCTTTTGTGTAAAACTTTTTTTTATTATATTTGTAAAACTTTTTATAATTTTTAAACTAATAAATTTTAAACATGTATATTTTACACAAGAACCTGTATATAAACATTTAACTTTTATATATTTAGAGACACGTAGACATGAATGTGTGCTTTTACTTAAACATTTTTATCTTAATACATAATTTTTTAAACAGATACGTTTGCTTTGATTCGTATAAACATATAGAGTGGGATACATTTATATATATACTTTATAACCCATATACTTACTAACACACACACATATATTTGTTAACCCTTATTTTAAATAAAAAGGAAATCATATATGTTTTTTAAAAATTTGTTCGTGCACACGCATCTTTTCAAGGAAATTTGAGAGAAAACGACAAAGTGACATATAATAAACAAGTATTTCTAGATGAAACCGCTTTGACACCTTAATTCTTGATATATGCACACATCTTTCTAGCAAATTGTTAGGCAGGACAGTAACATAAGATTAGTAAATGTTGTGATCATGAGAAAGATGACTCTGATTATCGATTGCGCACTGATTGCACACTGATTGTGCAAATAATCGATCTCGTGGTCGTAGAAGCGGCTATTATCGTCTACTACTGTTTGTAAGAGTCAAAAATGCGAAAGTTTGAACTTGTCTGAAGTACGACTCTAGCGTACACCACGCGACCCATTAGACAACAAATTATTTTCCGGAGATATGGCGCACACATAATTTGCACATAGTAAATCTATTTAACAACATAAAGTAGATAAAACTTATGAATCATGACTATTTCATGTCGCTTTCAGCCAACTGCGAAACAAAAAGAAGTGAATATTAAAAAGAAGTTTTTAACGTTACGGTGGTCAACGTGTTAAAAAACTTGAAATGCTTGAAGCACACAAATTTTTATTAGAAATGTACCTATTAATAGACTTATTAATAATTTAAGAGCTTTAAGGTTGTTCTAAAATCCAAAGAAACTACTTTCTGACACATTTTTAATATATTTTTGTTTAGAAACGCAGGTGTTTTTATTAAAAAACTATGAAATCAAAAGACGTTTCCCTTTTTTTCCGCAAAGGAAGAAGGTATTTTAGAAATAGTGTCAAATTGAGCGTTTTGAATCTAATTTTCGGCCACGAGAGACGGAGAAAGAGGAGGGAAATCGGTCGCCATGTGATCAAAAATACTTTTAACCTTTTAATGAATGATTTTTTTTTTGTTAGAAAAACATTATATTTAGTCTTATATTTCATAATCATCTCCAAGAAAAATAGAAAACAGATAATTATGTTTCTGTTGGACATAATTTCATTAAGTCACTCGTGAGTTACACAACAAAAAATGTCTCAAAAAAATGATAATTTTAAATTATATACTTACTTTAAAGTGTTTACACTGCATAAAAACAAATACTAAACGATATAATTATTTTTATAATGTTTCTAATAGTTTGCAGAAATAATACTTACCAATTTTTAAAGATAGAGAAAAAACGCCAGTCGAGCCCATTGCAACCAGTATCAATAAAATGTGTTATAACTTCCCCGTGATCACAAATCTGAATAAAAACCGACTTCATGTCATTAAATGTATGTTATCATACGTAAATAACATATAATACTTCACCAAAAGACCAATTTAAAGCGCTAAATAGAAAACAAAGAGCATGTAATTTTTGAAATACACTATGCATTTACGGGATAACTAAAATAGTAAATCTGCAGGTCAGGAGAGTCAACGTCGAATCTTAAAATGATTGCCTTTTAATCTCACATTGCATAATATTCAACATCCTACAATCCATGAAAATAACACATTTTAAAATGTGGAAATATGTTGCCAAATTTTCTTCTTCGACTAGGCATTTTTCTCTATTTCGCCAAGTACCCTATACTAGAAAATTTATTTTCTGTATCCAAAATTATACAGTTATATCCGGGGATATCACCAACATGCCTTCTTATTTTCAAGCTAATCGGATGCTTTTTACGGCTGTTATCGCGGGACAGATTGAATAACTAACAGGTGGAAACGAAAAAAGTCCTTCCGGACAGTGCCGGGAGGAAGGGGTAGCTTTCATATTTCTTATTTTAAAAAAGCCAACTTTTATCATTCAAACACACGAAGCTCAATTTAGTGGAAACAGAATATAGGAGATTCAATACTAATTTTTATCAATATAATGAATGAGAATTTCGCGAAATTAGACAGCTTTATCCAAGCTGCTTTTCTTTAAAGTAACTTATATTTGGCTGCCAAATTCGGCGATTTCTTAAAGTGCCTGCCATTTTAAGACAACATGGTGGATGAGGGTAACCAGAGAACTTGGTCGAGACCTTAGTAATTGCTGTGCACATGCTCACTCACATAGGAATCGGTTGATATATACGAGTGCTGTCGCATGCAAAAAATCAGATTTTTCAAAATGGCACCCACAATAGAAATTGAAACTGCTATATCTGAGCCATTTTTTAAGGTAAAGACAAACGAAAAATGCTCCTGAATCCTTATATCAAGGTCAAATACTTAAGAAAAAAAACCTTTTTCAATTTCTAATTTTTTTGCACCTCACTTTAAATATATATATATATATATATTTAATTTAATGGCCGCCATTTTGAAACAAGATGGCTGACGAATCTGGCCAGCGAACTTGGTCGAGGTATTGATGTATACTATCCACATGCCTTCTTACATCGAAATAGGCGAATACTTGTGTTATCGCGTGACAAATACAAGATCGTTTCAAAATGTTAGCCATGCTAGAAATTCAAAGTGCTATAATTCAATCATTTTTTAAGATATAAAAAGATATAAACAAAACAACAAATTTTCAGAAACAAAAACTGCTCCGGAATCTTTATATCAAGGCCAAACACATAAAAAAATCTTTTTCATTTTCCAATTTTTAATACCTTATTTTAAATTTTAAATTAAATTTATTTTTAAATGGCAGCCCTTTTGAAACAAGATGGCGAATGAAGCTGGCCAAGGAACTCGGTCGAGACATTGGCATGTACTATGTACGGACCAAATTACATCCAAATCGGTTCATAAATACGCCTTTTATCGCGTAACAAAATTCAGGACGTTTCAAAATGTCAGCCGCGCTAGGAATTCAAAATGCTGCAACTCAGCCATTTTTTAAGATATAGATAAATAATATATTGATAAAAATTAGTATTGAATCTCCTATATTCGGTTTTCACTAAATCGAGCTTCTTGTGTTTGAATAATATAAGTTGGCTTTTTTTAAAATAAAGAATATGAAAGCTACCTCTTCCTCCCGGCACTGGCCGGAAGGACTTTTTTAAGATATAGACGGAAAAAAAATTGCTCCGGAAACTTTGCATAAAGGTCAAGTACATAAAAAAAAAAAATATTTTTCCATTTTTAATTTTTTGGTACCACATTTCAAATTTTAATTTTTTTTTTTAATTTCAAGTGGCCGCCATTTTGAAACAAAACGCCGGATAAAGCTGGCCAACGAACTCGGTCGAGACATTGGTATGTACTATGTATAAACGAAGTTGCATCCAAATCGGTTCATAAATACGCCTTTTATCGCGTGACAAAATTCAGGACGTTTGAAAATGTCAGCCACGCTAGAAATTCAAAATGCTGCAACTCAGCCATTTTTTAAGATATAGAAAAAACAAAAACTGCACCGAAATCTTTTTATAAAGGTCAAACACATAAGAAAAAAAAATATTTTTCCATTTTCAATTTTTTGGTACCACATTTCAAATTTAAATTAAAAAAAAATTAAATGGCCGCCATTTTGAAACAAAATGGCGGATGAAGCTAGCCAACGAACTCGGTCGAGACATTGGTATGTACTATGTACGCACAGAATTGCATTGAAATCTGTTCGTAAATACGCCTTTTATCGAGTGACAAAATTCAGGTCGTTTCAAAATGCCAGCCACGCTAGAAATTCAAAATGCTATAACTCAGCCATTTTTTAAGATATAGACGAAAAAAAACTGCTCCGGAATCTTTGTATAAATGTCAAATACATAAGAAAAAAAAATATTTTTCCATTTTTAATTTTTTTGTACCACATTTCAAATTTTAAATTTTTTAAAAAATTTTAAATGGCCGCCATTTTGAAAGAAAACGGCGGATAAAGCTGGCCAAAGAACTCGGTCGAGACATTGGTGTGTACTATGTACACACCGAATTACACCGAAATCGGTTCATAATTACGACAGTTAGAGTGTGACATAGGTGATATATATATATCAATTTTCAACGGAGGGTGATTTCGGAGTCTGGGGGTCATGATTGATGAAAATACACCAAAATTTTTTGAAATCGCTTTCCTCCGAACGGCTGCAATAGGTAGGTTTTTGTAATAAAAGCTACCTAAAAATGTTCGGTTCTCCACAGTAAGTCTTCACTGACATTTCGGAAATTAGTCAAAAAACTGGGAAACTGAGCGTAATTTCACATTGCTTCAATAGTCATGCCTGCCGGGTTTATGCCTTTACGTCAAATATAATTCAGAAAATGTATCATGATGTTTCGTGTTGTTGTCTAGGGGATTTGTGGATCGATATAAGAAACTAACACTCCAAAATTAATGCGCAGATTTCCGAGGAGGAGAGGGGGGAATAACAATTTTTCAATTAGAGCGACTAAATACATTTAAGGAAATATTAAAACTCATAAAGCATTTTAAAAGTGTATTAAACTGTTAATGAAAAAATGGGAGGTACATTTGGAACATATTATTATGTATTTTTATCATGCCTTACATTTAAGAATTTTGAAAACCTATTTTCTGTTAAGTACATGACAATAAATTTAACTAGCAAAAGCCATGCTTATTTTGGATTCGCGTAACATTATTTAATTAGACAAATATTTGAAATTTACAATATTTTATATATTATTTTTGTATCTTTATTAAGGAAAAACGTCATTTTATGTTTTGGAGCATTTAAATTTTAGAAATGTAAATTCAACCAAATAGCTAAGAATTTCCACATAATTTTTTATTTATGATATAACGAATTTAACAATTAATTTTATTTGTTTACAATTCTTTTGTTGCCACTTTACTAAAATCATAATATAATTCTTTTAAAATGCGTAAATATCGTCTGCGTAAATGATTTCTCATAATAAGAATAAATTGTATATTGGAATTCTTAACACTGAAAAATACTTTTTTAATTGAAGGTAAATAATTGAATTTTCACAAATTTTAATTCATTAAAAATATACTACAATTTTTATAAAAAATGGTATTTTAAAAAGTTCATAAAATAAATCGTGAAACTATTTAATTTATTATGATTCTATCTACAATGACTAATTCCATGATTTAGTTTTTCTTCTGAAAATATTCGTGTTTAATTTTTTATTTACAAAAATACGTCCGTAATGGAATAACATGTAAAATAAATTAATTAAAATAATAATTTTTTTAAGATTATTGAGTAAAAAATAATATTATGCAAATCTACAGATCATAATTTATTTTTATGTTTAATTACAAGTCAAAGTACTGAATAGTTTTTTTGTAAAGTGTACGACAAAATGTAATTTGTGTAGCCTAGTAGAGGGTTCGATTCGCTCATCCTAACTATTCCTTAAATATTATAAAGAAAATTATGCATAAAATGCAGAATTCGTATTTTCTTCAATTCGTGCTCATTTCGAAATCAAATTTATCTTTAAACTAACAGAAGACGTTTTACTTGAATGCTATACGTGAAGAAAAATTTAGATTTAGATTTTTTGTTTAGTGCTGAAATCTTTTTTAACACTTTCTAACATAGTTGAAAAGTTTTTATGAATTCGGTTTGTCTGTCCGAGCTCTAACTCGCGTAAGTATAGTCGGATTGCTATGAAATGGATATATGTTATTGGATTTACCATACCAAACTCGGTATTGAAAATGAAGTGTGTAGCACTTTTGGTTCATATACAAGGCCACTCAAAATAATTCCGTTACATTACGGTCTAGAGGAAAAAAGTAATTTGCAGTGTATTTTTATGATATTACAGTATTTTAAACATATTGAAATTGATATATATCAATGAGTTGTATTACGAAGTTCTTACTGTAGAATATGGTGTGCATAAAACTTATCGTTTAAGGGGGACACACAAAACAATTTGGCTATAGAAGAAAATGGGCAATAATAAAACTTCTGAAGCCTACTAACAATAACTGCAGGGAATGCGTTTTCAGTGGTGGTATGCATTTTTAGATTAAACATTTTTTAAATGGGTTTATCAACTGTGCTATGCATTTAATTGAATTAACTTTTAGCATACTATGTCGTATACATACTTGTCTGTAGATCATATAAAGGGCTGCAAATCAAATCGTATATTTTAACCCTCCATTACTCGCGTGGGGTGTTCTGCTCACCCCACGAGTAAAAACATGCGCACAAGTACAGAGTTTTTCAAGCTCAAGGTCAAATATTTTCAGTAGCTGCACATTCCTAGAGGCCACGCCTACTGACGACAGATGTTCATTCTACCATTTTTTCCGAAGCAGTGAGGACGTGAAAATTTTCCAACGGGGTGCTGAGAACACCCCGCGAGTAATCAAGGAATATTTTTTGACTGAAAACACAATTAAGGTAAGCTATATTGCAGATTTATTTTATTTTTATCATAATAATAATTAAATTTATGAATAATTTTTGTTTTATTTTAATTTATTTTGAGTCTTTTACATCGATATTTTGCCATTTTTTCTAGAAAATGTCGAAATCTCCGTGGGAAATGGAGCAACAGCGTTTGCGGCATCTTTTGGCTTCTGTTTCATCAGATTATGAAGATGATGAGGTAGCAGGTACAGATAATACTTTTTCGGATGATGATGAATACTTTGAGGAATGTTCTGATCACAACTCGGAATCAGAACAAGAACCTGATGAAATATCGGAACACGATTCAGATATCGAACTACAGTCTGACTCTCCGTATTACTTAGGAAAGGATAAAATCACGAAATGGTACAAGAAAAAAGGTAAAACTTCTATACGTACGCGTTCTTCGAACATAGTTATTCACTTGCCGGGTGCTAAAGGCGCTGCTAAGTCTTGTAAAACACCTATTGAATTTTTCAAACTGCTTATATCAGATGATATAATCGAAGCTGTGGTTAAGCACACAAATGTGTATATAAATAAAATACAATCAAATTTTTCCAGAGAAAGGGACTGCAAAGTGACAAATGAAACCGAAATAAATGCTTTCATTGGCTTATTAGTTCTTGCTGGATTATGTAAATCTAGTCACAGGAAATTGAGCGATTTATGGAATATTTCCCGTCTTGGTATTAATATATTTCACAAAACAATGACTTATAATCGTTTCTCGTTTCTATTACGTTGTATTCGTTTTGATAATGTTTTAGATTGTGATGAAAGAAAATCTTTGGATAAATTTACTCATATCAGAGACATATTTTCAAAGTTTAACGAAAATAGTGCCAAATATTATTCAGTAAGTGAATACGTGACGATTGATGAGCAGTTCCTCAAATTTAGAGGACGTTGCCCATTTTTACAGTTTATGCCAAATAAACCAGGAAAATACGGTTTAAATTTATTTGCGTTATGTGATGTTAAAACATTTTATACTTTAAAATTTGAACCTTATGTTGGTACTCAACCAGATGGACCATTTAAAACTTCCTATACCACCTTAGATATAGTTATGAGGTTAAGTGAAAATATATATGGTTCAGGAAGGAACATTACATGTGATAATTGGTATACGAGTGTTCCATTGGCTGAGGAATTATTGAAAAAGAAGCTACGTTGGTTGGTACACTAAGAAAAAATAAAAAGCAGTTGCCGAAACAATTTATACAGCAACAAGAGACGGGTACGTCAGTATTTGGCTTTCATAATAAGGTGCCCATGACTATAGTTTCTTATTGTAAGAAAAAAAAGAAAAATGTAATTCTTCTATCTACAATGCATTACAATGATGACACATTAATCGAAACAAAGCCCGGAGTTATGAAGCCTGAAATTGTACAATTTTACAATTCTACTAAATGTGGAGTTGATACAGCTGATCAAATGTGCAACACTTATGATGTATCAAGAATTTGTAATCGTTGGCCGCTTCGATTATTTTATCATCTACTAAATACAGCAGGAATTAATGCTTTTGTATTAAACTATTCTGTGTTTCCAAATACAGAAATACCACGTTCGAAGTTCATAGAAGAAATTGGATTCAGTCTTATACAACCTCACATAGATGAAAGAGCACAAAATCCAAATATCAATAAAAGCCTGAAAAAAAGCTTAAATCCTGATACAAGTTTCGAAAACACCAACCCTCCAAAGAAAGGTCGTTGTGTGATGTGCCCTCGATTAAAGGACATAAAAACTAACTGCTACTGTGTTTCTTGCAAAAAAAATATGTGCTTAAAACACATGTCTTCCATTTGCCCAAATTGTTTTAAAGAATAATATTATTAAATCATTACGCATAAACAAATCTTAATGTATGTTATAATATAGCAAATAAATGTCATTATCCAATATTTTTTTAGTATAAGTAATATAAGTAGTAAATGTAAATATTTTTTATATAAATTTGACTGTAATATAGTAGTATATGTAAAGTTTTTTTATCTATTTTTTATAAAATTATATTTTTCTTGTATTTCCAAATTATTTTTATTTATAATAAGTCAAAGTAAGTTACTTTAATTATGAGTAGATGAAAAATTTATTATAATTCATTATAACTTGAAAATTGCAATAAAAAGTATGGGGTGTTTACAACACACCCGCGAGTGATCGTGTGACAAAAACAGGCGCGAGTGATGGAGGGTTAATGGCTATTCACGGTAATAGCAAAACGCGGAATTTCAAGTAAGTTTTTTTTTTTTTTTTTTTTTTTTTAAATTGTTCATTTAGACGTCATCTTTCACCTTAGTAAGCTGCGAAAATGTGTTATAGTATTCAGGATGCGTTGGAAAGTGTTTCATAATCTATGCAGTACGCAAGATATTTCATTCATATTTATTTATCCTTTTATTTATATATTTTGATAAATTAATTCAATAACAGAAAGGATTATAAGTTTTGAGTTTCTTTCTGTTTTTTTTTAATACTACAACAGATTTTCATATTGAAAAAAAAAAAAAAACATTAAAGTTATATAAAGACAGGAAATCAAATTTTTATTGTCCTAGTATTTACCATAAAAAAACCCCCAGAAAAAGCAGAAACTGTAAATGCTTCAGTGGTATATAACTAAGACTATTTTTATGACAAGTTGAGAAAATAATAAATAGAACTCCTATGTATTAAATTTTAAATTCAAATGCGTATATCACGAAAATCGCTAAATTTTATAAATAAAATCTGCTACTTTGAAATATAGAATACGAACTGCTTCAGTAACTTATGTTTTTCAAAATTCCTTTTTATATGCATGCTTAATTTACATATAATAAACTGCTAATGAAATAACAAAAAAAAATGATTACAACTTATCGTCAAACAATAATAAAGTTATTAAAAATTTCAGCGATTTAAAGACACTTTGCTCTTTATACTGGGTGCAATATGTTATCGCCTACCTTTAATTTCGTAACCGTTGGTTATAGACATACAGTTCTTATTACAAAAACATTTTAAATGGGTTAAATATTCATGTTATGGCATTTTTAAATGTAAAAAATAATTTATAAAAATTACGAGATATAACTTTTTATACAGTCCTCCAATCTCTATAGTTATATTTAGTAAAGTTTTACACATATCATAACAGATATAACACAATTTTGACTTATGTTCTACAAATTGACATAGTTATTGAATTTCAAAGTGTGGTATTTTAGCACATGATTCTATCTTTCCTTTAGAGATCAGTTAAAAAATGAGTTAAAGTAATTCGAGATCGAAATCTGGGTGCAATGGCCCTTTTTCGTCTAAACCACCTTTAGCCACTATACCCAAATAGGGGTATCATCAAAGAAGGTTATTTCATCTAAAAAACTGAACTAACTTTCAGGAGTAGAACAACATTCAAAACTCAAAGTAAGTAGAATCGGCACCCGGGAAATAAAACATATTCACTAAGGACTACATAAATGGCAGCGGAATGCAAACTACTAGCCGAGCTATAACGAGCCTGACAGTCGTGATTATGCAAATTAAACTAGTACCACACGTTGGGATAAATCACGAGCCATCTAGCAGCGAACATGCTAGTCAGCGCTGAGATCGCGATGGTAGGCTATAGATATACTCAAGATGCCGAATTGATACTTATTTATGGTGAATATCAAAGGAATGCCAGAGTGGCTGGGAGGTTTTATGCAGAGCGTTTCTCTAGGAATCGACATCCAACGCATGAAAATATAACTAATGTATTGCACCGTCTTAGAGAGACCGGCTCTTTTGCACCACGACACAGAACAAGTAGACGGGCAAGAGGCAATAATCATAATAATGCAAGATACTAATAATGACACCAAAAGAGATGCTGGCATCCGCCCTTTTAAATACATAACTGAGAACGGCGGAAATATGTGATACATGTGGATACACGCGTCAGCATGTCTGGCACTTGTTACATGCACATGGTGCGCATCTATACCATCCGACACTGGTGCAAGCATTGATGCTGTGTTACCACGAACGACGATTTCATTATTGAAATTTCTTGCTCAACACCTTCGAGGAAAATACGTCATTCCTTTGTGGCATTCTGTGGATACGCGAGTCAATATTTACACAGGGTGGTATAATACCAGTAATGCACAATGGGTCTCTACAAAATCCCCACATCGCCCGCACAGTACATCACCAGGTACGCTGATCAACAAACGTGTGGTGCGGTATATATTGGGAACCCAGATTGTTGGACCCATCTTCCACGATTGGACAGGACGATCGTTGCCTGCACCTGCTACAAAATACGGTACGTGAAATGTCTGATGAGCTGCCTACCCGGCATGCCTGCCGTGTGTGATGGCGATCCTCCGCATAAAGCATCAAACGTCCGTGCGTATCTGGCCGCCGAATTCGCTCAACAGGTCATTCAATATGTCCGGTAGAGTGACCACCGCTTTCGCTGGGCTTGACTCCCATGGTCTTCTCCCACTGTGTTACATCGAGACACAAGTCTATGTAATTAAACCTACTTCTCTGGTTGATCTGAAGTAGCGCATTATCCTTGATTGTCGGACAGTTACACCTGCTACGCTCCAACGTGTCCTGGACTTTGTACTGGCGCACAATCAATGGTGCATTGTCAACAATGGAAAACACTTTCAACTGTATCTCTAATAGATTCTGGCTTTTCATGTATTAATTTTTATAGTAGACCGTTTTCTGATATAATAATAAATTGATATTTATTTTTCTGTTTAATTTCAATATTTCATTCTTCGCTTTGCATACGACCCCTAAAAGTCAGTTCAAATTTTTAGATAAAAAATCCTCTTTGGTGATACCCTGATTTGGCGATACCGGTTGAAGTTGGTTTTGCATTAAAAAGGACATTGTACCCTGATTTTGATCTCGAATTACTTTAATTCTTTTTTTAACTGATCCCACAATAAAAGACAAAATTAGGTGCAAAAAATTTTACACTTTGAAATTTAATAACTTTGTGAATTTTTGTTGTACAGAAATCAAAATTTTTGTGTTGTACAAACATTTACTAAATGTAGCTATAGGGAATGGAGGACACTATAACAAGTCAGATTTCGCAATTTTTATAAAGTTATTTTTTTACATTAAACAATATAAAAAAATGAATATTTACCTATTTTGAAAAGATTTTGTGATTAGAATTCTATTTTTACGACCAACGATTGAGAAATTAAAGGTAGGCGATAGATAACATATCGCACGCTGTATATATGCATCTAGAATATTAAATGACATTATTTATATATGAAACTCAGTAGAGATTTGTTTTATGAATTAATATTAAATCACTAAATTTATTTTTTGTTAATAGATAATTGGAATAATCTTATTATATGTATCGTAAATTTTTCTAAAAGGCTCCATGGAAATATACGATACGATGCAAGATGATACGATAAAAGATGTGAATACAAGGGTTTTGCATGAATGTCCGTAGAAACTTTATTTTTAGATACTGTAGGGAAAAAAAGTTAATTTTTTGAAGCGTTTTTTACCTCACTTTAAGATACTTTCGGACACACAAATATTGCAAAAATCACATTATCACACATCAGATAAATTATTCTGAAGAGATTTTAGAATACACTAACCAAATCTGCATGAAATTAAGATATTTACATCCAAAAAATCAGCCTTCTTCTTGGATTAAACGGATTAATCTTAAAACGTATTATTTTAATGTTCTTCATACATAAAATTATGTATTAGAATATCTGCGACAGATGTTGTTAAGATATTTCCTAGAACGTCCTCTTATTATGTATCGTTAAATTATCTTCGAGAATGGTAACTTTCAGAGAAAAATGCTAATATGGATACGCATAGAAAAAAAGATTCATAAAAAGGTAAAATTTTTAGAAAAAACTATTGAATATTTGAAAATAAATATTTCTTTAAGATCCGAAGACAAACATTTATTCTTTTCTTACCTCGAAAAGCTTTGACTACGGCTTCGTATTTTTTAAAATTCCATTTCTGAAGGGAAACTGTTATTTAGGGCTGATATCTATGCTAATAGTAATCGGCCTTCCATGTTGAAAAAAAGATTCGCTGTATCTTATCGATCACTGACCCCATAATTAAGGAATGGAGAAAACACTGTAAACATTATTATATGAGTAATACTTTTAAAATCCTCAAAACTAAACTAAACTAAAAAAACCCAGCTAAAGTAAACTTACGTAGTGAAAGATGTTTAACCCAATTAAATGTACCATGTCAAACATGTGTGGTTTGTTTTAAGAACTAATTAAAATATATCATGAGCAGAATTTGTGAAATATTTTTATTAATGTTGGCAATTAAATTCAAAATTATAGTTTTTTTAAAGGTTTGTAAGTATTATATACATATATATATATATATAATTATAATACACATATATTAAGGCAGACTATAAATACAATTAAATACAATAAACTCAACTGGAGTGATAAATTAGCCGTGGTCAGAACATGAAATTAAAAATTGAATTCAGACGTTCATTTATGTGCTTTTACATATATATATATATTTATTGATTCATGAATAATACTCTATAATAGTTTTACATTTCAGAATCATTTTTTTCTTTCGAAATATTTTTTATTCGTTATATACACTTTTGGTAACTTAGATTTTATTCCGTTGTATTCAAACTAAACAAAACTTGTTTCCAATGTACGATAAAAATTTATCATCTCGCGAAAGTTATTATAAATACTTATAAAAGCATTGTGTAAAAATGTAAATTATAATTTAAGATCGATATTGTCGATAGTGCAAAAATATTTATATATATAGTTTTTCGTACACAAAAACGATATTTATTTTACAGTATACATACTCAAATATAATTGCAAACATTTCAGAAGTCTTTTATTATATTAGACAAGATATCGCGTATTCTTGTCAAACAAAACAGTTCTTCTATAGAAAGATAGTTTGAATTTATTATGAATGCATTTAAACAACTTCTTTAGTTCATCTTTCAAATGCATTTCTTTGTTTAAATTTTTTATTATATGTTTTCGCGCAATTGTGCATAAAGTGAAACGATTGTCACGAGAAGAAATTTTATTTTCTTGACACCATTGTTTGAATAATTTATTGATGCATACAATATAATAGATACTTTTTTCCCTTAGAACTTTTTGTGAGTCATACAGACTCTTAAATACACAAAAGATTTAAAGAAGTATATTCTTTACTGTTATATCAGAAGAGTATCAATGAGATTAAAAAAAAAATCTACTTAATTTTTAAGCACTGTGAATATTTGCTCAGATTAATAATATAAAAAATACCAATTAACGCGCTTTTCATTAATAATGCAGAAAGCCATCATATATATCCTTAAATTAAATACAAGAAATAAAAATTATGAGTCAAGCATAGATTATGAAACACTTTAAAACACATTCGAATACTGTAACAAAACTTCACCCCTTATTAATGTGAAAGGTGATGCCTAAGTTAACAATTCAATTTGGTGGGGAGCCCTACCCAAAGTTTAAAGTTCTACCTACAAAGGGTTACATTGCTAAACAATTCTTCCGAACAGGCAATGGAGATGTGCAATACACTCTCAGAAATCTCACATAAATATTCCTGGGAGCACTGCGACCGGTGTATTTCCGAGAATTGAAAAAAATCTCCGCTCTTTTTTTTTCGTTTATGCAAAGAGCATTTACGTAATCTTAAAAAAAAAGAGTATTTACAAAATAATAAGTCTCACTCTTTGTTCCGTGGATCCAGATGGTTTTGAAACTGAAACCGCGCGTTTCTATTTGA
The DNA here is from genome assembly GCA_963932465.1 of Maratus speciosus. Classification (NCBI taxonomy): domain Eukaryota; kingdom Metazoa; phylum Arthropoda; class Arachnida; order Araneae; family Salticidae; genus Maratus; species Maratus speciosus. The sequence goes on along the minus strand of OZ010800.1, from coordinate 81,747,012 downwards.
GCATCTCAACCACTCGGCCAGCTATCATTTATTTGAAGGCGAGTTTAAAATGAAGATACGGGTTTCTTGAAATAGGGGATTACTAAGGGTTGTTAAATTTCTTGTTCAGAAAGATCGGAAATCTAATCTTAATTGCAATGACATTTCATCTCTATGGAGTAATGATCGATGCTCTAACATTGAATAACATAGGTTAAAAATTATTACAAAGCAGATTTATTTTTAATAAGACATAATTTGATTGTTAGATGTAGGATATGAATATCATATTTTCATTTAAATTCGAGCAGAAGTGTTTTTTTTATTTTTTGCATAATTTTTTTTTAAATTGATCAAACTATTATATATATTTTTAAATGTGTTTGTTTAGTATATATTTTACATGCGAATATTTTTTTTAATACTTAAAAAAATTAATTGCGAATAAGTTTAAATGAATGATAAAATTGCTACTTTATTATATCCGAAAGCATTGTTTTTGTTTGTTTGTTTTTAAATAAATTAGATATTTTAATTCATTGAATTTTCGCTTTTCAAAACGAATTCTGTATGTGAATACTGTGCGCAACTTTAGGAATGAAGACGATTAGGTTTCTTTTTCACATTTTTTATAACACACAGCACACAAATGTTACAAACAATCACAAACACTGAAAAACTTGTAGAATGATGAGGTGACTTTGGGGTAATAACACGCTGTTAGAACAAGTGACGTTCGTAAAACATATTTTTGGGGAATACTCCCGCTATAAGAAACAGAATAATTGGGGATAAGACCCACTATAACATAACGTGCCACAATGGTAGCTCAAGAACAACATACTCTATACTTGGGGATAAGACCCGCTCGAATACACAACGTGCCGCAATGGCAGCTAAAGAACAACATACTCTATACTTGGGGATAAGACCCGCTAGAATACACAACGTGCCGCAATGGCAGCTAAAAGAACAACTGCACTGGGTCACATGACCGCAAAGCTACGGAGCTCGTTCGGCATGCGCACAAGGTCCGAACATGCCACCCCGCGTTGCAATGTGCGTAGCACATTCAAAATATTAAAAATACACTATAAATACAAGAACTAAATAAAATACCAATACCATAAAATAATATTACAATACAAATACAATAATAATAAGTTGCAATAACAAGGACTATACAACACAATTAAATTAAATTCTTTGTTACAAAATTAAGCTATTTTCTAAAAATAGTTCGATGTATTCTTAAGAAAAGTTGAATGTAAAATAACATGTAAATCTTAGGTGCACTTTAAAATAAGTAGACAATGAGAAAAGGTATGTACATTAGGTTTCATTAATGGGCAAGACACACAATCTAGATATGGATCTAAGAAAGATATTTGAGGCTGTTTTAACCCTTGCAACCCTAACATTACCATCCTTTCCTGGTATAACCTCTAAGATTCGTCCTAGCATCCACTTACAGGGAGGTAAATTGTCCTCCTTTATGACTACCATCGCCCCTGGTTTGATGTTTTCCCCCTTTACCTGCCATTTTGAACGATTTTGGAGATGACTCAAGTAATTTAATTGCCAATTTCTCCAAATTAATTGGACGAATTTAGTGATTCTCTGCCACCTAGATAATCTCGATTCTGTGATATCAATCAACTGAGGTTCTGGAATGGCATCGATAGGCCGAACAATTAGGAAATGACCTGGTGTCAATGCATTAAAATCATTTATATCGGTCGATAACGGAGTTAAGGGAGGCGAATTTAGTACCCCTTCGATTTGGGTGGTGACTGTTTGGAATTCTTCCATAGTCAATCTAGCACCTTTTAATGTTCATTTAAGATAATACTTGAAAGATTTTACACCAGCCTCCCATAAACCACCGAAGTTGGGCGATCTAGGAGGAATGAACTTCCATTCAATAGCTTCTGAAGTAAGGTAATTAGCTAATTTTTCATCCGGTCTACGAACTAACTCATGAAGATTGTGCAATTCTGATTTAGCACCCCTAAAATTCGTAGCATTGTCTGTCATAATAGAAGCGCATTTTGCTCGCCTTGAAACAAAGCGTTTAAGTGCGGCGATAAACGCATCAGAAGTTAGATCCGTTACTATTTCTAAATGAATAGCCTTTGTTACTAAGCAAACGAAAATCGCGACATAAACCTTATGAAAAATCCCTTTTCTTTGATTTTTATATTTAATCTCAAAAGGGCCGTAAAATCGGCTCCTGTATGGTTAAACGTAAAATTTGGAGTTACTCTTTCCGATGGGAGGTCACCCATGATTTGTTTAGCAGTAACTGGGTTGTTCCTAAAACAGACAACGCAATCATGCACTACTTTTCGCGCTAAATTTTTTCCACTTACGGGCCAAAACCGCATTCGTACGTAATGGATTAAAGTTTGGGGACCAATATGAAAATACTTCCTGTGAAAATGCTCAAATATGAGTTTTGTGAGCTTATGGCCTTTCGGCAAAATGATTTGATGCTTCTTATCGAAGTTTAAATCTGAATTTTCCAACCTACCGCCAACTCATAAGATATTATCTTGATCCAAAAAGGGGGATAAACATTTAATTTTACTGGAAGGGGGAACCCTTGATTCCCGTTTTAAACCCTTGATCTCTTCCTGAAATTCTGCATTTTGTACTAATCTAATTAGAGAAACTTCTGAATTTTTTATTTCTGGGGTTGTGAGGCTGCCTCTGCGCCGGTCTGCTAACTTACATTTGCAATTGTGAAAAAACCTATAAACATATGCCAGTATGCGAAGAATACTATAGTATTTACCACTTATGTTGAGAAAAAAATTTACTTCTTCAGGATTCCTGAAAAGAGAAAGAGAAATATTAGAATTGAAATCATTACAGTTATTTTTATATTTTGATTTAGTCTCGGGAAAATAATCTGTTTCTGGCACAGAAATAGTTTCTTGCTCAGTCACTAAGTCATCAGCTGCTAGGAATTTTGGTCTCCTAAACCACATTGGATTCTCTACAAGAGAATTAACACTCGCACCTCTGGTCAAGATATCGGCAGGATTGTCCTTGCTAGAGCAGTGATACCAAGAGTTCGAATCTGAAAGTGCATTAATATCTATGACACGGTTTGCCACAAACTGCTTCCATCGCTTTGATGATCCTTTGATCCAGAATAAGGTTATTTTGGAATCCGTCCAATAGTACACTTTCGATGTGATTTTTTGATCTAGGATGGGTTTTACTTTATTGGTCAGTCTTGCACTTAGTAAGGCTCCGAAAAGTTCTAGCCGAGGCAGAGTTATCTCCTTTATCGGTGCAACACGACTCTTTGAAGTCACGAAATTGACTTCCACACCACTCTCTCTTTTTATTCTCAGATAAATTGCAGATCCATACGCTATTTTACTAGCATCAGAAAAGGCATGTATGTCTACAGCTATTACTTGATTCAAGCTACCAAGAATTTTCCTCGGAATTTTTAATTCTGCTAAATTTGGAAGTTCTTCGAGCCACTTTAACCATTTTTCGTGCACATTAGTTGGTAACTGTTCATCCCATGCTGTCTTCTTTAGCCATAGTTCTTGGAACAGGCATTTAATTCTAATGGTGAATGGCGTCAGCATGCCTAACGGATCGAAGATTTTACCAACTGCTTGCAATAGTAGACGTTTTGAGCTTTTTTTGCGATGACAAGAATTCTATTAAACTTTTGACTTCGAATGTCAGACAATCTTCTTCTGTTTTCCAGGACATTCCTAATACCTTGCTTAGATTGCTTCCTAGGCTTATTGCAGCATGTTCTGTTTGAATATTTAAACCTTCCTTTTGCCAGCACTTCAGTAAGGCTTCATCATTGGTTATCCATTTTCGAAGAATCATTCCTGCTTCAGACATTATTTTGTTAGCATTCAGGGAAACATCAAGAGCTTCTTGCAGCGTATCTTCGCCAGATATAAAATCATCCACATAAATATATTTACCGAGTAGGTGAACAGTTCTTGGGTGTAGGTTCGTAAATCGCTTGATGTGCTCCTTTATGGTAGCAGATAGGAGGAATGGAGAGGCATTGACTCCAAAAATAGCACGTTTGAATCTGAAGACCTTGAAAGATTTTAAACCATCATCATACCACAGAAAACGGACAGAATCCCGATCTTTTTCAGCTAGTGAGATTTGAAGGAACGCCTTCTCGATATCAGAAGAAAAGGCAACTTCGTATAATCTGAAGTGGATTAAAATATCAAATAGAAGTGGATTTAAGTTGGTGCCGGGCCATAAACAATCATTAAGGGACAAATCATTGTTATCATGAGAGCTGGCATCGAAGACGATTCGGACCTTTGTAGTAAGTTTATCTTCTTTACAGACCGCATGATGGGGCAAATAATAAACTGCCCTGTCTAAAACAGGTTCATTTTCTTGCACCTGCTCTATAATTCCTTGCTTTAAATATTCCGTGATTATTTCAGAATATTGTCGAAAAAGCTCTGGGTTTCGATAAAATTTTCTTTTTAGACCTTCCAAACGTTGTTTCGCAACATTAAAATTATCATTTAAATCCTTCCAGTCTTTTTTCCACGGTAACTGAACTTCATAACGATCGCCTACAAATTTGACAGTTTTATCGAATATTTGTTGTGCTTGATCAGTTTCCGATATTTTCGGATCATCATGTTTAATGCCTATAGACTCAAGCTCCCAAAATTGTTTTAAATTATCATTTATTTCATCGAAATCTCTAACGAAATTGCACATAGTAATATTGTTTGTTTGCGTGTTCTCCTCTAGCGCCCCAGTTGCGATCCATCCAAAAACAGTGTCTTGCAGAAAAAGTTTATCATTTATCTTAACTGAATTATGCTTTAAAATTCTATAAAATAATTCAGCGCCAACCAATGCGTGAATTTTTCCCGGTTTGAAAAATGTGGGGTCTGCCAATTCCACAATATTCGGTAAATTAATGTCCGATACTTTTAATTGCTTTGATGGAATTACATCCGTGATTTTGGGAACAATTAAGAAATCTATATTCTCCCTGAAAGAACCATCTTCGTTTGTAATTACACTCGAAATTTTATTTTTTACATTATAAGTATAACCGTTTAATCCTGTAACGGGTACATTAATTATCCTTTTTTTAAATTTCAGCATGTCAGCGCAATCCTTAGTTAAAATATTGACATTGCTAGCATTATCCAAAATTACTCTAAACTTTCGTTTATTTCCGAAATTATCTTCTATAAAAACAAAGCATGTACTCAATAAAATTGATTTTCTTTCTTTACTTATATTAATCAAGGTCTTTAAAGATTCATTATTTATCGAAATGTTTTCCGTTTCTCTATTTACCGCACCTGCAAGAGGGGAGGAAATTTGGGGGGAAGCCAATTCATTTTTGGATTTATTTTTTTTATCTCGATGAAGCGATGAGCTGTGTCGCAATCCACAGGTATTACAATTATATTTTGAAATGCAAGAATTTACGAAATGAGAATTATTCAAATAATTGGTACACAGTTTATTTTTCTTCACAAAATCGTATCGTTCAGAAACGTTCATTTTTAGAAACTGAGAACATTTGTTCGAATTATGAAAAGCCAATTTACACAGAATACAAGTTTTTCCATTCGATTTATCATTCGAATTTAGCATGAAATTTTTTTGTTTGTTCGAAAGAGGAATGTTTTTGTTTAAGGGTTTTGAAGCAGAGTATCTATTTACGCTTTCTAACGTAGAACTGCGGTTTTCCAAAAATGACATTAATTCATTAAATTGCCGGTATTCTGATTTTTTAATCGAATATTCAAATAATTTTCGAGATTCCTTATCTACCTTTTGCAATATAATATTGATAAGGATAGCATCAGACAGATTGTTTTGTTCATATTGTAATACTTTTAAGGCCCTCAAATTTTTATTTACAGAATCAATAAAGGATCTCAATTCTTTAGAAGACTCGTAATGTATTTTTTCATAATTAATTATGGCTGATAAATGAGTGTCAATGAGCAAACGTTGATTTTCGAATCTTTCAGTAAGTGCTGTAAACAATGACTCAAAGGAATCGTCTGGGCTCTCTAGTTGTTTTGCTTCATTTTTTAGCGATGCTCGCAAATAAAACAGCTTCTGAGCGTCATTTAACTGGGCATTATTGATAATTAAATTTGTAAATTGTACTTTAAAGATTGACCACTCTTCATATTTACCATTGAATGTTGGTAGTGGGATTTCAGGTAACTTAACTTTAATATTATTCAAACTTATAGATTCAATACTATCAGCATGCACATTTATTTCAGAAACTTTAAGATTTTTAAGAAATAGGTTGAGACTTACCTCAAGTTTCTCGAGACGATCTTCGAGTTCATCTAACTCGTTTTCGATTTCTGGTAAGTCCTTAATATCAGGGATATCATAATATTTATCCCGTATTTCCGATACTTTTGCTTGAAGCTCAGGTAATTTTCGAATCTTTATTTCGAGCTCGGTACTCGAGTAATTAATTTCGTCTGTATTATCTTTTACGAAATTTTCTAATTTCATTATAGCACCTTTTAGAGCACCTTTTGTTCTATTTAATTTTTCCATAGCAGCTATTTCGCTGCGAAATCGACGGACCACAAAAATGTATGTGAATACTGTGCGTAACTTTAGGAATGAAGACGATTAGGTTTCTTTTTCCCATTTTTTATAACACACAGCACACAAATGTTACAAACAATCACAAACGCTGAAAAACATGTAGAATGATGAGGTGACTTTGGGGTAATAACCCGCTGTTAGAACAAGTGACGTTCGTAAAACATATTTTTGGGGAATACTCCCGCTATAAGAAACAGAATAATTGGGGATAAGACCCATTATAACATAACGTGCCACAATGGCAGCTCAAGAACAACATACTCTATACTTGGGGATAAAACCCGCTCGAATACACAACGTGCCGCAATGGCAGCTAAAGAACAACATACTCTATACTTGGGGATAAGACCCGCTAGAATACACAACGTGCCGAAATGGCAGCTAAAAGAACAACTGCACTGGGTCACATGACAGCAAAGCTACGGAGCTCGTTCGGCATGCGCACAAGGTCCGAACAAATTCAAAGTTTGATATTACTACGGCCAATCGCATGCGTTCAAGGAATAAACGGAATTTTTCCATTTTTTTTTTTAGACTTTCGGGAAGAATTAACGGAGAAAGCATATGTTCTAGGAGTAGGGAAATTATTTGGTTAAAAATGACGAATAATTAGTGTAAAAAAAACGAATTTTTCTGAGTGTGTAGTTTAGATAATTCAGCAATACAAAAACATATACAATAAAGCTGTATAACACAATTTAACGTAAAAGTTTAGAATGGTTAAATAATATCTAGCCAACAATCTATGCACATTAACATTGATGAGTAACTCACTTTTGATTGTAACAGAGTAACTAAAAACGTTGAGCATAAAAAAATAGTTCACAAATAGAAGCCGCACAAAGATAAACAAGAACACACAATAATACACAGTTCTGGTTAGATAACTTGTTTCGATTTAAATTAACATTTTTAATGAAGTAATAAAGTCCTTACGTTGAGTGTTCTTTACTCAGCTCCTTTAGGTAGGTACTGTATGTTGGGCAATTACGATCACAGGCTGGATTTTGAATGGGCTCGTCTACATCGTTAATCCTACCACCTCTGTGTGAGAAACTTTCATAGCAGTTTTTGTAACAAGGCTCGTTTTCACAAGGAGACACATGGCTGTCTGATCATGGAACTGTCCACAGAGAGCATATACTTCTTATTTGCGAAATGCCCTGCACACATGGCCAATGCTTTGGCAATTGTAACATCACAATACTGTGACATATCTCATAGCTGCGCATCAGTTAAAACCAAGATTATATTTTCGTGAGATATGGGAATACACCGAACACTCGGCACTTGCATGATTAAAATTCAACATTCCGGAATATAAGAGTACTGTATAGTTTCTTATATGTTTGCAGTGTTCCTGTGTGACTACGTCTCTCCTGATTTCTAGCTGGAGTAATACTAATCATTGTAATAATAATAATAATCGGCTTCTTCCTCATATGCATTTTTAACCACTTGTATGGGTTCTTCCGTTATTTTTTTTCTGGTATTGGAGGGACCAGTGGAGTATCGAAGTTAATGATGTTTTATAATTTCGGTTTTAACCCTTGTACAGAGTATTTCTGCCACGCTCTCTATTTATAAACAATTTTGGAATAGAAATTTAAATAAATGATATGCCAGTAAACCACAAATTCTTTGCTATGCTAGTGTGCAAACTTTGATTATAGATTAAAAACATTGAAGCCATCAAAATATTCTACAGTTTCAGCGCACGTCCTCCACCTTCCTTAGGAATATAAATGAATTAGGCTGGATCAACAATGTCAAAACCTCGCACGGCAGAATATCGTACACATGGGGAAAAAAACAAAAACAAATGAGCCCGATTTTACTGCCGCCATCTGTTGAGATATGTTGATAATACAAGTCTTACAAAAGAGCGTGTCGCCATCTATATGTGAAAATAGCAATGATCTACATAACGCAAACTTAAATGTATCTTAAAATATTAAAGAAAGTTTCGGATTATTATATGACATAGCTATTATCGTTACATACTTCATGTTTTCTTCATAAAATTTCTATTGACTCTCTAGTTAATTTCTTATGTGTGTCATTCCTGGAAAGTCTGAGTGGAGTGGAGTGGAGTCCAAATGTTTGATTAGTAAATCCATTAAATTTTTATTTTGTGGGAACATGGCCGTCCGGTGTTTTCTGACTTCTTCTCAGGAATTAACGAAATTGATAATAATAGAAAATTTACTTCATAATAGAGGAAAATTCAGCTTTACCATTTTTGGATGTGCTCATTTCAAAGGAGGATCTGGGGTTGACTCGCACAGTTTATAGGAAACCGGTTAAGTTAAACTCGGTTATCACGTTTAATGCGTCCCTCCCATTTAATTACCCTATCGCTGCTTTCAGTTCTTTAATAAAATAAGCATTTTTGGTTACTTCTGAGACTCAGTTGCATAACGAACTTCATTTTATCACAGGAATCGCTCTTGATCATGTTTTCCTTATTGGTTACATTAATAGAATCGTCAGGAAGTTCAGCAGTTCTTTGGTTCAACATGGAAGATGTAGATTTCCCCTCGACAGTTCTTAGGAAGTTTTAGTATGTACCTATTAGACTGAGAATTTTTTTAATACGTTATAAAATATCTCCCATAGCTACCCCCTCCCCATTTAATGAATTTTCTCTTCAAGCATTTGGACCCCACTCCACTCAGATTTCGTGCTGGTAGATATGAAATACCCATTATCAGTGAGGGCACTAGCAGGAAATATTATACAGGTAGGACTAAGAGGAAATTTGTGGTAAGGTTAAAAGAGCACCGTAATGATATAAAACATCAAAAACCATCTACAGTCATGACAAGATTTTATCTCAATAAGTATAATTGCATGTTGATTTTGAGGGTGCTAGCATTATTTTTCCAATTAATGACACACATAAGAATTTAAATAGAGAATCTACAGAAATTTTATTTAAAAAAAAGATGAAGTAAGTAATGATAATATGCCATATAATATTCCGAAACATTTGTTAAATATCCTAAGAAACATTTAATTTAGAGTTATGTAGTTCATTGCAATTTTCAAAAATAGAGGGCGACAGGGTGTATTGTAAGACTTATCATATTATCACAATATATCTCGACATAATATCTCTTATCATATTATCATAATATCTCAACATATGGCAGCAGTAAAATCTGTGTTTTTCACCGTCAACGGGATCTTTGGTTGTTTTTTCACCCATGTCTACCATTTTCTGTCGGGTAAGGTTTGACATTGTTGATCCAGCTTAATTCATTTACAATCCTGAGGAACGCCACGGAAGTGTGCTGAAACTGTAGAATATTTCTATGTTTTTAATCTATATTAGATGTTTGTATACCAATATAGCAATGAATTTGTGGCTTTATTTAAATTTCGCTATCTATTTGTTTATTTTTTTCCATCTCCAATTTTAAAACAAGTTATTTTAATGATATTTTAAAATACCGTCATGGCATAAAATGTTAAAACCAAATTTCACCAATTACCATCTGCAAATGGAGTAACATTTTTTTGCAGCCATTTATTGTATCTATAGATTTGCGTATATTCTGCACAAAATTCCAAAATTTATTTCTGTTTGGAAAACCATAACATTTGAAAATTATCATTGAGCAAATTCCGCCAAAAAACGAAAATATACTCAATTTTTTTTTTTGTGTGTGTGCAGTCCAGTATATCTAGACAGCATATATAAACATACAAGTAATTACTTTAATCGTCTTTGGTGTTATTTCTTTGATATCTATCATATTATTTAATTTTTCATTTGTGTCTTTTTCAGTACTTGCCAGTATTTTGTTCTTTACAATCCACTACCAGTTGGCATTTTGGAAAAACCGTGTTTAAGTTTATCATTTTAGAAATCCTACGGGGTCTCAGGTGTCTTAAAGCTTCAAAATTTTTGAAATTTTAATTATTTTGGGTGTCAAACTACTGTTTTTTTCTAAAATTTTTGATATAATTGTTTCCTGATTCACCATTAGAACAAAAGTTCTGGCTTTTCGAATTATACTCGATTAATAGCTGAAGTGGTGTTTTCTAATCTTTGGTATCATTTTTCTCCAAATGACATTTTTGGGCATAACGTGCAGGATATCTGAATAACTTTTGAAAGATTTTCATGAAATTTTCAAAACACATGTTTCATGTAAGTCTGCATAAACGGAACTTAAAATTTAGTTTTTATTGTCCAAAAAAATATTTTTTTAGCTGATTATACTGTTGAAAATTTCCAAATTTTGTGTTAGCTAAATAAAAATTTATGTTAAAAATATAAAAATATTATCAATACATATTTATTTAGGTTCAAACTAATTATTGTAATCTTAAGTATATGTAGGCACCAATATTTTTATTCTAGTTGCAAAATTTATTTTGTAATCCTGAGCGTCATTTATTATACTAATTTTCTGCTCGTGAAATGTCTGACAATTTGGAGCCCCTTATAAATGCTAATTCTGCCTCACTTAATTTTTATAAATACATGAAATAAAAGAACATGCTTATAACTTTTATCCCAATAAAAATTGTATTTCAAAATCATATACATTTTAAGATATTAAATGTTGAAAACGGTTTTTTTTTCATTTTTTCCAATTTTAAGAGTCTTGAGACGGCTTGATGATAAATCCCATTTTAATCGTTGAAAAACATATTGAAATACGGGTAATTTTAAAAGTTTAAAATTAAAACTACTCCGCTGAATGAACTGTAATTTTGGATTAAAAATTAAAAGCTCTTTAAACTCAATTTTTGTTTACAAAATAATATATATATATATATATGTTAGAGTTTATTTTTTTAAATAATATTTTTTAATTTATATTTTTGGAATTAAGTATTAAAGAAATACAAACTATAATAATATATTACAGTACAATGATATATTAAGAACAGCCTTAAGGCTGTTCTTAGTTGTTCTTCTCAACAATTTCAAAACGTTTTGACACATTTGCAAATTCATTTTTTAACGAAATATATTTAATTTGAAAGCCTGTCCATGGAAGCAATTTTGAATTGAAATGTGTTTTCCATTTTTTGATCAATAAATTATCTACTGAGTTATAAGCGATTTTGATCACGTGACAAATGCGTTTTTTGCCCTCTCTTATGTGTTTTTTTTTTTACTTTTGGTTTTTCTACTTTTTTGAAATTCGGTTCAAAACGCCCACTTTGACACTAGTTTCTGAAAGATCTTTTACGTTTGCACAAAAATGGAAAAAAAAAAACTGCTCGATAACATAGTTTCTGAACAACAGCATCTGCTAGTTTCATGAATTTTTGATCAAAAATAAATTAAAACTCATGTCATAAACATGCCTTTTTGGATTTCTGAACAACCATAAAACGCAGTTTTTCATTACATTTTAACTATGTAATAAGTTCTAGTATATGACAGATATAGATTAAATAAATAATCATAATGTTAATTATCATTTACTGAATATTTTATAATATGAATTTACTGATTTTTTAAATTTTCCAGCTAATATTATTACGGCAATACATTTTTATTTGCTCTACTAAAACTAATCGTATTGGTAACTGATGTCTTGAAAATTGTGATTCTTTTTATGAATATTTTTTCTATTAAGTGAATAATCACCTTTACACTGTAAAAAAATCTGTATATATACAAGTGATTTTATGTGGATATTCTGTCTTTAAACAGAAACATTTTATTTTGAATGGAAATCGTACATTTTCCTGAATAAACGAAAAATTTCTTTTTTGTCCTTACTCGCTCAAAGTTAAAATTCTTCCAATATAGAGAAACGGAAATATTTTTCAATTGATAGAAAACTGAAAATATCTAGTTAAACTTCCGTAATTGATGCTTTGATCTATAACCAAATCTTGTATGTACTAGCTATGTGGTGAAAGGGGCTGAAAAATTAACTTAAATTAAACTATGTGATAATAAAAGTTGGTGAACGAAATCTCACCTGAGACTAAATTCTGCACATAAATTAGAATTTAAAACAAAACATTTCTTTAAATAATCGTGCTAAATTACTAAACTAGTTAATTTTTTTATAATAACTATTAAGCACCTACAAAAGCGCGAAACTTTATTGTATATTCGTTTTTTATTAACAGCAAAAAATGCAATATTGTATTTCACTGAATAATTAAGGACAATTCCAATTTTACTCTCAGTAATAAAATAAGTGAAGTATTTTTTTCTGGAATCAAATCATATATATATATATATATATATATATATATATATATATCTTTTTAAAATGCTGCTGTTTTGATTTTCTATATATTAATAATATAAAATAATTAATCAGAGAATACACTTGAAATCAAAAACAAACTGTGATGATTCCATTCATTTGCCAAACTTATGAAAATTTGGGGACATTGTGAGATACCACTGAATACGATTGCTTAAGAATAAAATTTTTGTCTGTTTTTTTTTTTTTTTTTCAATCTCTCCCAATATTTATTCTTCATTTAGAATTTATTTATCATGTATTACGACGGGAAGAATTCCATATCCTGTTAAGGTTTTTATGACGAGATTTTTTTGGCGGTAAATGTTTCGATGTCGTTGTTGCGATCTCCAGTGTTTCGTGTTGCTTTTTTATTATTTAATGCTACTATTATTAATGCTTTATTATTTAAGTAATAATTTTAGTAACAGGACAAGTAATAATTTTGATTTCTTTTTTTATAATTAAATAACTTTACTAATTTATTTATAATTTTTCGGGTATTTATAAAATTAACTTTTATATTATAATGTTATGTTTTAATTTCACATCTATAATAAATATATAAAGTATGAAGCATATAAATTTATAAAAATATACATAAATGTATAGTATTTATTTATATGTGTATATAATATGCATTTATATTTATATATTTATATATAGTTTCACATATACTACACTATGTGGCCAAAGGTGACAGGCCACTTGCAGTTTGAGACGTTTTGTTAAATATCTAGAAAACTACAAGATGAATTATTCTGAAATTCCGTATGTGTAAACAGAATAGTACAGGTCATAGATTTCCGTAAGTATTTTTTTCCCGAAACCCCATAGTGAACCGTCAACTATTAAAAAAGAACGAATGCCTTTTGGATAACCCTGTAAGAACTAATGTAGCAAAAGCGTTCAAACTGTAGATTATGATTAAGTCCATTATTGTAATAAACTGTGTTCATTTTTATGAGGATAGCACGTATACTTGTAGAGAAATAAAAGATTTTATAAAAAGAGTCCCAAATTCATCCAAGTTCTTTGCTTATAATGTGTAGAGTTCTTAATATAAAAAAAAAGTTATTTTCAGAATATATGACAAACATTATTGTACATAATGCCCTGCAATCAGAATTAAAAAATAATCATAACTGTATGAAAAATAAGCACGTTTACTAAATAATGATTCACTGCGCATGCCCGATTGAAATGAAACTATAATTTGCATAACGTATGAGCTGAATTTATAGTGCAACTTTTGTAAAAGTCTCAAAAACATAGCTTCAAAATTCTGAAAATTATCGTTGATAGAATAAGCACAAAATACGTTATTCCCAAAATGAAGCAAAAATATGAGGGGATGTATTCATATATGCATTGAGTGTCAATATAGCATACACAATATTACAAGCACTACTGTATTTGGACACAACGCCTCATCTTTTTGCTTCCTTTTGTGAATAAAGGATTTTGAGCCTATTCTATCAACGATAATTTTCAGACTTTTCAAACTATATTTTTGAGACTTTCACAGAAGTTGCTCTATAGAATTAGCTGACACATTTTGCACATTATACTTTGTTTGTGTTCGGGCATGCTCAGTGAAACATTATTTAGTAAAGCTGCTCATTTTTAATACAATTTTTGCTATATTTTATTTCTGATTGCAGGGTATTGTGCACAATGTTGTTTGTCACATATTTTGAAAATAACTTTTTTTTATATATTAAGAACTCATTACAGGAACTAGTAAATTTTATTTGACATTTTTAATCATGTTACAAAAAGAATATTACTCATAAGTATTAACGGTGAGAGAGAGAAAATCCGTATATAAACAGGTACGCCTAAGCGTGACCCCATACCACCTGATCTTACATCTTCGCAGGTCGAGATAAAAGTGTGTGTGTGATTTCATAAGAAGCATATAACACTTGGCGCTACAACATCGCCAAATTCAAACATTAGCACAGTGATCGAACAGCAGACGAAGGGTTTTATTTGCGAGCCAAAAGATTACCCCAAAATCCAGCAACCCCGATAAAAACAATGAAAAACGCGTGGTGCAAAATGTTTGCCAGAAAAAACGGTTCTACATATGTATTTCTTAGCGATGCCACAAAACCGGGAAATATTTTATGTAAACAAATGATTATGTTAAATGATTGCTACTTATAATTGCGGAATGCCGAGAAAGGAATATGTTAAAACAACTGACAAATTTAACGTACATGAAAAGTGATTTAAAGAGGCATCTAAAATAATATTTTTTTTACATTTTTGATATTTTATTGCAACGGGGCGACGCAAAAAGAAAAAAAATAACATACATTTAAATATCAACGACAGGTGTGTGGATTTCATAAGAAGCATATAACACTTGGCGCTACAACATCGCCAAGTTCAAACATTAGCGCAGTGATCGAACTGCAGACAAAGGGTTTTATTTGCGAGCCAAAAGATTACCCCAAAATCCAACAACCCCGATAAAAACAATGAAAAACGCCTGATGCAAAATGGTTGCCAGAAATAACGGTTCTACATATGTATTTCTTAGCGACGCCACAAAACCGGGCAACATTTTATCTAAACAAATGATTATGTAAAATGATTGCTACTTATAATTGCGAAATGCCTAGAAAAGCATATGTTAAAACAACTGACAAATTTAACGTACATGAAAAGTGATTTAGAGAGGCATCTAAAATAATATCTTTTTACATTTTTGATATTTATTGCAACGATGGGACGCAAAAAAAAAAATAAAAAAAAAATAAAAAAAAAATAAATATCAACGGCAGGTGCACTTAACTCTTCTGTTTTTATTTTATTTTAACGGCCGAAAGTGTTATTGGGAAATAAATTGCATCTGCGAGAAAACGGTTATAAATGATCAAGTGAAAATTACTGCATTAAATTATAGAGATTATTGAAAGAAAGAAATAAAACGAACATATAAGATTCGAAATGGATTTTAAGCATAGAGTTAAATAACAAATTTTAACATAACAAAGGGAGAAAACAACACATTTCAAAAGCCAAACTAAATGAGTTAAATTAATTTTTAAAGAAAAAGTGATATGTGAGAGAACTCTTTCACAGTCACCTACGGGGTTTCGGGAAAAAATCTTCACGGAAATATATGACCTTCATTATACTGTTTACACACCTGGAATTTCAGGTGACTTCCTCATGTATTTTTCTAGATATTTAACAAAACGTCTAAAATCGCAAGTGGCCGGTCACCTTTGGCCATATAGTGCATATTAGGGTGGGCCGAAAAAAACATTTTTTTCTTTTTTTGATTAGCTATACCGCGGAAAACTTGTGTCTAGGTTAGCTTAGTAAAATGCAATAACAAAATAAATAATTTTTTACGTTTGGCGGTAGCGCATCGCACTTGAATATTTGAAATTTGTTCAAAAAGCAGTAGCTATCTTTCGATTTTTTAAAGCTATAAACGAAAAAGATAAAAAACTGCTATGGTGAAAAGGTTTTAAAAGAAAGATATAAAAGCACATTATAAAAAAAAAAGAAACAAAATTACTTCATTTAGGGTAGCGCAAAGCAATTAAACTATCCTTAAATTGACGCATTCAAGCTGTATTATGAGTCCTTCTACTCTGGTAGCAGTCCAGCGCGACGAGCCCTGCTGCGAATCGGAGCCCGTCAATACTACTTGTACTGACGCTCCACAATGCACTGTGCGATACGCATGCGTGTGCTTTATGACACAACTTGTTCCTGTGAATTGATCACTAGAATTTTGCCGGCAATAATTAGCAGTGTGTTCTTCTTGTGCGTTTCAATCGCGTTTCTTAAAGACTGATTTAATTAATGACCAGTTAATAAGTGATTCGATCGCTGTGTTATGGCTGTTTCCAAATAAATTACTCGCAGTGACTTTAACTGCCCTTTATTTGTCCACCTAAAAGAGTTACCGGTGAATAAACATCCAACTTATGAAGACGTTCTCAAGTGTTGCTTCCATGAAAATTACAACTTAGCCTTGAAATCAAACAACAAGTAAGTTAATTTTTCTCACGTTTCTATTATTGTGACGCCAAAAGTTAAATCTGTGTTTGATAAAGCTTCAATACTGACAGTAACGCCTTACAGAATTGTTCAGTTAATAAATGCATATCATGACAGTTATCGTAATCTTATGGAGTCCTTTAAGCGTGATAAGGGAAAATAAAAGTTGAAAAAGAGAGTTGAAGATTTAAAAAAAAAAATCTTTGTTACTGTTTGATGTCTCTGCGTGTAAGTGAAAATGACATTAGATTGCAATTGTAAAATAGTCCCTGAGGTTTGTGAGTGTCCTATTATTTGTAACTGTGAAAAAGAAAAAATATACCCATCATTGAACTAAAATTCTTGTACTTTCAAAGAATGCATTGTATTGGTAAAATTGGAAGTGTGGACGTAAAGGAAACAAAAAAATGTGATTGGATGTGATGGCACTGTTACTAATACGGTGTGTAAAACCGGTGTTATTCACATTGAAGAAGAATTTAAAAGACCACTACAGTGGGAAGAGGTGGTGTGTATGCCTCTTACATTTCAATGAGTTGCCATTCCAGCATTTGTTTCAAACTTTAGATGGTGAAACGACTGGGCCAAAATCATTAGTCCGATTGGCACGCAGCTCAGTAAATGTGAGAAACTCCCAGTGGTAAATTTAACAGTGTTGAGTGGGAATTTCCAGAACTGACCGGCAAAATTTAAGCAAAGATCAGCAGTACCTACTGGAAATTATTTGTACTATAAAAGCAGGCACAGCTGTCCTGAAGATTTATCTGTTCTGATCCTGGCACACTTTCCACTCAAGGTGGGTAACGACAGAGAACAGAATTCTAGAGAGTTGTATTTAAGTATTGAAAATCCAACAGACGAACACAAGATTATAGTTCCTTTTCTCCTGAAGTCTTATGTACCTGTATGGTTAAGTATAAAAAAAAGTAAATACTTCACAAATGGGCCGGAACATGTATTGAAAGTTATAAAATCGTCAAAATTCCTCTCTGAAAACTTGCAAGAAGGTCATTGACCCAATAATTGAGAGAAACGCATTTTTTGCCAATCCAGAAAATTTGCTTTTGAGTATGATAGTAGATAAAAGGGATCATATACGAGAGTTATATTTCAGAAGGTTAACTTAAAAAGGTTAGAAACTTAGCTTCTGAATGAAAGTCAATCAGGTGCTTTCAAACATCCAAAATCATTTTTCTAGCTACAGACTACATCGAAATGTTTCACTGGAACTCTACTACACTATCACCACCACCTTTTTCTGAGAAGAGTCGCCAACAAAAAGATTTGGTCTAAGGTCGAATCACGTGAAACAGCGGCCCAGTGGAAATTTGACCAATTCCCATGCCAATCCCAAACAGTAGAACGGTGCGTGAAGCTGGTAACCGAGGCATCACAAAAAGTCTTCGGGTCCAGAGATGGTTTTATAAGAACGACACTTTTCTCGAGATCTTCAGTGCCTAGTTTTTCAAATAAATCTTATTTCAAACTTCCAAAAGATAGTAAAGACAAGTAAAGGACTATATTTTATTACAAAGTGAAATTACACTCAGGTACAATCAGATAAATGTAATCAGATCAGGTAATAGTACAATCAGAAAAGTAGTTTTTATTTCAATGAAAATTTGCCATTTTAAAAAAAATGCCGTTTTTAAACATAATCCGCTGCCAAAGTGTTACGAAATGTATTTATTTTTTCCTTTGTTTATCATTCCTATACTCTTTTCTAGTAAAATATGTCTATAGCTGCTTGTTATATAAGTTATTTGATTTATTTCCATTTATTAGAAAAATTATCAAAATCATGTTTTTTCTCAAATTTTAAGCCCGATGCGCTACCGCCAAACGTAAAAATTTATTTATTTTGTTGTTGCATTTTACTAAGCTACCCTAGACACAAGTGTTCCGCGGTATAGCGAATCAAAAAAAGAAAAAAAGTTTTTTTCAGCCCACTCTAGTGTATATGTTACCTATAAAGCGTATAATCAGTTATTTCATAAAATACCTAGTTATTTCATGAAATAACTAATCAGGTCCGATAAAGTGTATAAAAATGCTGAATTTTACGATTTAACTAGTTTTTTTATATAATAAAGATTGTTTAACCGTTAAAGTACTAAATACGGCATACGAAAATCGTTTGAACCGATTTTAGCTGGTTTTAGTCAGTTTTTTCTTAGATCTCTTCTTAGACATAGTCTTCGTTGCTAAATGTCTTTCGGATTGCATGTTTTGTCACATGTTTTGTACTGAACTTGCATGAATTTGTAAGCGGTGGATTTATGTTAGCGTTTTTTATTTGGGATTATTCTCAGAGATTTTTGCAATCTTTTTTTAAAACGACGAGTTCTACAGGTATGAAAGATCAATCGGCAAATAAGAAAAACTTAATGGAAGAGCGTTGGAATCCTTGTTAAAAAAGCGTGAAACAAAGAAAAACATTGCTATACTTACTCGTGAAACAAATATTGAATTCGATTGCAGAAGTAAGCACTGTGTGATAATAAAAAGTGTGCCTGTACCAAAAATAATATGCAATGCAAATCTAAGTGTCATCACAGCGATCATTGCTCTTATAAATAATAGAAAATAAAATGAAAGTATTTCATAAATTTTAAATTAACATGCTCTTGCATTATTAATTTTAAAAAAAAAGTTTATGAAGTGTTGCTATTAAATAACATAATTATCCCTGCCAGCATGTCTTTTTTTAATAATATTTAAAATTATTATTATTATTATTATTATTGTTGTTGTTGTTTCCTTTGTAACAATTATTTATATTTTGCGTTTTGAATAAAATCTTTGTAATATGTTTTAAAAAGTGTAAATGTTTTTGCCAATAGGACAAAATACCTAATAATTATGTAATTATAATTTATAAAAATTCAAATATAACTGTTGCCACACTGCATTCTGTTATGTTCTATTATTTTTTTACTAATATAAACACATTATTATGTTATATATTCTTTTTTTATATATTACTTATCAATTCATCTATTAATAATTTGAAATGAAATTTTCGAGTGGCTTTAACTATTTATCATCAGTTAATTTCCAAAACAACGATTTTGTTTTAATATCAAAATGATTATTTTATACTTTAACCGTTAAGCAATCGTTATTCTATAAAATAACTAGTTAAACCATAAAATGCAATAATTTTACACAGTGTAACGGACTTCGCTAGGTATTTTAGGAAATAACTGAATTTTACACTTTAACTGTAACATATACATAAAGCGTTTATTATTTATACGTTTATACATTTATAATATATATACGTTTATAATTTAAAAATGTATGTCTATAAATATAAAAAAAACTATGTTTTTTCACCACCTTGAAAAAATTGGTAAGATGCTAAAATGGCTAATTGGCGCAAATTTGGACTCCTTCTGCAATCGCGCAAATCGGATCAGGATACAGAACTCTTCCCATTACGAAGCAAAGTAGCACAGATAATTCGCCTATCGTTGTGAATTTCTGGAAACCGTTGAGCAATGGTAACATTGATATGTACACAATAAAACCACTCTTGCTTCGAACGTTGTTTAATCAACCAAAAATAATTTCGTCATTTTCACATCTAATTGTACGAACAAGTAACGTACGGCAACTGCTGAAAAATGGTTTGGTCACCAATTGTATGGCAAGATGGACACTTCTTACTTTTGGCCAACGCGTGATTAACAAACAGTTAGCCAACATTGGCACAAGAACGTTTGTGATAATTTGGCAGTTTTGTAAAGATGTATATTGCTTTTAAATATTTTTATTTAATTTTTTCCTGCATTATTTCATTCTATTTAGCATTTTTTTTCATTTATTTGACTTATTAATAAAAATATATAATTTTAACTTTTAATCATCCTTTTAAATTTCGATCAATGCTATTTCAAATGCATTATACGACGATACCATTTTATTATTGCGTAATGCTCTATGGATTTATTTCATTTATTTATTTATATCAGTATTTTCAATTGTAAAGTTAAACATGACAATAAGCTTTCACCACCCTTAATATCCATCCATTTTCGTTAGATTAGTGTAAAGTACATAAGACATATATTTTACAATAATAATAAATATGTTATAAAATTTAACTGCTAAATTAAAAATGCTCAGGAAAATAAAGGAAATAATGCTACAATATAATAAAGTTCCGAGTATAGCATATTGCATTTGGGATTTTATGTTTAACGAATTATGACTAAGTAATTTGTATTGTTTATATTACAATGTTTAAAATGGAACATGTCAAGTTCTGAGAAAAATCTGCTATTGGAACTGGGGTTATATATTATTCTTTTTACTTGTATATTGTATTCATAACGTTGGTCTGTGTACTGAGAATTGCAAAGTAACATTCTTTTCTTATATAAAACTTAATCCGGGCTGGTGAGGTAGACAGAGTGGGTGAAGGGAAGTAGCTGTAATAGAAAGGGGCTTGCCCTGCTATTCAGGTGCCTGCCTGAGATAAGGAGACAAGGGTTTCACAAGAGAGGGAAAGAGCTGACATTGGGGTCAGAGTGGAAAACCCGGTTTTATGTTGGGGAAAGAGAAGGAGTTCAGAAAAAACAGGCGGTTGGTAGAAGCAGTCGCTTTGGCGGAGAGAGGGTGAGTTGAAGGCTGGAGCGCGAGACGCAAGGTTAGTTCCTGTGTAGAGCTCTTAGAGAGAGCGTAGGGTTGAGTAAAGCTCGCAGAGCTTAGACTTAGAGCCCATGTGTTGGGAGATGTTATTACTATTATTATTATTATTATTGTTGTTGTTTCCTTTGTAAGAATTATTTATATTTTGCGTTTTGAATAAAATCTTTGTAATATGTTTTAAGAAGTGTACATGTTTTTGCCAATAGGACAAAATACCTAATAATTACGTAATTATAATTTATAAAAATTTAAATATAACTGATGCCACACTGCATTCTGTTATGTTCTATTACTGTTTTACTAATATAAAAACCTTATTATGTTAGATAATTCTTTTTTATATATTACTTATCAGTTCATCTATTAATAATTTGAAATGAAGTTTTCGAGTGACTTTAACTATTTATCAACAGTTAATTTCCAAAACAACTGTTTTGTTTTAATGTCAAAATGATTATTGTACACTTTAACGGCTAGGCAATCGTTATTCTATAAAATAACTAGTTAAACCATATAATCCAATAATTTTACACAGTTTAACGGACTTCGCTAGGTACTTTATGAAATAACTGAATTTTACACTTTAGCAGTAACATATACATAAAACTTTTATAATTTATACGTATATACGTTTATAATATATATACGTTTATAATTTAAAATGTATGTTTATAAATATTTAAAAAAAAACATGTTTTTTCACCACCTTGAAAAAAATGGTAAGATGCTAAAATGGCCAACTGGCGCAATTTTGGACTCCTTCTGCAATCGCGCAAACCGGATCAGGATACGGAACTTTTCCCATTACGAAGCAAAGTAGCACAGATAATTCGCCTATCGTTGTGAATTTCTGGAAACCGTTGAGCAATGGTAACATTGGTATGTACACAATAAAACCACTCTTGCTTCGAACGTTGTTTGATCAACCAAAAATAATTTCGTCGTTTTCACATCGAATTGTGCGAACAAGTAACGTACGGCAACTGTTGAAAAATGGTTTGGTCACCAATTTTATGGCTCGACAGAAACTTCTTACTTTTGGCCAACGCGTGATTAACAAACAGTTAACCAACATTGGCACAAGAACGTTTGTGATAATTTGGCAGTTTTGTAAAAATGTATATTGCTTTTTAAATATTTTTATTTAATTTTTTTCTGCATATTTATTTTCTGCATTATTTTATTCTATTTAACATTTTTTCATTTATTTGACTTATTAATAAAAATATGTAATTTTAACTTTTAATCATCTTTTTAAAGTTCGATGAGTGATATTTCAAATGCATTATACGACGATACCATTTTATTATTGCGTAATACCCTATGGATTTATGTCATTTATTTATTTCTATTAGTATTTTCAATTGTAGAGTTAAACATGACAATAAGCTTTTACGACCATTAATATCCATCCATTTTCGTTAGACTAGTGTAATGTAGATAAAAAATATATAATACAATAATAATAAATATGTTATAAAATTTAACTGCTAAATTAAGAATGCTCAGGAAAATAAAGGAAATGATGCTACAATATAATAGAGTTCCGAGTATGGTATATTGCATTTGGGATTTTATGTTTAACGAATTATGACTAAGTAATTTGTATTGTTTATCTTACAATGTTTAAAATGGAACAAGTCAGGTTCTGAGAAATATCTGCTATTAGAACTGGGGTTATATATTATTCTTTTTACTTGTATATTGTATTCATATCGTTGGTCTGTGTACTGAGAATTGCAAAGTAACATTCTTTTCTTATATAAAACTTAATCCGGGCTGGTGAGGTAGACAGAGTGGATGAAGGGAAGTAGCTGTAATAGAAAGGGGCTTGCCCTGCTATTCAGGTGCCTGCCTGAGATAAGGAGACAAGGGTTTCACAAGAGAGGGAAAGAGCTGACATTGGGGTCAGAGTGGAAAACCCGGTTTTATGTTGGGGAAAGAGAAGGAGTTCAGAAAAAACAGGGGGTTGGTAGAAGCAGTCGCTTTGGCGGAGAGAGGGTGAGTTGAAGGCTGGAGCGCGAGACGCAATGTTAGTTCCTGTGTAGAGCTCTTAGATAGAGTGTAGGGTTGAGTGAAGCTTAGACTTAGAGTCCATGTCTTGGGATATTGAGAGTAGTCTCCGGTAAAGCTAATTTAACGACTGTAGATTGAGAGTGATATAACGTAGTTTTAACAGTGCACAGCCAGCATTTACTGTATTTAATTTAATGCTAAACTGGATCACCTACATCCGAGTTTTAAGTGAAAATAGTGTTTTGTGTTTTGTAAATAGTGTGTAAATAAACTGTTAATTTAGTTAAAAGAGTTAGTTTTTATTTAAACAATCCTCTCAGAGCGCGACCGATATCACGTAATCATAATTTTTCTTCTTATCTAAAATTTAATCCAAGCTGGTGAGGTTGACAGAAGGGTGAAGGGAAGTAGTTATAATAGAAAGGGGTTTGCCCCGCTATTCAGGTGCCTGCCTGAGATAAGGAGACAAGGGTTTCACTAGAGAGGGAAAGAGGAAACTCCGACAAATTGATGTCAGTGGTGGGATAGAATCGTCTGATACCAGTGACCAGCGAGCCGTGATGCAGTGTGTTAGTGCCGGAGCACCCAGTGGAATTCTTGCGTGGAACTGCCGGATCGTCGAGTGGAATTTTAGAGAGATAACAACCAAGCGTCGAGTGGAAGTACAGAGTGTGTGCGCCCTATAGTCGTTACAGCGAACCGAACTAGTGTTTGTGTTCTATCACGGCTACAGTGAAACTCATGTGTTATTTGTATCGCGTTTAATAGCAACATGGGAAAATTATTGTAAAATTAGGAGTGCAGACACATATGAGATGGTCAATCAGTTAATAATTACTGATAAGTTATTAAACACGTTAGATGAAGAAACCGCATCATATATTGAGTTAACCCAGCAGAGTAAATGGTTAGAAGCTTCTAAAATTGCTAAAGAATGTGACAATTATTTTGACGCTAAACAAACTTTTTATGCGGTTACGTATAAAAGTTTTAAGGGTAACGATAGGTATATAAACAGTGAAAAAGGGAGACCGAGGGAGGATAGTAAATTTAGTGGTAATTGGAGGCAAAACGGCAGTAATGAGATTAATTCTTTTTCGGATAGAAAAACTGCGTTTAAGAGATATAGCCCTAGATGCTTCAAATGTGGTATAAGAGGTCATTACCAACATTTTTGTAATAAAGTGAGTAGTGAGGGAAATAATAATAATAGCGAATGTCGAGAACAGAAAGCGGGTGTAAATAAGATTGTCGTGAAAGGAAACAAATAGTTACCTAAAGGAGCTATTGTGGCGAGGATATCGGCAAAGGCCGGAGAGAGAACTAATGTTATTGGTGAGAAATTAAATAAACTCGAGAAAATTGAAGTTAGTGTAAATGGGCAGAAAGCGAAAAGATTGGTTGATTCTGGATGTGAAATTAGTGTTATTCATAAAGATTTGGTACCGGAAGAGAAATTAAAAGCAGCGGGTAGATTTTATTTACAAGGATTATTTGGTGACGCAGTTAAATCACCGTTGGTTAAATTACCTTTACGTATTCCGCAATTCGGACAAACTAATATAATTCATCAGGAAGTACTTTGCTTGGTGACCGATAATATTAATGAGAAGGTAATTTTACATACCGAAGTGATTAATGCGTTGTCAGGGGTCAGTCGCAAGGAGCCATTGCTAGAGTCCCAAGAATTAGAAGGTTCGGAAATTAGTATTGATAACTCGAGTAAAAAGAAAGACTTGAGTAGCGATAATTGTAATGTTTACGCGATAGAAACGAGTACGGGAAATTTACAAGGTCAAAATGCAGAAAGAACGGAAGTAGAGGAAAGTAATAAAGTTATCGTTAGTAATTCAGATATGTCTAAGAAATCCCAATTGGAATGTAAAGAGTTAGAGAAAGCTTGGGAATTAGCTAAAATTGATAAAGGGGTTATTATATTCAAAAGGACTTATTGAATCATAAAGAGAAATTTGTAGGAGAATCTATAGCTCAATTAGTAGTACTAAAAGTCAAAAGAGATGGAATCTTAAAGACAGCGCATGTTTTTTTAATGGGGGAGAGCAGCACGCGGCAAAGAAAACCTTAGAGAGGATTAGACAATCTTTTTATTGGCAAGTTATGGCTAAAGAAACTAAAAAATTCTGTAAATCATGTCTAGAATTTCAATTATCTAGAAAATTGAAAGTGAGTGATAGAGTCTTAGTTGAGTTGGAGGATGGTAGCAAAAAGTAAGTGTATCAAAATAAAGGGGATTTATTGCTAAGTGTAATATAGTTAATATTGTTTTTGAATGTTATGAAGAATTTGGAGAAGTTGGGGAAATTCCTATTTTAAACCGGGAACAAGAGGTAGAACGGGGCATAAAAAGGTTCGAAATAAAAGGATTATCTAATAGTCAAATCAATGATATAAAGTCCATTTTGAGGGATAATAAAGAGGTATTTATGGGTCCTGTACGACCAGCGGAAGTAGGGGAGCACCGTATTGATTTGAAACCGGGTTTGACAAGGAAAAAGTCAAAGTTATACAGTGTACCTGTTGCTTATAAAGAGGAAGTAGATAGACAGATTCATGAGTTATTAGAATTAAATCTAATCGAAGTGTCAAATGACAGAAATTAGTCATCCAAATTTTTGCAAAGACGCAACTGTTATGCTTTGTATAGATTATAGAGCTCTAAATTCAGTAACGCAGGTCCCAACATTTCCTATGAAAGAAATCATGTATACTGCGTGGGCAGCTAAATATTTATATTCGATTGATTTATTGAGGGGTTATTGGCAGATAAAAATGACTGAGGAATGTAAACATTTGACAGATTTTATAACTCATAATGAGACTTATCAGTGGCGTACTATGCCTTTTGGTTTATCATGGGCGGCTGCTACTTTGCACAAGGATATGAATGAGGTCCTTCAAGCTCATCAGAGGTATGCACAAGCATATATTGATGATGTCATAATTTTCTCCGAGACTTGGGAAGAGCATTGTGAGCATGTTAGGGCTGTCATAGAAGAACTTAAAAATAGAAATTTTACGATTAGGATGGATAAATGTAAATTTGGAGAGAAATTGACTAAATTTTTGGGTCATGTAATTGGGGGTGGAACGCATGCACCTGATGAGGAAAAAATAGGAGCAATAAGGGACTTAAAGAGACCGAAAACTAAAAATGAAGTTAGATCTGTTTTGGGATTAATGGGATTTTACCGACCTTATATTCCAAACTATGCAGAGATTGCCATATGTTTAACTGAACTAACTAAAGGGAAGGTTAAAAATACTGTATCAAGGGATGAAAGGGCAGAAGAAGCATTTAATACCCTTAAAGATGAGTTATGTAACGTGACGCGTTTGGCTACACCTACCGTAGGCATGGAATATCAGCTGCACGCCGATGTTTCAGACCTGGCAGTAGGATGTTTTCTTACTCAAAAAGATGAAAAGGGACAGTTTAAACCGATAGCTTTTGCCAGTGAGAAATTATCAGTGACTCAGCGTGCTTGGCCGAGTATAGAGAAAGAGGCTTGGAGTAGTCTCTTCGGGTTGCGGAAGTTTGAGAAATGGACTTATGGATCTCAAATTGAGATCATAACGGATCATAATCCATTAAAATTTCTCACTGAAACAACCCCAAGGTGCCCCAAACTCACTAGATGGGCTCTGGCCTTGCAACGCTGGAACCTGAGCAGTTCTCATCGTCCAGGAGCGCAACATTTGAATGCTGATTCAATTTCTAGGCTACATAGGAAGAGCTGGGAAGAACAGCCAGTTGCTAGAGTCCATCATCATCAGTGACTAAATAGTGGTCAAACCTTAAAGGGGTGTCCTCGCGTTTTAAATTTTTCTTTGTGTATGTGTAATTTTATTTGAACCTTGTGTAGTTATTTAGCATGTGTAGTTTTTCTGTAATAATAATATTAGTACACGGTTCATTAGAGATGTCAGTAGGTAATGTACAGACACCTTGAATTATATATGTAATAATAATAATGAAGAAACCTGCAAAGAGACTATTGAATTCTTCTGTGATGTTACTATATGTTCAGGGAAAATTTGCCCCTAAATGGCATATTTTCCGCTAAGGTGGGGGGTGTCAGGTTCTGAGAAACATTTGCTATTGGAACTGGGGTTATATATTATTCTTTTTACTTGTATATTGTATTCATGTCGTTGGTCTGTGTACTGAGAATTGCAAAGTAACATTCATTTCGTATCTAAAACTTAATCCGGGCTGGTGAGGTTGACAGAGTGGGTGAAGGGAAGTAGTTATAATAGAAAGGGGTTTGCCCTGCTATTCAGGTGCCTACCTGAGATAAGGAGCAAGGGTTTCAACAGAGAGAGACAGAGCTGACATTGGGGTCAGAGTGGAAAACCCGGTTTTATGTTGGGGGAAGAGAAGGAGTTCAGAAAAAGCAGGGGGTTGCTAGAAGCAGTCGCTTTAGCGGAGAGAGAGTGAGTTGAAGGCTGGAGCGCGAGACGCAAGGTTAGTTCCTGTGTAGAGCTCTTAGATAGAGTGTAGGGTTGAGTGAAGCTTAGACTTAGAGTCCATGTCTTGGGATATTGAGAGTAGTCTCCGGTAAAGCTAATTTAACGACTGTAGATTGAGAGTGATATAACGTAGTTTTAACAGTGCACAGCCAGCATTTACTGTATTTAATTTAATGCTAAACTGGATCACCTACATCCGAGTTTTAAGTGAAAATAGTGTTTTGTGTTTTGTAAATAGTGTGTAAATAAACTGTTAATTTAGTTAAAAGAGTTAGTTTTTATTTAAACAATCCTCTCAGAGCGCGACCGATATCACGTAATCATATCGGTGGTGGCACCATATAAATAGCAAAGGATTTTCTTCAAAGTTGTGTGGACTAAGAGGAAACTCCGACAGAACATTTAAATTCTTAGTTATAATTCGTTTAACATAAAATCCAAAATGTAATATGCTATACTCGGAACTCTATTATATTTTAGCATCATTTCTTTCATTTAGTTTATTTTTCTGGGCATTTTTAATTTAGCAG
Organism: Maratus speciosus; assembly: GCA_963932465.1. Lineage (NCBI taxonomy): Eukaryota > Metazoa > Arthropoda > Arachnida > Araneae > Salticidae > Maratus > Maratus speciosus. The sequence goes on along the minus strand of OZ010800.1, from coordinate 81,718,448 downwards.
TTAAATCTTATAATACGCGATAATTTATTTGTTTCAATAAAAAGTACATTTTTCAAAGAATTCGCATTATAGATATAATACAATTATTTAATTTATTTTTATGTAACCAATTATTCATTCTTAATTTTTTAATTTGTATTTTAGCTGAAGTGAATTTGTGTTATGCAACTCTAAAGCAATGCCAGATATCTTTCCAGAATATATTAATAGTCTGATAGTGGGAACACAATATCCTTTATATTTATAACGGCATTTTAAGAGTTCAATTTTGAATTTGAAATACTGATAAAAAGTTAGATACAGTCCATAGAAGTGTATGATAAATATGTGGAATTAAGGATACCATAATTATACTTTTCTAATAAAGAGAAGTTTTAAATCGGAGATTTCGTCTTTTTTCTTAACTGACAGGTCTGCAGGGTACATCTTTAGGAATACTCACAGATCTACTCCATTTTATGAATCACTAAAGCTTCTATTACCACAAAAATCTTCAACTTCTTACTGTGTACGTCACTCATTGAATATATTAATATTTTATTTTTAGTTGTCAATATACATAACATACTAATATAGATATGTATGATAAATTTGCTCGTCAGACAACAGTTAACGCAATACATCTTATGTATGATGTAATATAAAATACTCCTTTCTATTTCTAACATTATTTGAAAAAATACTTACAGTGAAAAACCATTTATAAGTGTTTTATAGTTTTTTCATAAATAATTTACTATTGAGAGCACAAATAAATTCTTTTTTGTATTCAAATATGCAATTACTTCAGAATAAAATGAATGAACAGATTAATCAAACTATTGTCCTTCGCTGGATACTACTTTTTGCTATCTCTCAGGCAATTTTCCAATTCCCTCTCGAAAAAAATAATTCTGGAGAAAATTTTTTATTTCTGCGAAAGAAGTAAACCGGTGTCCTGCTAAATCATGCTGCATCCGTTGGAACGTTCAGTAGACAGAATGAGCAAAGTCCGGAGAATACGGCGGGTTCGGTAAAATATCCCACTTGAGCGTTTCCGAAATTTTTTACTACATCTGCGAAAAATCGTTTTTCAACGTCTTTTGGTTTTTTTGTTTATAAAGCATCCAATTTCTTTGCTTTTTAATCATTAATATGGATATGAATCGTACGGAAACGGTTTGTTCACACTCCCAATGATTCTACATGATCTTTCTGCTTTTAACTCAGATCCAGTAATGCCTTTAAATCCTAGTCTTCGATCTTTATTGCCTGTGCAGAGCGAGACTAGTCTTCACTGAAATCACCAATACTGAAACGTCGAAAGCATTTCCTACAGGATTTACCAGTTGGAGTAGCATCATGATACACTTCTAGAAGCATTCAATGGTATTTAGCTGCAAGTTTCTCCCAATTAAAGCAGAAAACTAAAACCTCTCGTAAATGCTGCTATGTTAACACAAAATATGACATGCTCAAGACAGTAAAACCTACCCATCATGGATATGCATAATATAAAATACGAAAAAAAATGTGTGTAAACTATTAATAAAATGCATTGCAATTCCAAAATAAAATTTAAACGAATATTTAAATATTTTTAACAAAACAGGACCCTGATTGTGTTGCAATGGGAGTCTATGGGAATTTGGCCGAATACCCCAAGTTGGCGTCACTTTTGGCGAAATATTTTAATCGCCAGATTTGGCTATATATCGCCGAATTGGCGATACACTTGGCGGCATTTAACGATAGCTTTGCGATAGTTTTTTGCTCGATGGGATAACTGAGTAGTACCGAATTGCGTAAAAGAAATATCCTTATAACACCAAAAATGATAATCATATTAACTAACAGTTTACTGCGTCGGATTAACCGTCTTATTTCGAATTAAAATACATTTTCGAATTGAAATTTGAGTAAAACGGAGGGTCATGAAAAATCGAAGAGTGTGAAAAATAGGTATACAAATATCTCGGCAACTCATTACCCAATCAACTTCATTCTTGATGCAAAATTTATGTTTTTTATTGACTTTTATTCGCTTCTTGAAATAAACAATTTCGAAGATTTTTATATACCTTTCATCAGAACGATTATTTCGAGAGTCCGAAACAATAGTGCTGGATAATTGAGGTTAACTGATATTCAATAGGCTTTTTCCCATTATTACATAATAAGTACACATCAAATTTCAAGTTTCTATCTCAATTTGTTCGGGAGATAGAACGTTTACTGACACACGGACAGACAGACACACACACACACAGACAGACGGACCGGCAATTTTGTTTTCTAAAAGTATGTTTTTCTGAATCTCCAGTGTCTGCAACGTATAAATCCGTCAAAAAAAAATTCGATTTTTAAAACGATTACAAGACTTACCCTATACTACGTATGATGAGTAGGTAACAATGTTTTTGGATGAAACTCAAAGCTATATAAACTGAATGTTATTGACAGATGCCTAACCTCTCTAAAACCACTGAAATCAGCTGTCAGAATAAAACATTCAGAACAGCCGGTGCCATCTTTTGAAAACTGTCCGAACTAATTCGTAAACCCAATAAAACACAAATATAATTTACTAATTTTATTTTTGTATATAATTTATTAATAGAATTGTAAATTTACCCTTTGTACTTATTGGTTTATGCTAACATGATCATGTGTCACGTACTAAAATTTTTATCTATTGTAAAACTATTCACAAAGAGTGAAAAACTTTTCAAAAAGGATAGTTAATTTTTTTGTAAATATATACTAATATACAAATACATTGTAAATTTAACATTAATACTAATTACACGGAATATGCTAGAATTTTCTCATGCTTCATGTTTTAAACATATTCGCTATATATATAACGTAGTATAAAACAACCCTTAAAAGAAAAACTTTTCACAAAATTTTGAACCTCGTTCAATACATTTCATGCTAAATTTTGCTATCATTGTTTGTACTTCAATTACTACTATCACTTTTCCGTCAATAAATAAAAAAAAGGTAGAAAGATAAAAATATATAATCTGTATTTAATTCCATTCTTTTCTACAAACGCAATGAAACAAACATAATTACATATATATATATATATATATATATATATATATGTTTCCGCTTGGAATTTAATGGTTTTTTAAACACAATAAAAAACTCATCTTTACTTTTAAAAATGATTTAATGAAAAATTAAAATATTTTTGAACCTTTCTTCCATAGCATCTATTTATACATTTCCAAAACATCCCTATTTATCAGGACATATATATTTTTCGTAATTTTATTACATTATACCATCTCGTTATTTTAAGTACTTTTGCAACAATTTAATTCATGATAAAAAAAATTCTGTATATATTTACTTATAATGATTTTTAGGAAAACACTAAGCCTATTTCTGCTGAGAAACAAAAATAAGAGTACATTCATTTTCTTACCGTTTAATTTATTTTATAATGATTTATTCCTCAAAGAAATATTTACAGAATTCTAATAGAATCCAAGAAATTTTAACATAGCATTTATTATTTATTAACATTTTAACTTTCAATTTCGAAATGAAATTTGATATTTTTATTGTTATTGTTATTATCGGAGCTTACGCTCGGTTATGAGGATTTAGCTACACTCAATGAGTGGCTTTACACCTCTATTACTATTCTCCTAAGTTCAAATACAATCATTTCTCTATTGTATCTTGTGTGCCGAGAAATATCAAAACGTAGATGTAGTGTCACTAGAGTTACAAAATCTCTCTTGTAATCTGAATCCATGATCAAGGGGTTGCGTCCTTCCCGCCAGACTATCATATCCGGGAAATGAACTGGCGCTACAACTGGTCTGCCTGGAAGAAAACACCAGTAGATATCTGCCTGGCAACACGTGGGTCCAGCCACTCCTGTGATCGGGCCGCTGTTGCGTATTCTTGTATCAATCCTTTCGTTGATGTATCTAAAAATCTCACGTGAACTAAGTTATAAGCTTTCGTGGGCGGTGGAGAGGGAATCTGTGTTTCTCTAGGTAGCTGTTTGGATTGGGAACTAGCCTGGTTCTCTGTTTTCAATATTCTTCTAACTGGGCTGCTCGTTTTGTGAGTAGTGGGGAGTTCATTTTGCTCGATAGAACTGTAGTCTTGATGCATTCCTTGGGCTACTTGAATCACTGAAAGAATTTTAATGCCATTTTCTTCTTGGGCTTCCCTGATGGATGTTATCAGGGCTGTGAGTGAAGATAACGTCTCTGACATTTTTGTAAGAGCGCTTGCCACCATCTATGATATTGCATACTCGGTATGAAGATGCCCACGCTGTGTTATTTGGGCAGCATCTCTCGCGTATCCGGACTGTCCTGCCGTTTTTCAGAATCTTCGCCATGCTTCACTAACAGACAAATAATGTGTGCTTTTAAATTTCTGTAATTTAATTTCTTCCTGGTATTTCGGACAATTTTTATCTCCTGAAAGGTGGTGGCCCCGACACGAGGCGCACATGGGAACCTCATGCGTACAACCACCTCCATGAGAAATGCCGCATTGTCTACATAGCTTTTCTTTCCTGCAGCTTTTTGTGGAGTGATTATATGCCCAGCAGTTCTGACAGTAGCGTGGTCTGTCATGGGAAATAGAAATTCCGTGCAATTGGTACCACAACTTAATTTCTTTAGGCAAGTAGGTACCAATTTTCGTTATCAACACAGTCTTGGTAGAAACTATCTGACCTTGCATCTTCCTGTACATCGACGAGTTTTCCGTACTATATATTCCAACATGTTGCAGGTCTGCCTTTATTTCTACACACGATACATCTGTGGGGATGCCGCGCAGCAGGAACCGTGTGGTAATGCTTTCTCGTTGGAGAACAGGTGATATCGGTATTTCTTCCAATTCTTGGATGTCTAAGATTTGTTGCGCTGTTTCTACAGAGCTTGTCGTTGCTAAGAGTTTACCTCGCCGGGTTACTTTCAATTCATCAATTTGGTCGTGACTTATAATAATTTCTTGAATTCCGTTCTTTAGACGACGCGGGTGTATGCTTGGGTGAACCCCATTTGCTTCCAGAAAGATTATAATTTTCTCGTACTTTTCTTTCTGTTTGTTTTCTTTCTCTCGTAGGGTAAAGCCTAATACCAGGAAAGCCTAATACTAGAAAATGCAACGGATTCAAATGTCCTCACTGAGAATAATGGAGAGATAAACGACAGCAAGATGGAGGATGCCACCGTAGAAAACGGCGTATCTTCAATTGAGGAAATACAGGAAAACTTTAATCTTTATTCTTTAGATATTTCACCAAAGGAAATAATACAAGTGTTGCAGAGTGAAATTTGATATGAAACAGAGCAGATGGGAAATTATTTATATCGTGAAATAATGAATGCGGAAAGTTATTTAAAGTACTTCATTGAAATAAAATCCAAAACGCGATGTTTCGCATTGGTTTGTTTTTGGAGAGGAGATAATACATGTATAACATGTGATATAACACGTGAAGCGCCACGTCAGTCACATGTGACAGACACTGAAATGATAATAACGACCTAATATTTTACTGGAAAAGAAATGCTTGTTTCAGAAAAATTATATATAGATAAGATGCTCATGGTTAATATGTGATCCCGCTTAACATGCAGATTTTTCCCGATCCCTTGACCATTGCCCAAAAGGCTAATTCAAAAATATCACGTTTCATACACCAACGGTTATTACGCGTTTCTGCTTAATACGCGGATTTTTTCCGATCCCTTGACCATCGTCCATAAGGCTAATTCAAAAATTCCCCGTTTATTACACGAACGCTTATTACGCAATCCTGCTTAATACGCGGATTTTTTTTCAGATCCCTTGACCATTGCCTGTAAGGCTAATTCAAAAATATCACAATTAAAGCACGAACGGTTAACACGCGATCCCCCTTAATACGCGGATTTTTTTCCGATCCCTTGACCATTGCCCATAAGGCTAATTCTAAAATATCACATTTAATACACGAACGATTACTACGTGATCCCGCTTAACACGCGATAGATTTTTGGTGCTTTGAGGGAAAAAATCCTGCTTAAGACGAGAATTCATTCATCAAGATGTGAATTCCTTCTCTTTTCTCGAGAGTTGCTAATTTAGCGTATTTATTATTATTATTATTAAGATTAAAAAAAACGCTGTTTCCAAATAGTATTATTTACTTTATTTAATGACAAATTAATTAAGGCGAAAATTACTAATGGAAAATAGTAGCATATATTTCAATAAAACAAATCCAGGCTAAATTAGCAAAATTGCAATTCTTCTTTGATTCCGCCTCCTAACATTCTTTGTCTCTTGCTTCGTGTATGTTTTTACTGTAGAAGAGAGATATAGACGAATTCAGGTTACTAAAATAGCTTATGAAAACTATTATGATTAGAGATCGGCATACCTATAGTTAGTGGGGTTTTAATTGTACGTTATATAACTGCTATGTTTTTATAATGCATAATACAGGCAATTAAAATAAAACCTCCCAAAGATTTAAGTAAATACGACTGGTATTGCATAATTCTTTTATGTTCCTACGTTTCGTTTACTTTTTGTTATGCTAACAATATTTTTTACACAAAGATTAATAAGGATACTTTTTTCTTATGTTAAAAATGACAGATTGTATTGGTACTTATTATCACAAGTACTAAATATAATTTTAAAAACTGGGTTATGTTTCAGAGATTTAATATTTTTTTCATTGCTTAAAAAAAATAGTGTAGCAGAAAAAAATATTTTGTTATTTTATTTTTGGTTGCAACGTATTAATAGACAAAACAGCCATGTTAGAATCCATATTTATTTTCCGTTATTATTCCAGTCGACTCTATCAAAAGAAACAATGTGTTAAAAAATACTATTAAATTTTATTCTAAATATACGCAAAAGACACATCTTTTGATTGCAAACATACAAATGAAAGCTAAAAAGTTCATTTATACGGTTAGATATGTAAATAAGCCCAGTTCTTGAAATATGCTATACATACTGAAGTGTCATGTAATAAAAATTTTATCTATATACATGACGTAGTTTAAACCAACTCTTAAAAACAAAACTATTCACAAAGAGTGAAAAACTACTATTAAAAAAAATCCCTGCCGGCTCGAGCCTACAGGCGGAGGTAGATTTCGAAGTTAAGTGCTAATTTCACCAACAAAACTTAAATCAAGATTAGAGATAAACCCGGTTCCTTCACTAAGAATGAGCTTAAGGAGCTAAACATTTTGTGAAAATTTTAATATACACAAACGCATGTATATGGAATAGGTTTAAAAAATAGCTAAAGCAAATTCAGAGAACCTCAAAGTGTTAAGATAAGTTAATATTTCCATAGTCGGGTTTTTACCATGTTTTAATACGTTTTTTGAAACTCACATGACGTTACATATTCACCTGCTCAGGTCCATTTTATTTCCAATATGACGCAATATATATATTTTTTAATTCGTCACACTATTTATTTAATTTATTTTTTCACGTCAAAATCTTGCAATAGAAAAGCAATTGTTGAGGTGAGAATTTTATTACTTTTTTTAATTGTTGGCAACTGCTATAACGAAAAATATTTATTTTTTCCTGTCATTGTTGTGTAAGAGCTGGTTTTATCAGAATCTTGTTAAGATGGTATTCAAAATTTTTAACCCTCCCCATTGCCATTCCCTTGGGCCGATTTTGCCCATTTTCAATCCCCGTCGAGATATTAGCCATCTCAAAGCCATGTCAAATATATATATATATATAAACTTTTTAGGTGGGGGTGGTTTTGGGTTCCTGGGGTCCTATAATGAAAAGTTATGAAGGAATTTTTCAAAAGTCGCATTATGGTAACAACTGCAATAGGTAGTATTTCTTACTAAATCTACCTAAACTGTTTGATAGTTAATTTTTTTTTTGTAGATTATATAATTTACTAATATACAAATGCATTGCAAGTTTATCATTAGTACTTATTACATAGTATATGCTATATATCTTCATGTGTCATGTATTAATCATATTAGCTATATCCATAACGTAGTTAAAAATAACCCTTAAAACCAAAACTAATCCGAAAATGTTGAACTTCGTTCCATCGATTTCATGCTAATTTTCTCTATCATTGTTTGGAGTTCAATTACTATTGTAACTTTTCCGGGAATAATAAAAAGAAAAAAAATATACAATCTGTATTTAATTCAATGGTATTGTTCAAATGCAATGAAATAAACATAATTACAAAAGAAAACTTAATTGGTTTCCATTTGAGATTTAATGTTTTCTTAAATACAATCAAAATCTCATCTTTATTTAAAAAAAAATACCATGCTTAAACTAAATGATTTACTAAAGTATAAAAATATTTTTGTGCACTTTTCATCCATGAAAGCTATTTATAAAGTCCCCAAACATCCCTATTTATCACGACGTATATCTTTTTCGTATTTCTATTACATTATATAATCTCATTATTTTAAGTACTTTTGCAACAATTTAAATCATGATAAAAAAAAAAAATCTGTATACGATTATATTTACGTATAATGACGTTTAGGAAAACACTAAGACAATTTTGTTTTAGAAATAAAAATAAGAACTTATTATTTTTGTTACCATTTAATTTTTTTGTAATGTTTTATTCATCAAACAAATATTTACAGAATTCTAATAAAATCCAATAAAATTTTAAATAGCATTTAAAATTGTCTTTGTCCAAAAAATTGAAAAATGAATTTTGAGATGAAATGTCGCAGATGAGAAATTATTTATATCGTGAAATAATGAACACAGAAATTTATTTAAAATACTTCATCAAAATAAAATCTAAAAGGTGATGTTTTACATTGTTTCTTTTTTGGAGAGGAGAGTACATTCTAAATAAATATATAAGCAAATTCAGGATTGTATCATAAATGTACCTAAATATTTTTACCAAAAAAATTAAATTGGTTTTATTATTATATTCTACAGCAAGTACCTTGTAGTCAGTAAAGCATATCAATTTAATATTTGAAATAGTCTAACATAAAAAAAAAATGTGCTGCAAACAGTTTAACGCCGTTGACCATTATGAAATGGAATTCTTTTCTGTAGCCTTGTAAATTAATAATAAATGTTGTGCATCCTATTTCCTACAAAAAGCAGGTTTTAGTGCATTTCGTAAATTTATATTAATTTTATTATGTTTAAAATGATGTAACATCTTTTAGGTACCTTTCATTACAAAAAGTTACCTATTGCAGCCGTTCGGAGAAAAACGATTCCGAAAAAGTTTGGTATATTTTCACCGATCATGGCCCCCAGACACAGAAACCACCCTCCGTTCAGATGTGATATATATATATATATATATATATACAGATGGGTGACAAAATAATACGAACACCCATGAAAAAGGCATGGTCCATTTCAAAGAAGCATGTCACATTGCACTCAATTCTGCCACCTAGTGGTTATAAAAGATAAAATATCAGTCGCTTAACATCAGTCATAGGTGTTGCATACGCTTAACATACGCTCTGTAAAACTCAATAATGACTGACCTGTCAGAGTTCGAAAAAGGAATGACTGTTGGAATGTGGTGCGCTGGTTGCTCTGTGATGGAAACAAATAATTATTTGGGGTATGCAAGGAGTACTGTGTCAGCCGTTAAAACAGCGTACGAATGCGGTAAAGTGTCGTCTAAGAAGTACAACAGTAGACGGAAAAGAAAGCTTTCTGAGAGAGATAAAATAGAGTTGACCCGCATAACGGTCTGAAAGCTTAGGCAATCTTTATCCCAGATAACGTCAGAGATAAATAGTCATCTCCAGAATCCCATTTCAGGAAGACCTGTCCAATGGGATCTTCATGTTTCAAACATTTATGGAAGAGTTCCAATTCGTAATCCATTGGTAACAGCACGTCATGCTTTTCAGCGATGCCAATGGTGTAAAACACACAAAAACTGGGCTCCTTAACAGCGGCAACATGTCATTTGGTCTGATGAATCAATCTTCACCATATTTCAGACAACTGAATGCGCTTATCTGTGGAAAAAGCCCGCAGAAGCATTTTCTCCTGACTGCCTCTTGCCGACTGTGAACCGTGGAAATTGTTCCTTTATGGTATGGGGTGCGATATCTTGTCGTGGCCTATGCAGCTTGTTACTCTGCATGGGAAGGTTGCAGCCGCTCACTATGTCGATATTCTGGGGGATCAGGTGAATCCTTTTGTCTAGACTTTATTTTCAGGAGAATACCCACTTTATGAAGACGACAAGGCTCCTATCCACACTGCTAAAATCGTCCAAAAATGGTTTGAAGAGCATGAGGAGGAAGTAGAACATCTTGCTTCGCCTCCTCAGTCCCCTGACTTGAACGTTATTGAACATTTGTGGGGCTATTTGGAGTCAAATCTCCGTGCTCGATTTCCTCCAACATGTACGATTATGGAATTACAGCCTGCTCTCCAGTAAGAATGGCTTCATATTCCTTTAAATATTGCTCATATGACGTTTATGAATCCATCCCACGTCGTATACAATATGTAATTAAGTCAAAGTGTGGTCCAATCCCTTATTAATAGAGCTTTTCTCTTGATTCATAGGTATTCGTATTATTTTGTAACCCATCTATATGTATATCTTATACTATAATGGGAGAAAAAATTGTGTGTGTCTGTATAGGTGTGTGTGTGTGAAAATTTTATCTTAAACACGACTCTGATGATTTTGACTAAATTTTGTATTTTACCAATTTCGGGCACGAGAAAACTAATGGGCTAGATCATGTGATCGAGAAAATTCGATTAGTGGGTCGTTTTGGGTCATAATGGGGTCGAGGTCAAGCTAGTTATATCTAAAAAACAGCTCGATACATTTTGAATAAATTTTAGATCCAACCGTTTTGGGGCAAGAGAAAACTATTGGGCTAGGTCAGATGTTCGAGAAATTTCGATTGGTGGGTCATTTTTGGGTCACTTCAGGTCAATGTAATATTATCTAAAAACGGCTCTAGCGATTTTGACTAAATTTGATAATCTACTGTTTTGGATTACGCGAAGATCAATGGGCTAAGTTACATGTTAGAGAAAATTCGATTAGTGGGTCATTTTGGAATCACTGTGGGTCATGCAAAGTTTATCTAGAAAACGGTTCTAACGATTTTGACGAAATTTTGTGTTCTATTGTTTTCGGACACGAGAATACAATTTGGGAAAGCTCGCATGTTCAATAAAATTCGATTAGTGGGTCATTTTGGGTCACAATGGGTCAGGGTCAAATTAATTGAATCTAAAAAACTCAAAACATTTTAACAAAATTTTGTAATATACCGTTTACGGGCATGAAATGACAATTGAACTATGTCACATGTTCGAGAAAATGGATTAGTGGATCATTTTTGGGTCACTGTGGATCAAGGAAAGTATATCTAGAAAACGGCTGTAACGATTTTAACGAAATTAGGTAGATTTCGTATGAAATACTACCTATTGGCGTCGTTCCTATGTTGGAATTTCTGAAATTTTGTTGCAGATGTACACCAATCGTGACCCCTAGAACCCAAAACCACCCTCAGTAAAAAACTTTATCTATCTATCTATCTATCTATCTATCTATCTATCTATGTATCTATCTATATATATCACTTTCTTCTGGACACGATAAATTCCACAATTCTGCGTAAATCTCTTCCAAACTGATACATACAATCAAGGGGCATAAAATGTCGGTCAAGTTCGTCAATGGGCAAAATCGGGCCAACGGGCTGGAAATAGGGAGGGGTTTTGCGAAAACAGAAAAAAAACCCCATAACTTCTTAAATTTTGTACATATCAAATCAGTTTAAAGTTTTTATTGCTCCTAAAAATAGGGCCAAAAATTTATGCATCACAGATTTTCGATAAAATTAAAAATGGGCTCAAGGGGCGATAAAAATAGGGTTTGGGGCAGAAAAAGATTCATTACTTCGTCAATTCTCAAGGTATCAAATTCAATTAATTTTATTATACATCTCCTTAATATTATCTACAATTTTTATATTCACAAGTTTTTGATAGGACCAATTCGTACCGCAATAAAAAATTAAAATCGAAAACAAAAAAAAAGGGGGGGGGGGGTTGAAGAAGAAAAATTGCCATAACTCCGTCAATTCACAAGATATAAAATCCGCATGAATTTAACATATATCTTCTTAATATTGTCTTCAAAATTTATATGGATAAGTTTTTGATAGGACCAATTATTACAGCAAAAACCAATTAAAATTACATAGCGGTTGAAGGGAAAAAATCATCCTATTGAGGGTGTATTCAAATCCAAACTGCTTATTTTCTGACTCATTTTTAAATTCATTTTTGCTCTAAACGCATCCAATTGATAGATTCTCTTCTTCAGAAACTATATAATGTACAGTAATGATCGATTTTTTGATAGAGGCGAATATATTTCAAAAAATTATGTCAAAGTGGGCATTTTGAACAGAAATTCCCGAAGTGGTTGTATTTGAAACGAAAAATATTGTGTAACGACCAAAAAACCCCGCAGCCTATTTTGTCTCGTAAGTTGTGAAACTGGTTTTGTCCAGCGGTTGTCCCTAAATCGCAGCCTAGAGTTAGATCTTTTCCACGGATCGCAGCCAAGAGTCAGATCTTGTCCATGGATCGCCGCCTGAGTTTCGGAAACTGATCAGCCGTGCTCTCGTATCGGAGAGAAACTTTTTCGATATGCGGAAAGAGAGCTAAGGATGTTAGGTGAGAGGTCAAGTGAAATGAAGAGAGCTAGTCGCTTGGGAGATGAAGGTGCAATTTTGGCGAAGGTTTGCGGATTGTATACGAACTGAATTGAGGAAGGCAAAAGACGTTTTTTTTTTTTTTTTGTAGCCGGAGAACGAGTATGGACATGGTGGTTTTATTGACTGTGTTTTTAAAGTGATGGCTTTTTAGAGATATGCTGAAAAGTTGTACCTTTTGTTTAAGAGTGACGATGTGTTTTTTAATGGTTGAAGAGATTTTATTTTGGAAATATAAACTGCTAAATAAAGTTAATAATCGATGTTAAATCGTCTTTTATTTAGCGCTACCAAAGAACCAGACGACATCGTTACAATTGTCCTACTGAGAAAATAATTGTTTATTAATCAAGTTTCAATTAATTGAAAGAAATATTAGAACGCATGCCGCTTATAAATCTTTTCAAAAATCACGTCAGCAAGTTTCGAATTTTTTCTATTAAAAATGAATCTGATAAAACCAGCTATTATATCAAAATGAAATAAAAACTCGTCAAAAGCGGCCAGATACAACTGTTAAAGCGAAAAAACTGACAAAACTAAATCATATTTATATCTTATCATGATTTAGTTTTTGTTGGAGTAATTAATATGCTTAACTTCGAAATCTACCTCCGCCTGTAGGCCGGGCCGGGAGGGATTTTTTTGTATTCTATCCTTTTGGGTCACTAGAATACCATTGGGCTAGGTCGCATGTTCAAGAAAATATTTTAGTGGATCCTTTTGGGTCCCAATGGGTCAGGGTTAAGATAATTAAATCTAAAAAAAGGCTCAAAACATTTTGACAAAATTTGGTATTATATAGTTTCTGGGCATCAGAAGACCATTGTGCTAAGTCACCTGTTCTAGAAAATTCGTTTAGTGGGTCATTTTTGGGTTACTGTGGATCAAGATTATTGTATCTAAGAAACGCCTCAAAATATTACGGCAAAATTTGTATTATATCGTTTCTCAGCATGAGCAGGCCATTGCGCCAAGTTGCATGTTCGAGAAAATTTGATTAGTTGGTCATAATGGGTCAGTGTGAAGCGAATTATATCTAACAAACGACTCAGTCGATTTTGACTGAATTTTATATCCAAGAGTTTTGGTGCACGAGAAAAGTATTGGGCTAGGTCACATGTTCGAGAAATTTTGATTAATGGGTCACTTTTGGATCACTTCGGGTCAAACTAATTTTATCTAAAAAATAGCTCTAACGATATGGACTAAACTTTGTAATCTACTGTTTTGGATTACGAGAAGACCAATGGGCTAAGTCACATGTTAGACAAAATTCAATTAGTGTGTCATTTTGGGGTCACTGTGGGTCAAGCTAAGTTTATCTAGAAAACGGCTCTAAAGATTTTGATGAAATTTTATATTCTATGGTTTGCAGGCACGAGAATACTATTGGGCTATGTCGTATGTTCAAGAAAATTTGATTACTGGGTCATTTTGGGTCACAATGGCTCAGGTGTCAAGCTGATTGAATGTAAAAAATGGCTCAAAACGTTTTTACACCGCTTCTGGGCATGATATGACCATTGGTCTAAATGACATGTTCGAGAAAAATAGATTAGAGAGTCATTTTGGGTCAAGGTGGGTGAAGCTAATAGTATCTAAAAACGAATCAAACGATTTTGACACAATTTTGTAATATACCGTTTCTGGGCATGAGAAGACCATTAGGCTAATTCACATGTTCGAGAAAATTCGAATAGGTCATTTTTGGGTCACTGTGGGTCAAGATAATTGTATCTAAAAAATGGCTCAAAACATTAACCCCTTGGGGACGAGCGACACGTATACGTGCCGCATGAAGTGCTCAGAATCATTGTTTTTCCTCACCAGTAAAATTATACTGTAAAATTTGCCTTATTTAATCAGCGCATTTTCTCGATTCAAGAAGACACAAATTTCTGTTTTTAAAAAACGTTGGCAATAGATTAAAAATTTTGTAAAAGGCTCCCGTCCCGAAGGGGTAAGGCAAAATTTTGTATTATATCGTTTCTGAGCATGAGAAGGCCATTGAGCCAAGTCGCATGGTCGAGAAAATTCGATTAGTGGGCATTTTTTAGTCATAATGGGTCAGAGTCAAGCTAATTATATCTAAATTTTATATCCAACATTTTTTGGGCACGAGAAAAGTTTTGGGCTAAGTCACATGATCGAGAAAATTCGTTTAATGGTACATTTTTGGGCGATTATGGGTCAAGATAATTGTATCTAAAAAACAACTCAAACGATTTTGGCAAAATTTTGTATTATACCATTTCGGGCATAAAAAGACCATTGGGCTAATTCGCTTGTTCCAGGAAATTCGATTAGTGGGTATTTTTTGGGTCACTGTGGGTCAAGATAATTGTACCTAAAAACTACTCAAATGATTTTGACAAAAGTTTATGTTATATAGTTTCTAGGCATGAGAAGTCCATTGGGATAGGTCATATGTTCGATGAATTTAGAGTAGTGGATCCCTTTTGTGTGATCGTCGGTCAAGCTAATTTTATCTATAAGACGGCTTTAACGATTTTGACTAAATTTTGTATTCTATCGTTTTCGGGTTCGAGAAGAGCATTAGTTAGGTCGCATGTTTAAAAATATCGGTTAGTGGGTCATTTTGGGTAACAATGTCTCAGGATATCTAAACAGCAAGAAAGATACAGTGAGAATAAAATATCGAATTGAACACAAGGCTAATTTTGACCGGGGTCATCCCTGCTAGTATATATATATGTATATATATATATATATATATATATATATATATATATATATATATATATATATTATATATATATATATATATATATTATATATATAGTATATATATATCTGATCTTTGTCATACCGTAACTCTCGTATTTATGAACCGATTTGGATATAATTAGTTGTGTACATAGTAGATACAAATGTCTCGCCCGTGTTCGTTATACAGCTTCATCCGCCATCTTGTTTCAAAATGGCGGTCATTTAAAAATTAAAAAAAAAATTTAAATGAGACACAAAAAAATTAAAAATTGAAAAAGCTTTTTCTCTTATGTGTTTGAGTTTGATACAAAGATTCCGGAGCATTTTTTGCTTAGTCTATATCTTAAAAAATGGCTGAGTTATAGCACTTTCAATTTCTAGCATGGCTGACATTTTGAAACGATCTGATTTTTGGCACGAGATAATACGCGTATTTATGAACCGATTTGAATGTGACAAGGCATATGCAAAGGACATAGCAATGTCTCGACCGAGTTCGTTGGCCAGCTTCACCCTCCATTTTGATTCAAAATGGTGGCCATTAAAAAAAAATAATTTAAAATGCCGTAGAAAAAAATTAGAAATTGAAAAGGAATTTTTCTTATGTGTTTGAGCTTGATACAAAAATTACGGAGCATTTTTCGTTTTGTCTTTATCTTAAAAAACGGCTGAGATACAGAAGTTTGAATTTCTAATGTGGGTGACAATTTGAAAAATCTGATTTTTTTGCCTGCAACAGCACTCGTATATACCATATATACGGGAAAAGTTTGTATTGTATCGTTTCTGAGCATGAAAAGACACCCGCCATCTTGATTTAAAATGGCGGACATTTAAAAGTAAAAAAATAATAATAATAATATGCCGTACAAAAAAATTAGAAATTAAAAAAGAATTTTTTTTATGTGTTTGAGTTGATACAAAAATTACGGTGCATTTTTAACACTTTTCAACAAAGTTGAAAAGTGTTTATGACTTCGGTTTGTCTGTCAGTCTGGCCGTCTGTCCGCATGGCCATTTGGCGTCTGTCCGCGCTCTAACTCCTGTAAATAAGCTCGGATTGTCCTGAAATTTTTGGTAGTTATTGACGTTTACCATAGTACGTTCACCATTTCAAATGAAGTTTGTACCATGTTTAGTTCGTTTACAGGGACAGTCAAAAGTTTTCCGTTACATTACGGCCTATGGGAAGAAATCGTTTAAAAGGAATTTTAATGATGTTACACGCGTCCAAACATACCAAAATTGATATGTATTTATGGAGTGTACTGAAACATGCATTCTGTATAATGTGAGGTGCCAAGAATAGTTATTATTCTTTTACAGGGCCGCACAAAAGAATATCGTTACATAATGATATTGAGAGGCAGGGGGAATTGTTTGCGGCGAATCTTAATGATGTTAAACGATTTCGAATATAATGAAATTGATATATGTCGCTGAGGTTTACTGTAACTTATTTCATGTATAGTATGAAGTGCACAGCATTTACAGGGACATACAAAAGTTTTCAGATAGTATATTGTATTAGAATTACTGTAAATTAGCGGTGATTGCTGGAAATGCATTTTTAATAACGATATGCATATTTGTGTTCCACTATATTTATGCGTACTATATGGTGTGTATAAATTCTATAATTCATATACAGGGCTACACAAAATAATTCGTAAGGTTTACTGGGTATTATCGGAAATTGGTTAAAGGTGGTTTTTAAATGAGTTATACATTTTTACGCTGAACATTTTAGAATATAGATAAAATGATATACAGTGTCATGCAAAGACACATATAAAATACATATCGTCAATGGATGATACTTTCTGGAAATGTGGCTACAGTAGTTTTAAGAGTGTTTTAGTTTGAATTAAATGTTAGCTAAATAGTGTCGTGTAATAAAGGTACTAGGTAAATTACAGGACTGTACAAAAATATTCAAGTATTTTTTCAATTAATTGTATAAATTGCTGAAACAGAAATTTCAACCTGTTATACGTTTTCTTGCTAAACTAAATTTCCCCATTATACGGAATATATATCAACATACAGATCAAATACAGGGCTGTTCAAAAGAATTGGAATACATATTTGGCTATGGGCGGTAACTACTGGAATCAGATTTTTAAATGCTCACTTAGTTATCTTATTTACCTTATTTCCCAAACTAACGTAGTTTCATTAAAGCTTTCAGGGAGTGTTGGAATGTGTTTAGTAATCTATGCTGTACGCATGATTTTTCTTACTTGTTTGTTTTGTCTTTATCTTAAAAAACGGCTGAGATACAGCAGTTTGAATTTCTAATGTGGGTGTCAATTTGAAAAATCTAATTTTTGCCTGCAACAGCACTTGTATATATCAACCGATTTAGATGTGCGTGAGCATGTGCACAGGATTTATTAAGGTCTCGACCAAGTTCATGGGTTAGCTTTGTTGCACCCATTATGTTGTTTTAAAATGGCGGGCACTTCAAGATATCACCGAATTTGGCTACCAAATATGAATCACTTTAAATAAAACCAGCTTTGATAATGCTGACTACGCAAAATTCTCATTCATATTCAGCATTGACAAAAATTAGTATATAATCTTATATAATCGGGTTCCACCAATTTGAGCTCCGTGTGTTTGAATAATATAAGCCGGCTTTTAAAAAATAAGGAATATGAAAGCTACCTCTTCCTCCCAGCACTGGCCGGAAGGACTTTTTTATATTGTACTTGAAACGATTTTCTCTCATTGACCGTAATGTCACAGAATTCGTTTAGCATTCCCTGTAAATGAACTATAAATTATATACGCTACATTTTCAATTTTGATCCTGCTGTAGGAAATGTAAATAGCACATTGAAAGTAAAGCGAAATCCAAGTATATTTACGAGAGTTAGAGCACGGACAGACAAACCGGTGTCATAAACACTTTTCAAACACGTTGGAAAATGTTAAGTAAATCTGGAATTGTACGTCAAACGTGACAAATGAGGTGCGTTCGTACTTTAACTAGTTTTATATATATTCACATTTTGGTGCAATATCTGTTGCATTCTTATACAAAAATGCATGAATACAAAATTTATTACGATATATTAAGTATATTAGAGTCAGTAATACGGAAGTAATAGGACTCCATCTTAAATAGAACAGAATCACCATGGTGACTTTGAATCATTACCTATAATGGGATATCGTTGAATTAATTACGTATAATAGGATTTAATAGAATAAGGAAAACTTTTATTAATATCTTTTTAAATTTTGATTCGATTTTCATAAAATTTGAGTGGCTTGACCAAATTCTGCAGCATATATTAAATTTTAAACCTATCGGTTGTTTAGTTTTTGCGTTGTTATATTTGGACAGACGTACAGACGGATGGACAGACCAGACAGGTATCACAAAATGTGGAAACTTGTATAATTAATTTTCTGGCCATTTCTCTACCAAATTGTGCCGCATTTTCTTCTTACCACAGTTTACAAAATCTTCGCATTTTAGAGACTTTTCTAATTTTATTTGTGGAGAAGATTGTGTCTCTCATAGAAGTATTTGCCACACTGCTAGGCACAATTTATTCGTCCCGGCAATTTGTGAGGTGCACAGCTAATTTCTTCCAAAATTCTGCATTAAGTATATTTTTTATATATTCACTTCACCGGAGACAGATATGGGGAAACAATGCTCTTACTCGAGATTTATCTCGGTGCAGACGGTGAAGAGGATATATACAATGTAAGAATTCAAAATTGAAGTATGAAGTATGAAGTAAGATATCAATGGCTACCTTATCTCGTTGAATAAACAGAAAAATAGACAAGACAGGCTTGGTGCTTAGCGTGTTACTTTGTCTTTGTGATACTGTGTACTTCCAACTATATGATTATTTAAAGACAAAAACGATTTAGAAGAAACAGATCCGAGCTTAACGCGGCGATATAAGTTTGAATGCATTTCCAAATTGTAAATTCGAATTAACTAAACGTATATTTGCTATCATGAATTTTGATCGTTTTAAAAGGAATAACATGTTTTAAAAGCGACGGATGTTACATTCTATAGAATGTTGTGTTTGGATAGACTCAGTGAAAATCATATTCAAACGATTTAGATGATAAGAACGTGTTTTCTTTTCAGAAATGTGTCTCCCGTTTAATTCAATGTTTAAATGTTATTAAATATTTTAAAGTTATTCCTATCAAGAAGTTAGACCACATTATACACATTAAGATGCCTGCATATTTGGGATTATTTTATTTTCCCAACCTTTGTCCGGTTGGTTGGTCTATTTATTTATAAAATCAATCATTATATGAATAAAAGAATCTTAAGATATGATATCAAATAATCTCAAGTTGAATTATTTCCAACACAAGCACAAAGTCTCGTCACCTCCAAGGTAAACTACCCAACCTATAACTTAATACAACTTTTTTTAAAAGAAATTTTCACCTTAGTTCACTGAAAAATTCTGCGATTAAATAAAGCGAATATATCCTTTCTAAAAAATAGGTAAGTTCACCTAAGCGATCATCAGGTTTTTGCACAAGGACTATTGCTTTGGAATGTCGAACTACTAGAAAATAAATCTTTTTACTGAAAATGAAAGACAAATGCTTCTTAATTTAAGAAAATACAGTATTATAATGAACGAAAATATACAACGGTATCTTCCGAATTACTAAAGATTCCGAAAAAGATTATTTATCTTTACAAAACATGAGAAATCAATATATAATCAAAATTTAAAGCAGCACCTGTGAAAATATTTTTTCTTTGCTGCCACTGGTTTCCAAAAACGATTCAGAATAGTTTTATAGTTTATTAATTATATTATATACAGAATAGCACTAAGTGTATAAAACGTCCGGGAGTGAACTCATCCATTTCCTGATAATCTTCCGTTAAAATCAGCCAAACGCGGCCATGTTAAGCTTAAGCTTTCCGATGCCGTATTTGACGACAGCCTTATTTAATTTGTCCATCTATTCGTATATATATTCTTCTTCAATTTTTCTAAAAGCTTCAACATGTATACAATTATAACGCTTTAAGATCTAATTTAAAAATAATCAGCTACCAACAACACGCTTCCGATGTATACAAGCTATTACCGTTGCCATTCATAAGCACAAATAACAAATCCAAAACCAAATGAATGGCTCTTTCAGCTATTCATTCAACGCTTTTAACATATTTTGCAAAAGCATATTAATATTTTGAAATACGTTTTTCACTTTTGTTTATATTTATTCATTACATTACAGTTTGAATTCAGAATACACTATTAAAAATATTGCGAAAAATTACCTCTGTTTTTCAAGGCTATCTGTATTCTGACCAATGAGAACGTTTCATAGTGTTCAGTGAATATAGCTGTATACTGTGTTTGTTGGTGCCATCTATCGGTAGTTAAAATAAAAAAAGAAAATTTCTTTTGAACAAGTTCTTTGAATTCTGAAGTCATTGGGAAAAAATAAATTATAGGAATATATAATGCCATGTACTACACACACACACACACACACATATATATATATATATATATATATATCCCGGCAGGACGCGTGCCGTGAAATGTACCACGAGAACGGGCATGGGGTGTCAGCACACCCCAAACATATTAAATGGCATAAATTCGAAAAAAACTTTAGAATTCTGTCTGTTAGTGAAATTCATGATAATTACACTCTTTCTCGTGAAAAATGATAGCTAAAATGTTACATTATCGTTAATTAAAAAAAATAATAAACAATAAATTAAAAGCACTCACAGACAGCAGACCAATATTTTTGGACGTGGGGTGTCAAGACTACCCGCGCCCGTCCTGCGGGTTTAAATATATATATATGTATGTATGTATATATCTGCTGGTAACACTAACGCTTCCAGCATGTTAAAGACATTTTCCTGTATAAAAATGTACCTGTATTATATTTATGAAAATTCAGATGTATTATTATTATTATTTTCATGTTTTATAAACTATGTATTGAAATGTATTAGATGGTTATTTATGTATATGTAATGGATTTAAGTTGTTTACGATTTAAGAAGGGAGCAGTTGGAGGCTATCTGTATAAGGGGATCTTTGGTCCGTCGCCAAGTAGACGGCCATTTAACAATACTTTGACAATATAGTCAAAAGTATATTTATGGGAATATTTATGACTGGTCGTAAAATGGACCACACACACTTTTAACAGGCAAGGGCTCATTCCCTAACGCGCCCTTTCGAGGGTGGGGCTCCATGGACACCGCACGGTCCCAAAGTATCGAATCAGATGCTTTGCGGGGGAGTTGTTGAAGGGGGTCAGATATACTCGTTCGCTGATTGAACGACGGGCGTTTAAGCCCGACCCCTATTGTCCAGTAGAGTCTACTTACGTAAGATATGTAGTAAGAGAAGAAGTCATATATGTAGAGTATTCTAAAAGTTCAAGTAACATGTAGCTGTCTTATGATATTTCCCAAGTGCTCACAGCGGTCATGGAGTTTCCTTAATGGAGTTCCCCATGGAGTTTCCTTTAAAAAATGTTTGCCATAGGAGTTAATCTCTCGAAAGTAATTACTCCCAGCCTGTTCGAGATGCGGACCTTGCAGAATCCCAATACCCTAATTTGGATCCTTAAACCAATTGGGGCGTTATAGTTCTAGGTTCACCGGTCCACTAGATATAGTATTGGGACCGCTCCACGATGCTCGATTGAAGAGCTGTTTTTTATTTTTTTTATTTTTTTATTTATTTTTTTGTGATGGACTCCACAAGTATTTATACGTGCTAAATGTGTGTAGTGAAAGAATTTCTTGAGGATCACATATCCCATGCCTGAATCCGATGAACTTGGTCTTCTACTATGTGTATGATTTTTGAAGGTATTGTAATTTTATTATATTTTTGTTCCCTGTATAAGTACGTGTATTTGTTCATTGATTAGGGTTGGTTATTCTCATATTGGTAACCAGGTATTCAAATAATTTTATGATAAGAAACTTAAAATTAATTCTAGAATAAAATGACCGAGGACCAAATTTCACGGTCACAATAAATTTTATTATTAATTTGAGGTTAACACTATAAATACTAAAGGTTGATTAATTAGTAGCTGCTAACCTAATTTACTCTGGGGTTTTGGGTAGTTGGAGATGTTGAGCTCTCCCTCTCTTCCGATTTTTCTGTCCCATGTTTATTTTATGTGCCTCTGTGTGTCCCATTATTAATATTCCCCATACCCCATCTTTTCTTCTTTAATTTCTATATGTTGAGTGGTAACTGGGCGGTACCGTTATAGGAGCCTAGTTATACCCAACAATATCGATGCAAATAAAATTGTATTTTGAATTTGTATTTTGTAAGGAAAACAAATTTGTAATTTTATAAAAGAATTTGAGTAAAAAAATCCGATAATGCAATTAATAGTTGCAATTTACTTATGTGATAAAATATTTATTACAGGTTTCTTTATGCATGTTTAAAAAAAATGAGGATTTAATCTGAGATAAACTTTTAAATTTTAAGTTCTATAAATATTATTTCGATGCCAGCTATCAACAATTAATAAAAACAAATAAACTTTCTGTTGAAATTGTGTATTATTCGGCATGTTATTCTTTGGTGTGGTATCAAGAGTGAATGTTTACTGTTTGGATTTGATTTTTCAATCTTATAACGCATGTTCTCTTATACTGTCAGCTAACAAATATATTTGGAACTGCACTCTTGCATTTTTAAAAAAATAAATTGAAGCTTATTGATTTTTTTAAATGTAATGCACGAAGACGAAAGTTAATTGACACTATATTTTAAAATAGCATTATTAGAACTAATTTGCATGTTTTTGTGAAATAGTTCTTCAAATTTTGTGAGTGAAGCTCATTCGGATACTCCCCACCTGACCCTATTAGTCAGATACGATAAAATTTATTCTCTCATAATCCTTTTTAGAATGCAATGCTATATCATTCTTTTGAAAATGCAAACATGTCATTCTGACGGGCTATCTTCTAGCTATACACTATATTTTTATATACACATTATTTTTATTGTGTATTAAAAAATGTTTTTTTTTAATCTTTAAATTTAAAAAGTAAGCATTACTTTTTCATAAACATATAAACTCTTTTTTTTTTTTTTTTTTTTTTTTTTTTTTTTTTACTGTAAGGTGTCACACAAAATACATATTAGGACTTCAGTTTCAAATCTCGACTTATAGAAAATTTAAGAAATCGAGTTTTCATTATCGGTCTATTCGGTTGATGAATGTGCATCGATAAAACAATGCAATCTGAAAAAAAAAAAAAAAAAAAAAAAAAAAAAAAAAAAAAAAAAACTAGTGTTATCGTATATTGTTTTCACTGCAAAATTTTGGTTTACAATGAAAACTAATGAATGAGTCAGAGGTTTTTCGCGATTTCTAATATTTTATTTTCTTTATAAGGTGAGTTTTGAAACTCACGTATTCATATATAAACAAATAAGCAAATTGACTTTATAGACATTTTCTATTTGGGCCATCATAGATATTTTCAGAGAACATTTGATTTACAAGAATATAATTAGAAGAAAAAGTGTGACACGTTATAAACTTTTTTAAATTACAGCCAACAATACTCGGCAGATATTTGTCTTAGCACAGCTCACACTAAAAAATCCTAACGCTAATTACCGCCGCAAAGATGACCTCACCGCAACTTTCAAACCGCTGAACAGGCCCCTACCTACTGAGCTATAATTCAGTTTTACGAGTTTTAGTGCCTGGAAACGTGGGAAACCACCTGATCGCCTCATGGCGGCGGTATATTTGTCGGTTCCTATATTTGCCGGTTACTTAAAGTGAAGTTATTTGTTCATTTTCACATATTGGAACTTGGAACAGGCTTACTCCTCCGGTTACAAGAATGTGTCATCAATAAAAACATCGGCGCGACTTTTACTGTGTTCTATAAATGCATAAGCAATTGTAAGACATGATGGTTATCACAGTAAAAAAACCAATGAGATGTGCAGTTGTGCACACATCACTACGTATATTAACTTGAAAATTTGTCTTTTACATAAAGTGGTTAAGCATAGACGAGTGAACACATGCAACTACGCTATTGTCTCGACAAGTTTTAGGTACGACATTAGCACAGTGGGGAACGTCACGCAATAATTATTTGTTTTCCCCAACTGAATACATATTGAGGAACATTTATAGATGTTATATTATATATTAAAATACATATAAACTTTACTCTTAAGATCAAATATGCTATTTTTTCATGTGCAGTGCAGGTTAAATACTTTCATGTAATCAGCACTTCATTATGAAAAAAATGTAGTAATAAATAACATGCTTTTGAAAGAAAAAGAAAATAAAAATACTTAAATGAAAGAAGTTCTAATAATAATTATTAGGTTTGTTTACTTATTATATTTACTTATTATTAGCATTTGAAGCACCATTAATATCAAAATATAAATGCTTTCAACAAAAAAGGAGAAGCTTTAATTTACATATATCTTTAATTAAACGTATAAAAGTTATTTATAAAATTATTCAAATTAACCCCAAAATATGCATAACTAAATTTTATACTAATACATACCCGCACAATGCCAATTTAATGTAATTACGAATAATATTAAATGTTTCCGCAGTAATAAGTATAATCGTTTTAAAGGCAAAACATAAATGTTTTCAACACCAAAGAAGTACCTCTAATAAATATGCATGTATTTAATTAAACGTATAAATGTTATTTATAAAACTATTCAAATTAAACCCAAAATATGGTTAGCTAAATTTTATACGAATACATACTAGCAGAATGCAGAAGTTATGTAATTACGCTCAATGTTAAATGTTTCAGCAAACATAAATTTAATCATTCTTGAAGGCAAGGTATCCGCCTTTCTATAACTTACTCAGTTATAATTTCCAAAATAACTTGTAAAGCTTCGATTCAACAAGCATGTAATAAGTTATTTTAAAATCATAAATGTGTTTGCTTTGAAATTTCAATTGAAATTTCGTAAATAAGTCTTGTTTTAATTAAATTAATGTTTATAGATATGTCACAAAGATCGTAATTAAAAGCGTTTTGGTATTTTCATTCTGTGTAGAAAACAAAAGATGTACAAGGGGCAGTCAAAACATTCAAGGAATTTCGTTGAAAATCTTTAATACTGCAATATAATTAAATTATTTGTTTACTACCACTGTAGTTTTAGGTAGATTTCGTATGAAATACAAGAACCCAAAACTACCCTCAATAAAAAACTTTATCTATCTATCTACCTATCTATCTATTTATGTATATATATATGGTTATCATTTTTTTATGGACACGATAACTTCGGTAATTCAAATCTCTTTCAAACTGATACATAAAATCAAGGGGTAAAAAATCTCGGTCAAGTTCGTTAAAGGGCAAAATCGGACCAAGGGAGTGGAAATAGGAAGGGGTTTTGTGAAAAAAAAAAGTAACTTCATATTATCTATACGTATAAAATCAGTTTAAAGTTATTATTACTTCTAGGAAAAGGACTAAAAATTTATGTATCACAGATTTTTGATAAAATTAAAAATGAGCTCAAGGGGTGCAAAAAATAGTTTTTTATGGAGAAAAAAATCCATTCGTCCATTCTTAAGATATCAAATTCACTTAAACTTATTATAAATCTTCTTAATATTGTCTACAACTTTTATAGCGACAAGTTTTTGATAGGATCAACTGTTACTGAAAAAAAAAAAAAGATTAATAACAAAAAACGAAAAAAATGGGGCGGTTGAAGGAGAAAACAATTCATAACTTCTTCAATTCACAAAATATCCAATCCACTTAAATTTATTATACATTTTATAAATATTATCTACAACTTTCATACTGCTAAATTTTTGATAGGATCAACTTTTACTGGAAAAAAAATAGGGGTTGACGAAAAAATTATCGTATTAAAGGTTTACTCAATTCCAAATGGCTTATTTTCTGACTTATTTTTAAATTCATGTTCGTTTTCAATCGCATCCAATTTGCAGATTCTTTTATTCAGAAGCTATGTAATGTGCTCTATTGGTCGATTTTGTTTTTATAAAGGCAGGATATACTTCAAAAAATGCCATTAAAGTGTGCATTTTGAACCAAATTTCTCGAAGCTATAGTGCTTGAAACGAAAATAATGGACGTACTGAGAAAATAATTGTAAATCAAATTCTAATTAATTGAAAGGAAAAAAAAAAAAAAAAAAAAACACTTCGCTTATAAATCTCTTCAAAAATCCTGTCAGGAAGTTTCATGTTTGTACTTTTAAAAATGTGTCGGAAAAAATATTTTTTTTTAAACACCGACTTAATATGATTTTTTGATAAACTGAACTCTTACAGAAAAATGAAATTAAAAATTCGTAAAAACCGGCAAGATAAAATTGTTAAACTGGATTGATCTCTAATCTTGATGTAGTCTCTGTTGGTGAAATTAGCACTTAAGTTCTAAATCTACCTATGCCTTTAAGCCTAGCCGGCAAGGATTTTTAACTATCGGAATTCATAACAGGTAGTCTAAAGGCCGTGTAACGTGGTGATCAGTTTGCGCGATGTCGAGGTTCGAACAAAGGACAAACATAGATTTGGGAAATCCGCTTCAGAGACTTTGTTAGTCTTACAAACGGAAGACAAATGAATATACACTAAGCATGAATATTTCTTTCTCTTCCTCACGATCAAAATGGGCCTCAAAGGTAAGTATTTTGACACTGTAGAGGATATCAAAATCAACGTAACAGCTGAACTTGGGAAGAACAAAAACAGGACATTCATTGTTTAAAAAGCAGAAAACTAACGTTTAAAAATGCACAAATAATACGTGAAAAGCAGCAAACAGCTGTTTCGAATCTACTAGCGAGATTCTTCTTCAGTGCAAGATAGAGCAAGACACAGCGTGCTAGAAAAAACAAGGCTGAGCAAAATGACAGAGGCGCGCCGAGTTATATACACAATACGGGTAGCGGATGCGCCAAAACAATCAATGAGACAAAAGCAGATGAAACGACTGAGTGGACAAGTAGCGACATCTACCGTAGAACGAGAGAAAAAGTAACCAAAAGAAAGGGAAATTATATTAATGCTTTCCAAATACTTGGAAAATCAGGAGTACTAGATAAGTCATTGACTAAAGATCGATAATATTTAATGATGTGGTAAACTTCTCAATAATCAAGATCAAGATACCATATCATTAAAAATTCTCACTCTTTAGACTAAAGAGTGAGAAATTTTAATGATGTGGTAAGCTTCCCAAAAATCAAGATCAAGATACCAACACATTAAAAATTCTCACTCTTTAGTCAATGACTTATGTAGTACTCCTGATTTTTCAAGTATTTGGAAAGAATTAATTTAATTTCCCCTTTTTGGGTTTCTTTTTCTCTCGTTCTCCGTTAGATGTCGCTACTTGTCCACTCAGTCGTTTCATCTGCTTCTTTGTCATTGGTTGTTTTGGCGCATTCGCTACCCGTATCGGGAAAATAAGCCGGCGAGTCTCTGTCATTTTGCTCAGCCTTGCTTTTTCTACCATGCTGTGTCTTACTCTATCTTGCACTGAAGAAGAATCTCGCTAGAAGATTCGAAACAGCTGTTTGCTTCTTTTCACTTATTATTTGTGAATTTTTAAACGTTAGTTTTCTGCTTTTTGCATGCAATTTTCAAAACATATGTTTCATGTAAGTCTGCATAAACGAAACTTAAACTTTACTTTTTATTGTTCAAAAAAATATTTTTTTAGGTGATTATACTGTTGAAAATTTCAAAATTTTGTATTAGCTAGATAAAACTTTATATTAAAAACCAGGAGACTCTGCCCCCTGCAAGCTACGCTCGCTAACCCCCGTTCAGACACCACAGAATCTAAAAGCACGCTAATTTGATCGGTTTTAAAAAGATTAGAGAAGATAGAATTATAATGAAAAAACGTAATGCAATCTCCCTGTAAACGGGTTTCCATTCAATTCCCTTTTATTGCAAAAATTTAAGGCCGATTCAGTTGTTGTTAAAACATCCAATGGTTGTTTTCGTGTTTGATTAAATAAGACCAGTTAAACATTTGAAAGGAAGCTAAAATAAAATGAATTAAGTAAACAGAGTCTTTGCCTCAGGTATTTTTTAACAGCGTTATAAAACGATTGACCTAATTCAATTTACCACTTTAACCCCTTCAAGGGCGATGGTTCATTTTTGGACCACTTAATTTTAATTCTTAAGGGGACAAGGGACGTTATTTTTTTTGTGAATTTCGCCTTAAATATTATTCAAGGGTTTTCACATTATATGCATTTATCACAAATATATATATATATATATATATATATATTTGAGAAAAAAATGGAATTTTATGCATTATGGCATTCATTTATCACAAAAAAATTGAAAAATTTTTTTTTCTTGAGAAAAAAAAAGGAATTTTACCGTCTTAGAAATTTTCGAAATGCCCCCTGCCCATTCCATATCAATGAAAATCTCCAGTATTTTTTATAAAAGTTTGGTTTATATATATAAATAAAATATAGCATCGAATTTTATATATTTGAATTTAAAAGTTTAAAAAAAATTTGAAAATTTTTGAAATTTTTTCAAAAAAATTTGCAATTTTTTTTTTTTTTTTTTTTTTTTTTTTTTTTTTTTTTTTTTTGTAAATTTCATCTTTAATTGTTGGTTTTGGGGGCACACAGAGTTAGCAGAATAGCTCGACATAAACATTTATTAACACTAACACGAAGACAAAAATATATACATAGCTTAAGTGCGACTAAGCACTGACATGTTTTTTAACAGAACTAAATAATCTCGCTCGCAGAGCGGATTTTGAGAAACGTCACTGTACGCGCATGCGCTGAAATAAAAGGGTAAGATAAATGGACGTTGTATTACAACAATTCCCCCCTTTACAACGTGCATTTTCTTAACAAAACAATCTTCTCCTATTAAGCAAATTACAGAGAAATAATATTAATATAAAAATTACAAATACAAATTATATACTTATATAAAAAGGATACAGAATAATGCTGAAAAATTTTAAACATTTTGTCCTATCATTTCACAACATTTTTTATGTTTATAAGCATTTAAAGCTTTGGTTAAAATGTCTGCAGGCATATTTTCTGTCTCTAGGTATTTAACCTCTATTTCGCCATTGTCGTAAATTTCACGCACAAAATGATGTCGAATATCGATGTGTTTGGTGCGCGAATGGTAAACCGGATTTCGTACTAATTTTTGAGCAGACTGGTTATCACAAAATATTATAGTAGGCGCAGTCACTGTTTCAGGAGAAAGTTCACTTAAAAACCGTCTGAGATGCAAAATCTCTTTGGCGGCTTCTGACAATGCCATGTACTCCGCCTCTGTTGTGGATAAGGCGACAGTTCGTTGTTTTCTCGATTCCCACGATATGGCTCCACTGGCGTATTTAAAAATGTAGCCAGTGTACGATTTTCTGTCATTCACATCCGACGCCCAATCGGCATCGACAAATGCAATCAAGGATTCAGAATCACGTTTAAAGATCAGTCCTTGATCTTGGGTTCCTTTCAGATATCGCAAGATTCTTTTTGCAGCTATCCAATGAGGTTTACCTGGATTGTTGTTAAATTGACTTAGGAAATTCACAGCGTGAGTTATATCAGGTCTAGTAGCAACTGATAAATACATAAGGGATCCTATTAATTGACGGTAGGGAATATTATTCATTTCAGACTTTTCTTCTTCAGTTTTGGGACACATATCTTTAGTAAGCTTCACGTTATTATCAAAAGGTGTAGATATTGGTTTGGATTCTTGCATATTAAATTTGCTCAGAATATCTTCAATGTATTTCTTTTGTGTAATTTTAATATTGTCCCCGTTTTGCATAAATTCTATGCCCAAACAATAGTGTAAGAGACCTAAATCTTTCATTTTAAATGATTTTGCTAATTCATCTCGAATATATTGATAATCTTCTTTACATTTAGTAAGAATTATGAGATCATCAACATAAACAATGATAATAGCTTCAATGGGAGATTTAGAAAAATACACACATTTATCAGCATTAAGTGATTTAAATTTCATTTGTTTCAATTTTTCATCTAATTTTTTGAACCATTGGCGACCCGATTGTTTTAATCCATAAAGGGATTTTTTTAATAAACAAACTTTGTCATCATTAGATTCATTTTTAAAACCTTCAGGTAATTCCATGTATATTTCTTCAGTTAAATCACCATTTACATAAGCCATAATAAAATCTAATTGATATGCAGTAAACCCATTTTGGATGCCATATGCGATCGCAGTTCTTATTGAACTTAATCTAGCTACAGGAGAAAAATTTTCGTCAAAATCGATACCAGGTTTTTGTGTACAACCTTTTGCTACCAATCTCGCTTTAAATTTCTCGATTGACCCATCTGGCTTATATTTTGTTTTTAAAACCCACTTAGATCCTATAATTTTCTTATGTTTTGGCCTATCTACTATTTGCCAAGCATTTTCTTGCATTAATGAATTAAATTCTAAATTCATCGCATTTATCCATTCGTTTTTATACGGACTATTTAGAGCTTCAAATAATTCAGGACAAGAGTCAAAAGAATTATTTACTGCAGTTTGAGATTTTTCTTCTTTCGGAATAATAATTGTTTGACATTCCTTTCGAGGTCTCCCTTTTCTACCTGTTTTTATTTTCCTCGGCCTGCCGCGCGTTCTGAAAGAAGGGGGGTCGGAAATTTCATCAGATTGCGAATCAATTTCTCTTTCACTGTCGCCACTAGAAATGTCTGGTTCCGTTTTCATGACTGAAAATATTTCTGATTGTTGCGTAATTGTATTTGCGCTCGTATTTTCATTATTTTGAGAGAAAGGAAAAATTAATTTTATTTCGGTGTTACAGGAGGGATCATTTTCAAATTCGTTAATAAATCGAACATCACGGCTTATAACAATTTTTCTAGATTTCTTGTTCCAAAGCCTATATGCTTTTGATTCATTAGAATAACCTACAAAAATATGTTCTTCTGATCTAGGATCAAATTTTCCTTTATTTTGCCTTTTATTAAGTACGAAACATTTTTGCCCAAATATTTTGAAGTATGATAAAGTTGGCTTGATGCCAAAGAATACTTCATATGGAGTTTTATTTTCGCTTAAACGTCGTGTCGGGCAGCGATTGCGTATGTAAGCAGCACAATTTATAGCTTCGGCCCAAAAAGATTGTGGAAGATTACTTTGTAATAGTAAACACCTTGCCATTTCAGTTAACGTTCTATTCGATCTCTCAGGGGTGCCATTTTGCTGAGGGGTTAAAGGGGAAGAAAATTCTCGTTTTATACCGCATTCTTCGATATATTTATCAAATTCTTCGCCGCAATATTCTAAGCCATTATCTGTACGAAGAAATTTTATTTTCTTTCCTAGTCGGTTTTCGACTGCTGCTTTGTATTTAACAAATGCATTCTTAACCTCATCCTTGGTTTTAAGAAAACTAACTTCAATATAACGTGATTTATCATCAATAAAAGTAACAAAATATCGCGATCCTCCATGGGAAGGGACTCTCATGGGCCCACATAAATCTGAATGGATCCGAAATAATAAATCATTACTTTCAAAATTTGATTGTTTAGGAAAAGGGCGGACAGTTTGTTTACCTTGAATACAAACTTTACAATCTTTAAGAGACTCATCATCATTGAAATTTAAATTTCTAACCATATTATTAGATTTAAGTTTCTTTAAATCAGACTCATTTAAATGTCCTAACTTTAAATGCCATTTTACAAAATCACTTACCTGTGCTATTGCAGCTCTTTCGGGGATTGGATGTACATAATATAAATCACCTTGACGAACAGCTTGTACTAGTATAGAACCATTAGGCTCAATTATTTTAGCATATCGTTCTTTAAAAAGCACAGAACGATTATTAGCCGTTGCTTTTGATGTTGAAATCAAATTACATTTTAACTCGGGTACACACAAAACGTTCTTAAGTGTGAGATTAGTGGTCCCACTACCGTTAGGCACTGTAATAAGAACTGTTCCTATTCCTGTGATTTTTGCTGTTTTATTAACCGCAAGCTGTATTGTAGAATTATCACGAGGATGAAATTCTGTAAATAAATTTTTATCTTTGCACATATGAGATGTACAACCACTGTCTAAACACCATGCCGGAGATTCATGATATACGTCGTTAAATGCCATACTAACCGGTTCTTCATAACTAATCATTGAACCTTGATTTCCTTTATTTAAAGATGCAAGCTTTCTGTCAGCTATTTTCTTTCTACATTCGTTAGCTTTATGCCCGATTTTGGAGCAATAATTGCACTTGAAATTACGATAATTTCTCTCTGCAGGAAAATTTTTATTCGTATTAGTCTTCCATTTTTCATTTTTCTTCTGTTCTTGATTGTTTCTCTTGTTTTCTATATAATAGGCATTTTGTGAATCATGGGTGGTTTTTCCTTTTCTAGCTTCCCATTCTTCTAGCATCTTAATTTTCAAAGAATCGGGTTTAGGTAATTCATCTCTCGATTCTATAGCGCATCTAAAATTTTCGAAATTCTCAGGAACACTGTAGAGTAGAAGAATTGATAACAAATCATCCGCAATTTCTATTTCCATTTCTTTTAATTTATCAACAATCTCAAAAAAGATATTTAAATGTTCAGACATCGTTTCACTGAAACTCATCTTTCGAAACAGAAGCTGTTTTAACAGCGTTGCTTTCTTTGCGGGGCCTCTTGATTCATAAACGTCTTTCAATTTATTCCATACAGAATTTGAAGTCGCACAATGCTTGATGTGGCACAATTCACTAGGATTTATGGCCAGAATTATATCAGCACGGGCTTTTTGATCAGCCTGGAGCCATTTCTTTTCATCAGCGCTACCTTCGGCCGGTTTCTCTTCTTTGCCGGTTACATAATCCCAATGATCATTTTTTATTAATACTGCTTCAATTTGAAGTTTCCAGCTATCAAAGTTATCTTTGCCGAGCTTTTCAATTGTCGTAACATGTGACATGATTAAATAAAATATCTCGCAGCCACAAATCAAAACAGTTAATGACAGAACGTAGAAGAGTTCTTAGTTTCGGTTTAGGCTTAAGACTTTATGATTCGAAAGTTCGAATTAAAAAATATTTCTGCTATTTATAGCGCAGTGAGTAGCGTCTCTGGTACCCATAACCTTTGTTGGTTTTGGGGGCACACAGAGTTAGCAGAATAGCTCGACATAAACATTTATTAACACTAACACGAAGACAAAAATATATACATAGCTTAAGTGCGACTAAGCACTGACATGTTTTTTAACAGAACTAAATAATCTCGCTCGCAGAGCGGATTTTGAGAAACGTCACTGTACGCGCATGCGCTGAAATAAAAGGTTAAGATAAATGGACGTTGTATTACAACATTAATATTATTCCAGGGTACATTATATGCATTATGGCATGCATTTATGACAAAAAAAAATTAAAAAAAAATTATTTTGAGTAAAAAATGGAATTTTATGCGTCGTCTTAGAAATCTTCGAAATACCCCCTGCGCGTTCAATCTCAATGAAAATCCTCCAATATTTTTTATAAAAGTTTGATTTGTATATATAAAAAATAGAGCATCAAATTTTATATATTTGCATTTAAAAATGTAAAAAAAAAAAATTAAAAATTTTGAAATTTTTTCGAAAAATTTTTTCATTTTTCATTTTTCATTTTTTTTTTTTTTTTTTTTTTTTTTTTTTTTTTTTTTTTGTAAATTTCATCTTAAATATTATTCAAGGGTACATTATATTTATCATGGCATGCATTTATCACAAAAAAAATTCTTCTTTAGGAAAATAATAGAATTTTAAGTGTCGTCTGAGAAATCTTCGAAATGCCACCTGCGCATTCCATATCAATGAAAATCCCCAATATTTTTTTTTTTATAAAAGTTTGATTTATAGATATAAATAAAATAGAGCATAAAATTTTATATATTTGAATTTAAAGGTAAAAAAAAAATGAAAATTTTTGAAATTTTTATTTTTTTAAAACCTTTAAATTCAAATATATAAAATTCGATGCTCTATTTTATTTATATATATATAAATCAAAGTTTTATAAAAAAAATATTGGAGATTTTCATTGATATGGGATGCGCAGGGAGCATTTCGAAGATTTCTAAAATGACGCGTAAAATTCCATTTTTTTTCCTCAAGAAATTTTTTTTTAAATTTTTTATGATAAATGCATCCATAATGCATATAATGCACCGTTGAATAATAATTAGGTGAAATTTATAAAAAAAATATATATATATATATATTTTACGGATTTTAAGTTCCCTTGTCCCCTTAAGTGCCTCCATTGGCACCAGAATATTAGAATGAAATTTTTTCTTTTATTAAGTAAGTGAACAAAAGTATTTTCGTATTTCGAAATTTGTTTGTAAATTCTGGTGCCATTCACTGAATTCAACATTTTACGAATAGAAGTACCTTGCCTCTGAAAAGGGTGAAATGCATATTAATGTATTTATTATTTTAATGTTTCTTTTCTCTGTTAATATTCACGTGTAAATACAATTTTCACGACATATTTTTCAATATTTTTCTGCTTTTAACACTTACTCATTTAATAGTAATTTTAAAGTTCTTTTTTTTTCTGTTTTTAATAGTCAAGTGTAAATAATTTTTTTAATCGTTAGGAAATACTATTCTTTGCGCCGTTTTTAAAATTGAAAACAATCTCTATAATAATAGCCTAAGTCATGTGACTATTATCAACAGTTCCGGGCAGATCCCTTCGCTTTTTATGTTGCAGGCGGTCATTTTGGTACTTTAATATTTGACAGCCACAGGCGATAAGTTGTCATATATTATTCTATCTCTATCATTTCACTTATATTATAACAGTCCAAGTCATGTAACTGCCATAAACAATTACAACTCTTCGCTTTTCATAAGAAATATTTCCATTTTGATTAAAGAATCAAAGTTACTTTTTCGAATAAAACTACATAAAAGATGCCATGATTGCAAAGAATTATTGGTACTTTTATGTTAGACGGGTGCAAATTTCGCAAATAGCTTTTTTTTAACTCGCCAGTTAGCATTTTTTTTAATTTTTCGAGTGGCAAATTAAAACTGTACTACTTGGTTATCCCATCGATCAAAAATGTATCGTCGGACTATAAGATCCAGAAGTAGTTCGGGCAGCGGTGACCCAGTTGGCAGAGCATCGAATCCGCAGCTAAGGCCGCGGGATCGAGGCATACTGCTGGCTATAATCCGCCATGTACGCTAATGGCGCCTGGTGCATGTAAAATCCGTCGTGGGTGCAAAGTCCTCCAAGTTACCTGTGAATTATACCTCTGGAGGTGCCTTGCCAGGTGAAGGTCTCGTCATATGATCAAGGTTCTAAATTACGAGACCAACATGAGTAGCAATGTGCAGGTGCCGAACAACAGGTTATAACGTTAAGTAACCGGCAAAACATAGTATACACAAACGAGCAGTAGGCACTGAAAATATGATGACGATCGAGGCAATGATGTCAGGTTTATTGCCGCTTCGCGGCGGTTAGGCGGTCTTTCGCCCCGATGCCAGGTACTAAACCCGTTAAGCTGGGGCATCCCGGCAGGTAGGGGCATGGTCATCGGTTAGAAAGAAAGATTAAATGCCAATAATGGTTGATCGTAAATGTCACATTCACTTGACTGTAAGGAAGTTACACGTGTTTACGCCATGAAGTGATTTTTATTTCGACTTTTTATTTTTATTAATACTATGCTAATATATTTGGGCACAGATGTCACATACGCTCCATATTGGAGCGATTTTTTTCCGACGTCATTTTGGCGAAAACATCAACAGCATAAACAACAACATCCGAATTACCATATCAATGAAAATAACGATACTTTGGTGCCAGTTACATACCCGTTGCGCATACCACATTGGCGTCAGAAAAAAGCCAATATGAAACGCATATGACATCTGTTCCTTTTTTTGTAATTTCGTTATATAAAAAAAAAAAAAAAAAAAAAAAAATACGTCAATTTGTATGATTTGGTGAGTGCTTTAGCGATTTATATAATTTGCCGAAATTGGTCGAGAGGATAACTAAGTAGTACCATTAAAATATTGCTTTGAATTTGAAAATAAATGTCAGGATTTGTTGCAGTATTTAATGGGGTTTGGCGTGAATTTTTTCTTTACAATTTGGCGAAAACCTCGTTTTCGAATACCAGTTACATATGTATTTTTAAATTATTTTCTATTATTTTTAAAATGAAATAACAATAAATAAAAAATATAATTAATAACTATAGAACAAAACAATTTATATATTTTTTTAAATAAAAAGAAAATAAACGTAAATAAACATTTATTAATAAATAAGCAACAATAGCCGAATTTCCATGTAAGGCAAAATAGCGCCCTTTTTGCGCTATTTAGGTACCTCGGTGCGTATATGTCATCTGCAATTAATATTTTTCTTTTCGTTTCGTTTAAATAAAAAAGAAAGAAATGAAAGCCATTGATTTAAAATTTTTCAGTTTTAAATGAATGTTTTGTATTAAATAAAATGATAATGAGATACAAAAAAAAAAGCATTGTTCTTAGCATACATTTAAGGAAGGCCGAACTGGTCGCCAAATTAGTTTAAAATAATAACCTTTTCTGAAATATTAAAAACAAAATGTATGTTATGATTAAAATTTTGAGTTGCCATCATTAGAAAAAAGCATTTAAAATTAGAAAAAATTAATATTTCGAAAACTAATTCGAATTTAAAAATTCTAATTCCAGTTTTGAGATCTGCGGATCATTACGGATTTTTGGTGTTAATTTCATCGCAAAGTATTCCGTATTTTAGGAAAAATCGCCGTGAAACATAATCAGCTGTTTAATCAGTCGTTTCATAGAATCGTTACATAAATTCGTTTCAATTCAGTCGTTTTATAAATTCATTTCATTAGGATTTTATATATATAGGGTAGATATGTGTGTGTAAAATATTTTAAATATTTAACTAATCTTAAATCTATTGTAATTTTTTATACCATTTAATTAAATTTTTTTCGTTTTATTTTTCTCCATATATAATGGGCTTTTATTCTTTTTATATTTCCCTATTCAAAATTTGTCTTGGACGCATGCCATTTTTTTCTCCACGCTGACATCATTCGATTTGAGAATATTCTTTTTTTTTATTTTTTTTTTTATCGTAGACTTTTTTCGAAGGACGCTTCGATGCATTCGCGCGCTTTGGAAACTTTCTGCTACATTATTAAAAATCTGCAAGAAACTGTTCTGTCATTCAACCGTTTCTGTAAATAAAGGTTAATTGAGCATATTATGAAATGTTTGCATTGATCAGAATAGAGATAAATTACGGTTACGTAACCAGTTTAACCCATATTGGACCACACCGATTAAATATTTTTGAATTTTTTTAAAACTTCAATTATATCATTAATATAGTGTAATTGAGTAGATACTAGCAAAATTTTGAAAAGAAAGTTTTTAATTTTTTAAGTAACTAGTTGTCCTATAAACAGGACATATTAGTAGGACACATAGTAAGGACACATAAAATGCATACACAAACTAATTTTTTGAGCAAAATTTTATTTTACTTTAAAAATACTGTTTACGTTGTACAAAAATACTCTGTGATTTCTCCAATAAAAATATAATAATAATGGCAAAATTCTAGATTATAAGATTAAAGAATTTAAGTAATCTTAAACCTCTTAAAGAATTTTTTAAATAAATTTTTTTCAATTAAATTTTAATTGGTTACTTATTTTTTGTTTATATGTTATACTTTTATGTATTTTAAAGACGTCATAACAAAATGCATCCAAAAAATCCTTACCAATTTTATTTAGAAAAATGTTTTATTAGCTGTCCTATTTATAGGACAGCAGCACAATATGAGTTAATAGCCATACAGTTTGCTACAGACTTTTAACAGTGTACAAAAATGTTTAACAGACCCACATTTTCAAATATAGGTCATTTTTAAACGAAATATTTTTATTGCAGAAATCATATCCCCATGGTATGTAGTGTATATCATGCAAATATGGAAGTGTTTAACTACTGGATTCTCCCTAACAGGCAGTTCTAAACTGGGATACTTTAGTTTGAATCACTTTCCATTTTAAAATATGAAAATTTATAAACATTTACTTTTTGTGGATTCCTAAAATAAAATTTATTTTTAAAAATAGTCTAAAATGTAAAAGTGTTTAACACGTTCAGTAAGCAAATAGAAAATGATGGATATGCAGAAAATTACAACTGTTGGTATAGATAAAATTTATAAAATTGATGAAAAAAAAGAAAATGTGTTCTTGCAGCCAAACTTCAACAGTTTATGATCTCGTGAACAATTAGTAACTGAGGTCGTAAAAATAAATAAACTTCCTCCCCTTTAAAAATAGTAGTTATAAAAATGTGACATGCCTAAATCTGAATACGAAATCCAATTTTCACTATCCCGTGCCTCTTTTATGAGAGATATTCATAATATAAAATTGCTGTATAATGAATTATTGACATACTTATTCATAATCATACATGAAAATATAAAATTAAAAAATATTTAAAGATATCTTACTTAGCAAATTGTTAAACAAGACTTTCCCTATACTACGTATGATGGGTAAGTAAGATGATCGTAAAATCCATTTTTTTTTTTTTTTACATGGTTATTTTTCTTTGTATACGTCGTATGCGAGTAAATTTCACTTAATAAAACTACTAGTAAATTTTCTGTTGCCATTATGTCTTTACTTATTTCTAAATATAATTTTTATAATATATATACACGTACTTACCGCCACTGATTTAGTATATGAAACAAAACTTTTTAATTTCAAAGGAAAACAATAGACCTTTTCATAGTATAACACAGTAAATGACAGAATACTTTGGTTGCCAGACTTTATTTAAAAATGAATTTTTTTTCATAAAAGAGCTCAGTAAGCTCGAATTGGCTATTGGAAACTTTAACAGGTAGAGATGCAGAACTTAAAAGTATCCAGTAAAATTTCGGATCACAGAAGATCGAAAGGTACCGAAGAACACATGCAGATTATATTATTTTTTCTCTTTGCCAGTTGACTCATCTCTCACGAAACAAATAAGCTGGAGTGACCCTGTTGCTGAGTCTAAATAAGTGGCTGTAAAACATAATAATTACTGTAAAAATAAAAAAAAAGAACAATCGAATTAAAAAAAATACATTCCAATTTCGAGCATACTCTGATACAAATATATTTTTACAAAATATAACTGATTTGAAATTTTTTATGCCCACTATTAATTTAAAAAATATTTCCCTTTGCAGATTTTATTTTGCGCCTCAGTGAGCAACTTCATAGTTGTTTTGATTTTACATTTAATTTTCCGTAATCAGTCCCGTAGCCAAATGGGCTTATTTGAGGAAATGAGATACGTTCAAGAGTGTTCTTATATAATATATTTAATGCTATTCGAATTCAATTTAAATGACATTGCCTTTTTTTACATGTTTTTGAAGAAGAACTAATAGCAAATGAGTAATCGAAAGTAATTTCTTAAAATATACTTTGTTGAATTAATTGATATTTGTGGTATACAAACCAATAGGTACTTACAGTTTTGTAGAAATCAAATGTCTTTTGTTGAGATAGTTAAAAAAAAAAAAAAAAAAAAAAAAATGTTTGAAAACTGCATAAAAAGTTTAAAAAAAATTACAACATTTACTAACAGCTTTCAAACAAAGTGCATTTTAAAGTACATTTTTGTTTATTCATTACTGTAAAAGTTTAAATTTTACAATATTTTTAAGCCACGAATGTAAAATAAATGCAAAAAAGATAGCGCATGATGTTGCCAAGCAGAACACTGTCATACTTTCATTTTCAGCAGATAGCTTTTGTTTCTTTTAATGATGGAAAAATGTGTAGCGAAAGTAATATGACCATAAAATAAATTGTGTTAAGCAGGAAAATGTTGATACCGTAAAGCAAGGCTAACAACATCTTTGCATCAGGAGAAGGATGATCTCCTGACTGAGCTACATAGTAGAACGGAGGGCAAACTCACAAGTTTTTTTTCTAATGCTACCGCATCACTCTTATGCACGCAAGTAAAGAAGTTTGCCTTATTCTTATTATGAGTGCATTTTTTTACTTTTTCCGAATACTTTTAATCATCGTTGTTTATATCTACACCTTTCCCCATTTCTGATAATTTTATGAGCAATACAAATAGGGAGCACCTGTATTCAATGTAACATCATAGGGAATTAGTGTTACATTCTATAATGGAGCTCGTTAGTCTATCGTAGCTTATCAGGTAAAAATATACTTCCTCGTACTGCCTATCAGAAGTGAGTTGAATAGGTCATTCTTAGAGATGAGACGAGCTCAGCCTGAAACAAGCTAGCTTTCTATTTTTACCAGTCTTACGGGCTCAGGCTCAAAGTGAGAATTTAAATTCTTTACCAATTGAGAAAAGAAAACAACTTACTGTTTGAGAAGCCAAAATGTAGTGCAATGTAAAAATTGTTTTACAATAATTTAAATCTAAGTTTGCAAAATAATCGAATTGTTATTGATGAGATATAATGAAAAATGTTCTATTCTATATGAGTTTGAATCCTTTGCGCAGTCGGTGTGAGTGACATAAAGAAGTCGTGGGATATCTCTTGCCTATTATATCTTTCTCTTTAAAGTCCTTTACAAGAATTACTGGAAAACGGATATGATATAATCTTTATGGTATAGATGTACAATGATATTTAAAAAAATTGAAGGCTTTTCAAATTTCTGTCAGTGGTTGGTTATAATTGTTTTTATTTTTATGGATTTTCAAAGACATGAAATTTTGCCATGAGAGGATGTGTAGGATTAACTGTTATTTCAAAATAAGAAGAGATTTTTAAAAGAGAAAATTGATCATAAAACTTTTTAAAATGTTATTGAAATTTTCCTACTCTATATTTTCGGTATCGGGCTCCCCTCTGATGACACAAAATGTTTCGCGTTCGGGTAGGCTCTCCTAAAAGAGAACACTAACTCATCTTTAGCTCATACAACTCCTGCCGTATTGTACCTAATCAATTATCTCTGAGAAATACAGTACATATTTATTATTTCAATCT
Source organism: Maratus speciosus (assembly GCA_963932465.1). Lineage (NCBI taxonomy): Eukaryota > Metazoa > Arthropoda > Arachnida > Araneae > Salticidae > Maratus > Maratus speciosus. Next base: position 81,676,802 of record OZ010800.1, on the reverse strand, counting down.
TTAACAAAACTGGAAACATTAATTATTTTGATAATAAATAAAATTCAACTAAAATTGCAGAGATTCTTCGTACTTTGGGTCAGAGTTGAACAGAATTTGCCTACAGAGCGAAACGTATCTAGCCCATTATTCAAACATATTTCCTTAGCTATTTGCGCTAATACATTTTCACCTGAGCTCTCCATGCCAGACATCGTCAGGTTAGCTGAGGTTGCTAAACATTGTCGCATATAGACAAAATCTCAAGTTCAAACACTGGCTTATACACTGTAAAAGAAATAATGCCAGTTTTCCTGTAAGAAGCGGAAAAATAGTTGCCCTTATCATACCGGAATAATTTCCGACCCAGCTCGGAATTATATCCGTAAAAATAAGGAAATGTTCAATAAAACGGTATTTTACGAATTTTATTCCTATTTTACGGATTTTATTCCTATTTTACGGATTTTATTCCGAGTTGGGTTGGAAAGTATTCCGGTACGATAAGGGCAAATATTTTTCCGATTCCTACCGGGAAACTGGCATTATTTTTTTACAGTGTATACTTTTCACTCTGTTAGGGAAATTTGTTGAACTTTGATCTCCATCTAAGAAAAAAATGTAAGTGAATATGTCATTAACTGCAGTTTTACATTACTTGGTTAAAGCACATTCAAAGGAAACGACATGTAAGAACTTTAAAAAAATACTTAATGACTCTGACTTATGAATAATACACTGTAAAAAAATACGACCAGTTTTCCTGTAGGAATCGGAAAAATAGTTGCCCTTATCGTACCGGAAAATTTTCCGACTCAGCTCGGAATAAAATCCGTAAAATAGGGATAAAATCCGTAAAATACCGTTTTACTGACCATTTCCTTTTTTTTTTTTTTTACGGATTTTATTCTGAGATGGGTCGGAAATTTTTCCGGTACGATAAATGCAACTATTTTTCCGATTCCTACAGGAAAACTGTTCGGATTTTTTTTACATTGTACTTTAAGCTCTCACCTGTATCGGTTTGTTGATCTCCCCTGAGCCATATTTAGGAAGTATTCCTTAACAAAGATGCATTCATGTTTTAAAAAATTAAACTATATTTCTCAATATATAGGCAGACACTTTAAACCTATGATTCTCAAACTCTTGTCGAACAATAGTGTTTTTTACTACAGTGCAACCGCAAAACATTCCGGCATCAAAAAATCTCTGCCTTCTTTTACGGGAAAAAGAAAATTGCAATTGTTTAAGAATTAAAAACTGCGAGATCGAAAACGATGGATTGGAAGACAGTGAGATCTCTGACTCTGTGCTAAATCGGACAGCCGATAACTCTGATAATAGCTCAGAGAATCGAGGACGAGGAGCAAGTAGAAGAAAAAGTCTCACTGGAAAAATTCATAAATTTGAGCGGAAAAAATTATATCTGCTTTAGACAGGGTCAGTCATGTGGGGAGGCCTACCATATGGCTTAGACTCAACAAGCTCCACCCAATCTGCTTTATACAAACAAGACTTTATTTTCTGTAGATAAAGACTCAATCAATATTCTTCAATATTCTGTCAATATTCTGTCAACCGATATTCTGTAAATCAATATTCTTCACTTGTATAACATTCAACCAAAACTTAATAAAAACGGCCGAAAAAAAAAATGAAGCAAATAAAATTGATATCGATATTTCGGAAATTCACACGAGGAGATATTACTTCACTTTTTATTACTAATTTTATTTTTTTGGTGACATAGAAAATATCATTAAGCTTTGCTAAATATTTAAATTTCGGTTTTTCTCTTACAAATATCGCTTGACTATTAAAAATAAAGGCACTATTATGACTATCATATGTACTTTTAACAATTTTTCTGCAATCCGGAATTTTCAAAAATCCGACTTAGTCACGGTCTCGACACTGCCTATTTCCGAGGTTATAATGTATATTATATTCACGCTTTTATAAGAAATCGCTTTACATGCAATTTCACTCACAGACACAAAAAATATTGCAGAAAAAATAATTTTAAACATAATCAGTAACTTTAACATCATTTTATTAAAACAACAAAATAAAACATTAAACGATATTATTATAAAATGCCCCAAATCATTTGTATATTTATATATATATATATATATATATATATATATATATACTAGGGGGATCTGCTCCCTGCGAGCTACGCACGCCAACCCCCGTTCAGGTGTCGCAGCCTGTAAAAATATAGTAATGTGTCCTGTTTAAAAAATATTACCAGGTTAAAGAAGATTGAATGATATTACAGTAGACTCGCAATTTTAAGACCCCCGATTTAGCAACCCCGCGCGATTTAGCTACCATTTGATAAGATCCTGTCCATTTTTCAATAGTTACAGTGTTTTTTCTCGCTGATTTTGACGACCCGCAAATAATCCGAATCTTGATTTAGCGGCCTTCGAGAATTTCATTTCATATCCTCCAGAAATTAAAAGAAATGTAAATCTAGAAGCGGTAATGAGCATTTTTCTTTCCCCAAATGTTGAATGCGTTTTAGAGCGTATTAATCAAGGTGTTACATAATGTTTGAAAATAAGTACCGAATAAACTAGTCAATGGTATTCTAAGCAATTTAGAAGTAAACTAAATTCATAAAACGAATTCTTAGTGGCTATTCATATAGTAAATGATGCTTGACAAGCGGTTTCTCTGGACACAATTTTGCTTCTATCTCGCCAGCTGTAACCAAGCTTAGGAACTTAAACCTGCTGCCCAGAAGTTGAAAAAACAGAACACCGAAATTGAAGTTCCAATCAACTAATATGCAAACATTACATGTTGTTTGGCCGAAAAATCTCACATTTGAAGATTATGTTGACATTGACGTTAAGTTTAAAACTGAGAAAATATTTTCAGAAGATGATTTAATCTACAGTCTTGTCGATCCTGATCGGACATTCCAAATAATTTTCCGACGAGGAAATTGACGATGCTCCATATATACCTCCTGCATAAAAAACAGAGGATGTGATCAAGTTGTATGGAACATATTTGAAACGGAGGGAAATTCTAACGACTACTTTTAGATGATCAATGACCTTAAAAGTAGTATTCTGGATTTAACATTAGAACGTCCGGGAATTTTATCCAACTTTAATAAAAACATTTTAACAGCAGAGCATTTATTTAAAACAATTTCACTTATTTATTTAACTAAGTTTTCTCTAGTTACAATTTAATTAATTTTACAAAAAAAAAAAAAAAAAAAAAAAAAAAAAAAATCTGCTTCGAATCGACATTTCATCATATGATCGGCATAGGTGCCAACCTCAAACTAATCTTTCGAAATACGTGCGTTAATTTGTCCCTGGTTTAATACGTTTCTTACCAGAATTTTTTTAAAGAATTAAATATAATACGAATTAAATGAATTAAATGAATTAAATAAATAAAGTTTCATGAAATAAATTTTCTAGTTCGAAAGTGGTTAACCTGGTTCAAATTAATCGAGACATTATGGAAGATTAGTGAAGACACCAGCTGGACGTTCTAGTGTTAAAGGAAAAAAAAATATAGCATGATTATTCAAAAAATGTTAGTTAACTAGTCTAAGTCTTTTTTTTTTTTTTTTTTTTTTTTGTAAAATGCTTAAATTCTTATAACATTATTCCATAACTTTTAGCCATTTTTTAAATCTAAAAATTTAGACTAAATACTACAAATATATTTTTAAAATTTCTATAAATCAGTAGTTTTTACTACATTAGAATGCTAGGTATTTTTGAAATGCATTAAATCAGCCAATATTAGCACCATTTAATTTGACGATCATTCGATTTAACGTCCTATTTGCCGAAGCCCCATGAAGATCATTAAATCGCGAGTCTACTGTATCACTATAAAGGCGGTGTAATCGTTTTGCCATGCTTTTCTGTTGGAATGTGGCATTTTTTGATTACCATGGCCTTACCCATTTCTGTCGTAATAAATGACGGCTGTTTTCGGGAGTGATAAGTCAGATCAATTACACATTTGAAAATCAGTGTGTATAAAATTTTTAGGTAAAAAATTTCGTTACGTTTCTTACTTTCATAACGGCGCTACGGACAACATTCTTCCTTTATACCCAGGGAGGTGGCTGTACAAACCATCCCCTGATCGAGTTGACAGATTAATTAATTCCAAGATTAATTAAAACTCGATTTCCAGATTAAACTGCAACTTGTCTTCCAAAGCATATCTTGATGGAAAACACATATAAACTCTATTTCAGCGGTTTACAGATAAGTTTACCATTGAGTTTTCCTACTCCTGCTATTCTATGCTTTCATACCTTTGGATGCTGGAAAACACAATGATAAACCTGCCGATGAAATGTACCGATGAACCTACAGTGTCTGCAGGGCGTTTCCTCAAATATGACTTGGCAGACCAGTTGCATTTTAATATGCTAAACATGTACTGTCTAATTCTATAATTTCAACCGCCAACTCGATGTGGTTTTAGTCTGTACAGTCGCTTCTCGGTGTATTAGTTTCCAGGTTAAAAACTCCGTCTACTTTGGATTATCTCTCTGGTATTGAAAAGCATTGTGTTTTGAAAATTTACGCTTATATATATATATATTCCTTTTTGATCGAGATTCAGATATTTTCAGGAACAGATATAGTTTATTCATGAATTATTTTTTTTTTCGTATTTTAATAAACCATCATGCATATTTTCATGCTATTTTTACAATGCATATCGTATATACTATTAATTAAAAAAAAAAAAAAAAAAATCCGAATTTTCAAATATGTATTTATCGAATAGTATTTCGTGTAAAATAAATCAAAAGTATTTTGCGTATATATTTACCTGTATTTCTGCTGCATCAAGAGATGTAATATACCGGGTGTCCTAAAAAGGACTAACTGATTTTAAAATTCAATAACTTGCAAACGGTGACATATATTTAAAGATTTCTTGCAGGAGGTTTATGCATAAGGTCAAAAGTTTTATTACAGTGATTTTCGATTTTAGTTCGAATAACAAACAATAGATGGAGCTGTAAGCAATAATCGCTAAATACAGGCTCGATTTTTGGTCCTTTCTCTTGTTTCATGTAGAAAAACGAGATGGAAATGTATTATCCGGGCCACAAAGTACCAAAAATCGAGCCTGGATTGAGCGTCTATTGATCGCAGCGCCATCTATTGTTTGCAATTCGAACTAAAATTGAAAATCATTGTAAAAAAACTTTTGACCTTATGCATAACCCTCCTGCAAGAATTTTTTAAATATCTGTCACCGTTTACAAGTTATTGAATTTTAAAATCAGTCAGTCCTTTTTGGGACACCCGGTATAAACGAATTTGCTGGCCGCGCTATTTTTATACCATTTGACGTCACATTAAAATTCTCCTAAATGAAATTTTTTTCAAATATACCTATTTAATATAAAACGTAAATTTCGCTATTAAATGCATTCCTAACGTAATAATTTAGTTATTATAAAGTTTTTTCTCTTTTTAGATTCACGGGTAAATATATTATTTAATTTACAAATGTTTGAGAATTGAGCTTTTTTTATATGACTTAATATTCAACATTAAAAAGTTTTCCATGCGTTATAATTTAATTATTTTAGACTCCTAAACTATGAATATATTTAATATTCGGACATTTCTTCTTTCTCTTGACTCTGTGGAGCATTTTACATATGACGTAATTATCACCTTTAAATGCATTTCGCGTGTAAAATCTTATTATTTTAAAGTTTTCTTAATTTTTTAATATTTACGCGTAAATATTTTAATGTAAATTGTCCTTATTTCCTTCTTTTAGCACGTAACCATTTAATTCTTATTTTTAAATTTCCTTTCCATTTTTAATAATTTCATTTTTCAAATTTAATTTGAAAATGGCGACTAAAGCAAAACTAATTTCTATTTTTTCAAATTTTCCTGGCATATATAATTTAATCACAGTATTGTTTCTCTATCCATTGAAATAAAAGATCATTTCAATTTGAAAATAGCGTAAAAAAAGATATCTAATAATTCCTATAGTTTCTCCCTGTTATACCGCTTTTTTCAACAAAAATGGAGTAATTTTCTTGCCATCATTGATCAAATGTTATTAAAATTAAAAGAAAATTATAATATCTCGAGAACAAATTCAAATTTTAAAATTCTAACACCAGTTTTGACATCTCTATATAAATACGAAAAATTTTTGTTAATTTTACCCCCAAACCTTTCATATTTTAGGAGAAATAGCCATGAAACACAATCAGTCTTATAATCAGTCGTTACATAAAATCGTTTTATAAATTCGTTTCATTAGGATTATATATATATGTATAGGGAAGCTATATATAATTCAAATGATAGCACAAATGTATGGACAAGATGGTAAAATTCTAAAGATGAACATAACATGGTTATTGGAAACCAGAAATTTATAATAAGAAACTACGAATAATCTTCAGAATCGTCAGAGGAGATTTCAGGTTTAATTAATACTAAAGATATGTTATTTCATCCTATTTTGTCGGCATTAGGCCTAAAATGATAAAACTTAGCTCCTTATAACATATCGAAAATTCCCAAAATAAATCTAAAAGCTCCAAAAAAATGAATACTACACATAAGATATTCAAAGATGAATAAATGAAGAGAACATAATACTTTAATGATAGATAAAAATCTAAAATAGAAGAAATTTGACTTACTATAGTAGAATATTCAATGATTGAAGCAGATTTAAGTTTGAGGCTACTAAACAAGCAGATAGTCAATAAAAATAAATATATTGCTGCCGTCTGGTTTGAAAAAATCAAATCAATATTGTAACAAGATTTTTAACAAACTTTTTAGGGCTGCCATGTATATTATAGAGAAGAGTAAAATCAAAAGAGGAAGCCTGAAGATTGAGAATTCATAAATATTTAAAATGGAAAGAAAAGTATGACTTAAAATAAATTAAAATTTATCTATATATAATTACTTTCATCAACTAAATATTACTTTTTTGTTAATTTTAAAAATGCAAAATGGATTATTTCATTTTGTACACTTGTTGCTTTCGACTCTTATAAATAAATCGTTTTAGTTGAAAAAAAAAATAATTGTTTAGTACAATAATAAAATAGAATATTTCTAGCCATTCCATGAATATCTTATCTTATAAGATATGAAGTAAAAAATAATCAATTAATTTAGAAAGATAAATAATCTGGCTTTTATAATTCGGAAAGGTTAAGTCTAATTAATTAAAATAAAATTTTCAGTAATGACATCGAGATTAACATATTTTGCATTAATAAATTTTGAATTGTTTTAATCTATTGAGCAAAAATTAACAAATACAAAATATGAAGAAATAATAAAATAAACAATAACTGATTAAATTAGACACATTCATTAAGTAATGTATTTTTAAGGTTATATTGTAATATTTTTATAAGCTTTACAGAAGTCAATTTTTAAATTTAGCTAAACTGAAGTGCTATTCATTAAGCCTTGATGATTATTAATGGACGCTTCTACTTTTTATAAATTTTATAATAAACTTATACACAGATATGCATTTGAAATTCACTAAAATTAAATTTTAATAATTTATTTTATATTTGTACGACAACATTCATTTACAGTCATAATTCATTTAATAGAATTTAAAGAATTAGTGACTGTGCTATCCATAACTACATTTAAAAAATTCTTTTATTTAAAACAACGTATTTAATGTTCGGAAAAGATAGGAATCGCTTCATAGTACGTATAAGTCTTCTATTTGTTTTCAATATTAAGCAGGACATAGTAAAATGCATTTTTAAATTAAAAGCATTCAATATAATCTCTTTTTTTTTTTCTTTTCTTTCCTTTTTTTTTCTATTTTTGAAGTAAGTATTGCCTAATATAAAAAAAAAAAAAAATCCTACGCATGATTAAACATTTTTATCCATTTTTATCTTCCACTGCAATATATACTTGTTTTTTTGTTTTGTTTTTTCTTTGTTTCTAGTAAATATTGCCTTAATATATTTTTCTTTCAACGCATTATTATACATTTTTTTTTTCATTTTTATCCACACAGCAATATATACCTGTTTTGTTTTTGTTTTTTTTTTTACTTTTTTCTATCTTAAAAAGAAGAAAGTATTGGTTTCGTGAAAAGTTTCGAATTTCGGTTTTCGACGGATTTACACGTTTTAGGGGTCAGAGAACCCGAAAAACATGTTTTATAAAATGTCTGTCTGTGAATATGTTAGTCTGTCTGTCTGTCTGTATGTGACACAAATTTTGTGGGCACTCTATCTCAAGAACTAATCCACGGAATTTAATAAAAAATTGTATTCAGTTAGTCCCTGATATAAATTGATACTGATTAGTTTTTGGTGTAAATCGCTCAACAGGTGGCGCTGATATGCAGCCTTTTTCACGATTTCCGCAATAGCTCAATCTCAAGAACTAATGCACGGATTTTCATCAAACTTCAGATTCAGTTAGTCCTTGACATGAATTGAAGTTTTGTACATTTCTGTGTAAATCGCTCAACAGGTGGCGCTGCTATACTGCATTTTTTACAATCCGCAATAGCTCTATCTCAACAACTAATGCTTGGATTTTCAACAAACTTCAGATTCAAGTATACTTTGATATGAATTAGTGCTGCTTGTGTTTTGGTGCAAATCGCTCAACAGGTGGCGCTGCTATGCTGCACTTTTAAGAATTTTCATTATAGTTCATCTCAAGAACGAATGCAACAATTTTCACCAAACTTCAGAATCCGTTAATCCTTGAAATGAATTGACATTTTGTACATTTTTGTGTAAAACGCTCAACAGCTGGCGCTGCTATACAGCCTTTTTCACGATTTCTGCAATAGCTCTATCTCAAGAACTAATGGACACATTTTCATCAAACTTCACATTCAGTTACTCTTTGATATGAAATTATGCTGACTACGAGTTGGTGAATATCGCAATAGCTCTATCTCAAGAACTAATGCACGGATTTTCCCCAAACTTCATATTCAGTTAGACATTGGCATAAGTTGATGATAATTAGGTTCTGGTGTAAATCACCCAATAGGTGGATCTGCTATGCTGCATTTTGATGGATTTACACGATTTCTGCGATAGTAATATCTCAAGAACTAATGCACGGAATTTCATCTTTTTAGAATCCTCATGATGAGCATAGATGCACTGTGATAATGAATTTTGAAGTATTGACAAGCATGAGATAGAAGAAAGTTTTGTGATGGCCACAACATACTAGTTTAATGTTGTTTCTAGTAAGTAATATCTTAATGAATGCTTTTTTTCTACGCAAGATTAAACATTATTATTCATTTTTAACCACCGCCGCAATGCATACTTGGCTAATTTTGTTTGATTCTAGTAAGTATTGCCTTAATAATTTTTTTTCTACGCATGATTAAACATTTTTATCTATTTTTATCCAGGAAAGCCCCCCTACATTATCTCCAACATACAATGTTTAAAAATCGTTGGAGTCTTCTAATTACTTTAAATTTTCTACCCTGTTTGTTACTTTGTGGTAAATATAAATTAATAACCCACCATCTCAATTACTACTCCCTTTCCGCCGATTTTTTTCTTTCCCCTTTTTGTCCCCAAACATCTAAAATCTTTAAAATACTTGTACTTAAAGAAAAAAAAAAAAACCTTTCTTCTTTCTTCTTTTGCAGTTGTGCTAAACAAGTATATGACAAAATCTTCTAACTACGACAGAATATGGAAATAAAAGTTCATTTTTCTCATTTTTTCGAATTTATAGATTTTGGTGTTGATGGAATTTGTTGCAGAAAATATAGTGGTTTTCTGCGACAGTCTTTTTGGATGTTGAAAACTGCTTTTTTAGAAGCAATCTACAGTAGAATAAAATTGATGAAAACTTTTATTATTATATTTGTGTCAAATTCTGGGCTAACACTGACGACTATATTTCTAATCATTTTGCCTATTTATACGCAATAATAGTCCACCTAAAGAAGAAAGCTAATATTCAGATTATTATTCTGAAACAGTGGTAGACAAAATAAAAAGACATCTTCGCTAGTGGCCGCCCTGGTATTATATATATGTATATATTTCCAATTGAAAAAATGAAACGTTTCAGTGCATGAAAGGAATGATACAAGTTAATAGGTACAGATAATTTCATTTAGAATTTTAAAGTGCAATCAACTAGCGAAACATCCAATCATGAAGTTTCAAATATTTCAGCCATTAGCTTCTTTTAACAATCAATGTCTAATAGCTTAGAGCAGTTACATTTTCGCTGCCCCAAATGTGAGCCACTTGTGCCCTAATTGTGGACGTCTGAACCACATAACAAAATAATAATAATAATAATAAATAAATACAAATACTTAGGTTCGCAAAACGTAATTAATGAAAATAAACATAATAATGAAATATAGCATACACATCACTATTGGGGAGAAATCCTGACTTTTGGTATAATTTAAGTAATAGCGATCCAGAAGTGAGCTAAAAATCGAATTTTATAAAATAAACCTCATTTTTTAAGTTTTGGGATTATGAAATAATTTATCAAGAGTGTAATAGAATACACAAAAGCATTTTTTAACAAAGAAAAATATAATTGAAAACATAAAACTCAGAACGAGCCAAGAGTGGAATGACACATTCACCTTGCGTTAAAATAATTAAATTTAAATCTGTTTGCTAAAAAGGTGCACAAAAATTTATTAAAATATTCCATTACAAAATGAACTGGTCTTTAAAATCTTAAAAACCATTGATGTTAAAAATCATGTGAAACAGAAAAGATGATTCCTGAGATCTTTCGATAGCAAACGCGATCATTTTCAAAGGATAATTTCACTGAAATGTCGCATTCACTGAGCTATTTATTTACCAGTCTGGGGAAAGAAAAAAGGATCAGTCTACTATTTGTTGGGGGCGTCTATGAAGATATTTTGTTTCGATGCTGTGTTAGATATCTTTAAATTATTAAACAAAATATGAGGAATGTCATAGGATAAATCATCGTTACATACACTATTTCCTTTACCTAAAATCTCCAATGATTCCCTAATTCTCAAAGAATAATAATCTGATGTAGGTATAATAACTTTTGCGTTCTCGAAAATCTATTTTTTAATTTTGACGTTGATTTAATCTTGAAAGTGCTGTAGACGGTCGGTTAAACTTGATATATCTCATGTGCTCCCCCAATCTTTGTTTAAATTTTCGAGTGATCATACCTATGTAGCTTTACTCATTCTGTTTTTCCGTTTTAAATGGGATAGAATAGACAAGTGCGAATTCCTTATTAGGTAAGGGATCAATTTTCCTTTGAATTAAAGCTTTTACTTTTGCAGGAGGTTTGGCTATTGAATTTAACCGAAATTAAATTTTATTATTTAATTTGTTTAACCTATTAAGTGTTTAACAAATTAAGTGATATGGAATGAAGAACTGCATGAAACGGACAATTTCATGAAATGAAAAAACAGCATTAAACAGCCAAATATATGAAACAGAAAGAAGAAAGCGTGAAAAGAACAATTTGGTGTATTATTTGAATACATGATGTATTATGTGAAACGTAATTCTTTATTATATTATTATACTTTAATACATAGTAAAATGAGTCATTTTTTATGTCAAGGATATTAAGGAGCCATAAAAATGCGGTCATTTATATAAAGTTATCCGTGTGATTAATAAAAGTTTATTAGTCCCAATAATCATTTTCTGGTAGTCATTATTATGCAAAGATAAATATTGCTATGAATCACGTGAGGATGATTGTAAAAAGTAAAGAAATGCAAGATAATAATTTTTAGTCGCCGAACGACAGAAGTTAATTGTCATGGAAGAAAATTGAGTTTTAGTAGTCATTTTTCTGAAAATAGCACACACTTTATCAACAAGACTTAAAAATCCTTACATCCTAAATTTTATCAATTATTTTTCTGAAGCAAAAACATCAGAAAATAGAAACTCTTTTTTTTAACTTCGTAAAAATATATCATCTCTAATATATCTTCGGCATGTAAATACCACAATGTTCAGAGATACACTGCTCAAAACAATTAAAGGATATTGCAGTTTTAGGTGGATTTTGTATCTGGTAAACTGTTTAGCTGATTGATACACGGTCGACAGACATAGTAGGTTATATGAGAATAAATTACACATGTTTGGCAGAAAAAAATGAATTTTATTGCGCATTTGTGTACTAAAGGAAAAAAAAAACACAATTTGTGCATATGAGAAAAAAAGAATAAGAAAAGGTGTTTTCTTCAAAGAAAATCATTTTCAGTAGGGGGTATGGTTTCCACTGGCGGCCAGCAACGTTGAACACCTTTGAGGCATGGACTCAATGAGGCTATTAATGACGAGTTGGGGTATTCTGCCCCACTCTTCCAGAAGAGCACTTTCCAGTTCTTGGAGAGTTTGTGGGGGTTGTTGGCGGCCAGAAACTCGTCTTCCTAGAGCGTCCCAAACGTGCTCGATTGGATTCATGTCTGGAGAACACGCTGGTCATTCCATTCGAACGATTCCTTCCTCGAAAAGGAAATCCTCCACCAGGTTTGCACGATGTGGCCTGCAGTTATCGTCCATTAAAATAAAGTTATCTCCGATTGCTGCAGCGTAAGGGACTACAATAGGTCTGAGGATCTCATCCCTATATCGGCGACCAGTCAGAGCTCCATCTCGAATGATGTAGAGGTCAGTGCGCCCGTCAATGGAGATGCCACCATACACCAACACTCCTCCACCGCCAAATCTGACACTTTCGTGCACGAACGCAGGATTATTCCTACTGCCACGGTCCCTCCAGATGAAAATACGCCTATTATCCGGATGCACAGAAAAACGGGACTCGTCAGAGAACAGAATATTGCTCCATTCATTTCTCCTCCAGTTGACATGCTCGGTTGCCCACTCCCTGCGGTCGCGACGATGCCTTGATGTTAATCTAACACATACCATCGGTCGGCGAGCATACAGACCTACAGCATGGAGCCGGTTTCGGACAGTCTGAGTTGAAATTGTGGTGCCCGTAGCCGAGCGAAGGTGTTGTTGGAGAAGAGTAGCGTCCATGGTTCGGTGTCTACGAGTTGTTAACGCTAAATATCGATCTTCATTGGGCGTTGTTGCCCGTCTACGACCTTGCCCTGGTCTTCGGCCTGCACATCCACTCTCCAAAAAACGGTTCCAGATCCTGGAAATGACACTTTTTGACACTCCAATGGCTTGCGATACTTCGGCTTGAGTTTGGCCCCCTTCTAACCTACCAACAATTCTCAAAGCTTCTGAATCTGTCAAATGACTTCGCTGAGACATCGTACTCATCGAAACAAAGCAATCACTGAATGCCGATCATCCTTGTCTTCATTCTCTTTTATCCAGTTGAAAGTCAAATTTCATTCGCTGCCGCTGAAGCGACGTTTTTGACGTCGAACTCAAAAGTTGCATACTCCACAGTTTGAAAACCAGAAAAATTTGCATTTGTGATTCTCTTCTTCTATTTTCGGCAAAAAAAATTTCGTTTATATCTTTATTTTATATAAAACTTCAAATATCCTTTAATTGTTTTGAGCAGTGTATATAAAGTAGCTGGCAAAAAGTTTGAGACTATACATTTTTCAGTCCAAACTATTTCTGTAAGCAAAATTAGTAATTTGCAGCTTTATTCATCCTATATGGTGCGTAACTAAATATATGTGTGAAAATTGTTAATTTCAAAAATATATAACTTGAATTTCAAAGGTTGAAAGTAAAAGTTTTGAGAGGATCAGATAAAATTGAATTTTTTAATACTTGGCTCACCAACAAGAAAAGTGACACATCTCTCAAAAATTCATTTTGCGTTTTATTCCACAAATAGGTCTGTCATAGGTGTGTCTTGCTACACAAAATGTTTCATAAGTGTAGTTATAGCAAAAACCACTTAATTACGCTATCTGTCCATTTGTGACCACAGAAGAGGTGTGGATTGTGAGGGGAGGTAAATTTATCCAACCCTCCAAACCTCATCACATGCTTCATTCTTAGAGGTTTTATACTTTTATGCACGTTTTTACTCCTTGCATGCACAGCTAAGTGCTGTAATTTCATGTAAATTTTCTTTTGCCTCTCCTGTGACATTTACTTTTGTCGAGATGTGTCACTTTTCTTTCGGGTGAGTGATATGATATTGTCGGACACACAAGGGCTCCTTTAATTGAGTGACTAAAGTAGAGGAAATCCACGCAGAAGATGTGGGTTCAAATCCCGTCCCTGGCTTTTAAATTTATTTCCTTTCTATTCGAGCTGTGTAGAAATGAACATTATAATTTCGATAACTTTGCGCAGATATGCAAATTAGTGGTCATGTTCGCAGAAAGTTCTAGAACAGGGGTTCCCAAACTTTTAGACCGGCGTACCACTAAATAGATGTTCATACTTCTGCGTAAGACCAGGTGACAAATTCAGTGCTAATACAGAGAAACCTGTATAAACGGAATATATCTAAAACGAAATATTTTTCCAGTCTTTTTTGCTTCTGTGTGATCAGATTTTATTGTATTTAATTGCATAATTACATTAATAAATTTGTAGTTAGATTGACTGCTTTATTTTAACATTCAAATGAAAGGTATCACCATCATTACATTTTAACAATAAGTACATTATCAAAATAAATTGTTTTAATGCAAAAAAGGATACAATACTTAATGACTTATTGGTGTAAATTGATATTTATTCAGTAGAGTGACACTATTAATTATCGTGTATTGCTAATGAGAGGGGTATATTTATCATTATAAAGTGTACCATTTTTGGATGGCAAATATTATTACAATCTATTAATAGATTATTTTAATCTATTTAAATCGAGAACATAAATACTACATAGCTTTGTTAAACAAAGAAAACAATATATATAGGCGAGTGTAGTACACAGTGAGACGAAAATTATTATTACTTAACGAATGGCAACAACTATTATTCTTTTGAAAAATTTTTTGCTACATCTTTAAACTACACAAATACTCTACACATTAATGTATAAATAGTTTTAAAAAAGTTATTTATAAAAGCACAGAAGCAGCATAACGGAGTATCGAAAATTGTCTCACTGTGTACCACTTGTGGTACACAGTGAGACAATGTATATATTTCCATAAATCATACATTTTTATACTCTATCAATAATTTTCTGCAGTTTATGACTTCTAATTAATATTTCTAGATAAGAAAAAAATTAAAAATATGAGCCTCGGGTTGGCAATGGCAGACCTTGGGCTACGTTCATGCAAATTTTCAGCCTCTTACGTTTAGTAGATTTCACTAGCCATCGCACGGCACCACACACACGCAGATAGAGAGAGAGGGAGAAAAAAAACCTTTTTTATTAATAAATAACTTTTTTTACGTCTGAACTGCATACTAGATACACAATGAGGCACGTCTCATTGTGTACTACAACTTTGTGTCTCACTGTGTACTTTCGTTACGTTGTAACAAAATGGATGCCATATCTGTTCCATCATCAATTTCATAGCTTTGAATGCTTGTGTCGTTTTGTCGACATAGACTATTATTAAATATAGCTAGGTTTGGTTAAGTAAGTATATGCCATAATGAAAGAAATAAACTTTAAAATGGACGTTTATGTAACTTTAACCCCTGTAAAATAAATAATTACTTACTATTTTGTTGGACGAGTAACCGAAGTGTCGACACTACATCCAAGTGTTGCATAAGATGAGCTTGTTCAGTGTGTGTTCCAGCTAGGAGAAAATGTTACAACTATATGTCAAAATGGTTGCTGTCTCACTGTGTACCATGTCTCACTGTGTACTCCCCTATCCTACCCATTTAAAGTCGCCTTGTTCGTCTATTTTTTGATATATGAACACCATGTTTATATCAACAGTACAATACACTTAAGAAAATTTAATAAATGAATAAACTACACAAGAAACACACATATCTTCTGAAAATAAACTACTTATTAATACGCTCGTTGAAATAAGTATTATACACACATCCAATATAGTAATAGAAGAAAACTTTTTCTTTTTTTCAGGTGGGATGAAAGATCAGCTGAACATCTAATTTGTTCCATTTATATAAAACTCTAATCGATATTACATTTAAATAAGAGAAAGAAAAACGCAGTCAAAGCATTAATATAATAGAGTGAAGAGACTACGGGGCCAGTTAACTGACAAATCAAAAAGAAGAGGGGGGTATTGAGCTCTTTTTTGATTTCCCATACTGTATTTTATATTTCATTTTACTACCCGTATCATATTTTTGCGTACCAATAACCAGAGCTTCACGTACCAGTACCGGTACGCGTACCATAGTTTGAGAACCCCTGTTCTAGAATATTCGGTGCCTTTTAATTCTTAAAGAAACGGTAAAAAATGTTATATTCTGCTATCCCCAGCATGTTGGGAATTTTAAAATTAATTGTTGACCACATAGTAAAAAAGTGGAAGTATGGTAAAGTTGTGCGCTATCTTCCAAGATTAGGAGCTCCAAGAAAAACGATTCAACGGCAAGGTGATCCGAAGGAAGTCGGTTGCTGATCCTAACAAGAACGCTGCTGAAATGAGCCAGGAGATGAGCACCGAACATGGACTCAGAGTGAGTAAGATCACCATAAGACGTCGTCTGGATGTCGTTGGATTGTGAGCACGGGTCTCTGAAAAAAAAAAAAAAAAAACCTCATCCGGGTAAAAAATAGTAAAATAGGATTGAAATTCGTAAAAGGAGCGATAAATGTGGAAAACCAAACATTGGAACAAGGAATTTTGGAGCAATGAATCCAAATGTAATTTACCTTTGTTTGACCAATGTACATTTTGTTTCATTCGCAAGATTATTGCAATAAAATATACATTGGTCAAATGCAGCAAACCTTTAAGGACCACTTCGTGGAGCATAAAACTAGTGTTAAAAAATGTGACATCAAACTTTCCGCTATTGATAACCACTGCTGGTCTTACAATCATAACTTTTAATTTTCCGAAGCCTCGATAATACAGAAATGCTACCAATTTACGATCTAGATTTTTTGGAAGCTTACCATATATATGAAATTTAAAAAAGTTTAATTAACAATTTGTCCATTTTTTCTAATATATGGCTCCAATTTCTCTAATTCGTTTTCTACCACCCCCTCTTTTTTTCTCCTCTTTGCTTAAACTATTCCTGTGTATCTGGGTAATTCTGATTGACCTCCTCGTGTGCCAAAGATTGACTCCGCGTTTGTTTCTCATCCGTGGATTGCTTTTCGCCGTAGACGGAGAAGTGTCAGGTGCGCCACTCTAGCATTATATCCCCCTTTTAATCCACATTTTTAATTTAATTTTATTTTTATTTCAATTTTATGGACTGCTGATGAAGCCTTCGAAGCTATTAAATGGCTGTATGCGGTTTATACGTACTTTTATTTGTGCTTTGTAACGTTGTTTTTCTGTCTTATTATATTGGCACTAAATATAATCCTCTCCTCTTTTTATATATAAAGTACATTTTTGGTCTCAATATTTTAGGCGACGGTTTGATCACTAGCCAAATTAGTGGATAGTTGTGCAGTAGAAACAATATACTACAATTAGAAAAATTTCATGACACATAAGAATGTGTATGAAATAATTATTACGTGTTCATGCGCTAACGATATATTTTTATTTTACATTTATTCGGAGTCAACTATATAGGGAAACATACATAAAAAGGCCTATCGAATATCAGATTGCAATTTATTTTATTAATTATAATTTTATAATCAATAATTTTTATTGATTTATTGTTCTCCTTTTGACGAATCCACAAAACGAATCCATTCCCACACACACACACACACAAAAAAAATAAATAAATAAATAAATAAATATAAAAAAAAATAAAGATCAAAAGACAAACAACTATTACAAAACTTCTCGTGAACATGTCTGTTGGAAGTCAATTATTAGCAAATGATTATTTGTGATAACTCCCTTATCTCACAGCTACTTTTAGTAAGCAACTGAAATTTAGCTTACTATATTGGCGAATATTATATCTAAATTTTCATGAAATTGGGCGGGATTTTTATATGAGTTGCGCTAGATTGTTGATGAATAAAATAATGAAAAAAATGTTATTGTTAGTGAATGTGTAGTTAAATATTATTTTATTCAAATATCCATATTTCATTAAATAATTAATAAGTTTATTTTCTAATAAAATATGTTGTTTCTATCGTACTTTCTCGTGTTTCCCGAGAGCAACCTTAAATTTAGTAAAATACGCTGCATGCTATTAGGTTGGCAAATAAGTTCGTTCTATTAATAAGGTTAGGAAAAGCACAAAGATTTCTGCATATATCATATATATTAATCAATTATATCAACAGTTGTTACCGATGACCTTTGCCATTTTTTCACCAACTCCATAACACCGCGTTCATAGAACGTCTATGACTTATCTATGAACATTTTTGAGGCGGAAACCGTCTTCATGTGACTTTTTACAGCTCTATTTTATGTACTTATAGGCATTTTCGACAGTGTAGGCTTCCTAGTTTAAAGAATTTTACAGTGACCGCACCTGGTAATCGGAATTATGCTAAGTCAGGTGAACATTTCAGTCAAAACTCCACATTTTCTATCGGATGGTTAATGACGTTATCGCATGGAAAACACCTTCACGTTTGACCAATCCTGTGTGTTTTTGGCGTAAATCACTGCTTTGTTTATTCATTCGCGATCATTAACCCTTTGAACTTTGCTGGGTGAATTTCTTCCCACATAATTTCAGTCTCCAAATGTGACAATGGCTACGGGATATTCTACCAAATTTATTTGAAAATAAATTATTGCAGTTTTTTGTGTATATATTAAACTGAATTTTTTGTTTGCAAAATACTGGTACCAATGTGACATTCCGTTATTTTTAAGCACATCACCGACCAGAGCTCAAAGTGTTAAATCAAGGTTCAGCCTGCTGGTAATAACTCGTAATAAATAAAAACTTAGCCTAATCTTCCTGGCTGTTACGTCTTTAAAGTTATTTCCATCGGCTTCTTTATTTGTCCCCAAGATTGTTTTCGCACTACATAATCGTATACGATGCATTTTGTATCTCCCGTCATAATTCACTTCAAAAACGGGTCAGATTTCTTATCTTTCAGCACTAAAATTCAAATGGAAATGCGACTTATAAAATTTCCACGATCATATTATGAGGCATCATCCAAACACAGGGACGAGAGATATTTCCCTGTTGGGGCAAATAGTTTTCGAAACTAGCATTGGAAATATAGTAGTAATCTCCCAAACTCTGTAGTAATCTCCCAAACAGCATGGATGGATTCTCATCAACAATTGCATTTGAATCAATCACGGTTGGACGGAAGGAGCGTGGTGAGTAATTGTATTTAAAATTTCCAGAAAGTAATTTTGTACATAACTTTTGACACACGCATTCTTTTACGGCATCAATCTCGTATACATTGCATATCTTTGTTTTAGCCTCCACTGCCTGTTTGTCTTTTATGAAATTGTACACAAATGAAACGATAATGCACGTCTTTCACGTTCATTATCATCGCACGTAATTTGTTTACGAAACAAGGCATTCACTGACACCTTACATGAAACATAACCTTTCAATCGCACAGTCGAGTTGCTTGGTGTCGCCAAGAGTTGGAAGGCGGAACTGGAATGAAATACAACCCAACGAAATACCGAAGAAACTTATTTTCTAACCCAATACAAATAATCTAGCTTGCTGTCAGTGTTGCCAGATTGGGGACTTTTTTAATTCAGATTAATTGACTGTCACCACTTTTTTTTAATTAGTATAATTCGCATATTTTTCAGAATTTTTAATCTATTTTTAAATAGGGCGAATATTTCTATTTCAAAAATTCGGTGACAATCAACAATCTGGCGACAAAAAAGTCCATAATCTTGCAACACTGTTTGTTGTGGCCATCAGAAAACTTTCTTCTATATGTCGAACCAATTCAATATTTTAAATAGTACTGGAAATTACAAGAAATTGCCCTGTTCATAAATCGTCTGTTCTGCATTTTCTCAATACATCGTTTAATATAAATAACTAAAATATCCTCTATAATGTATCCTCTATAAATTTATGTTTATTCTTGAAAAATCGTATGTTTCACAGTTTATCTTTACATCGATTAAAAAAGGAACAAATCAGGAAATAAGGTGGTTAAAAGTGTATCACAGATAGAAGAAAAAAGTTAATATTAACGCTAATCATGGTCGATAAATTGCATCATTTGATTGTGAGCCCAAATAATAGACTTTCTCAAAGCACAGAATATCAAAGCTCCCTGTTTAGTAATCAGAGTCAAAATTGAATTAGCATTTATTTATGTCAAGGCATACAAGAACATGAAATTTGAGGAAATTCCGTGCATTAGTTCTTGAGATATAAATATGGTGGAAATAGTTTTAAAAATCACAACAAAGCCACCTTTGAGTGGTATACACCTAAAACCTATCAGCATCTATGTGTGTTAAAATTTAACAGAATATAAAGTTTCGTGAAAATCTGTGCATTAGTTTTTTTTATATAACTAATACAGCAATCGTATAAAAAATAGCATAACAGCCCCACCTGTAAAGCTATATACACCGAAATCTTATCAGCACCAATTTTTGTTAATGTCTAACTGAATCTGAAGTTTGATTAAATTCCGCAGATTAATTCTTGAGATACAGCGTCCACAACATGTGTGTTGCATATAGACAGACAGACACAGAATTTACTTTAGTTACGAAACCTTGGCCGAAAAATTTGATGTCAAAGTTTTTCTTTATATTCTTGAAGTTTCAGTATAACTTGTGTATTTATTCTCTATATATTCTATAAAAAGGCTAAAATTGATTATTTCCGGTGACATTTGGCTATATATTATATCGTATGACTCCAATTTAGTCTATTTGATTGCGCAAGCTAATTCTTGTGTATTAAGTTACAAATTAGAAACACTTTGAAAAAGAGTAAAGAGTGAGATTTCGTTTATGTTCTTGTTAATAAATATGCATTGACAGTAATACTATAGGACATTAATTTGGTGTATTCTATACCTGGTTATTTACAAAACAGATAAAATAAAAATCAGGTGCTGAGATGAGACTGTCTTTCTGCTCATATACACAAATACGGAGAGGTATAAAATAAAAATCTTATCAGGTAAATGTGCAGTGTTTCTTACTTCGATTTCTATCTATGAATTATATAGTGAATTCTCAAATTAATATAAACAATCGGAATAAAGGTGCTGAGATTATTACCCATCCGCCTACCAGACGGGTCTAATGGACACGACAGGTACGATCAAATGATTTTACTCATAAAAAAAAGTAAACACTGAAAATTCTGTAAATATGTGACTTTTTCACAATTTACATATAAGATATTTACAAATTCACATATTTGAACTCTTAACGAAAATTTCAAATACAAAACAAGTCTCTTTATTTTATTATTACAGTTGAACTTTTAACCCCTTCGGACAATGGGTGGATATATGTATCTGCATAATGTGCATACGGCAAATGTTTTTTAAACTTGTAGTAAAATAAAATATTCTTTTAATTATTTATTTAGGAGTAGTCGAACAATGTAAGGTTGTCTAATGAACTTCCTGTTTGCGAAGCAACTTGATATTCTGGCGACATGCAAGTTATTTGCAAACACATAAGAGAGCCATTAACCCTTTATATACTGACGGTACTTAAAAATACCATTAAAATAACCTCTTATAAAATTAATTTAATACATCGATTAGTAATAATATAGTCTAGAATGAGTTATAGATACCTTCCTTTATCTTTTTTCCAAAAGTATTATTTGTTACACAAATCAAAAATATTTTTTAACGGATGATATCGTTTCCCTTTGCATTTTTTCAGCTTTCTTGGCACTGGAGGTGGGGGGATTTTTTAATTCGGAAATAGTTCTATGTTTCTATTGTAATAAATATTCTATTTGTACATTTCCTAAATCTACAAAATACTAAGAAAAATATTTAAAATAAAAGATTTGAATGTGTTAGAAATATTGCACAAAATCCCTATAAATTACTATTTAATTAATCCTTCTAAATCCTTCTAAAATCCTTCTAAAATATATTAAATGATTATGTAAATCTTCTAATGCAATTTAAACAATTCCCGAAAAATGCGTTAGAAAATAAAATTTTTATAAATTCATAATTCAGTACATAAAGGGTTAAAGAAGATTAAGTTTAAATGCAGTAAAAACTACTTAAATGAATGAATAATTAAATTTAAAATAAAGATAATTTAAATTATAAAAAATAAATTAAACGAATGGAATAAGAAGAGAAAAGGAAAACATTCAAAACGTTCGGAACTGGCGAAAAAGCTACCAAAGACAAGCTCTAACCTGGAAAGAAAACGACACTCTTCTGTTTCCTTATATTCAAATTTAAGATTTAAAACAGTTACAAAAGTTACACGCTATCAAATAACTTTAATTTTTCATTTGTACAAGTGCTGAATAGTAGAGCAGCATTAACCCCTTAACGTCGAGAGTCCTTAGTTTAATTTTTAATCATTTACCACCGGTTTTTCTAAAGAGAAAACTTTCTGTAATTGAATCGCAAAAAGGCTCTGATTAAATAAGGTAAACTTTACAATAAAAAATAACTGATGGGAATAACCCAGTAAAGAAGAAATCGCTGGCCAGCAGCAAGATAGGTGCTGACAATGATGGAGAAGTACTGGCTAATGGTCTTTTACTGCATGACCACTGCTACACAGCTTCAGTCAACTTTGCTGTTGGAAAACATCAGATAAAATTCTGATAGGCCTCCGTTTTATCCTTGCGCTGGCCCACCACACCATCGAAGAGCACGAACTTTTGCAGTATTATTGCTGGGGACCCTTAAGCTAGGTTGCGTAATTCATCTAATTAAAAAAAATCACTAATTCTAATTTTTATTCAAATATTTTAATCTGAAGTGTAAAAATATTTAAACAATTACGTTTCAAGTCTAACAAATAATAATTTATTAGACTTTTAAATATTTTGTCAAGTATATATTGAAATAAGAGTTATTTTATCACTCCGCAGCAGATTAATGAATTTGAACACAAATCTGAAATGAATATCTTAACACAATTTAATTTGATATTTGATATTTGATCTTTGAGGTAGGTACTGCAGCTCCAGCCAGCATGACCTCAAATGATCACAAAGATCCTAGCCAACAAACAAAATGAGAACAGTTCAAAACAGGAAACAAACATGGGACAGCCCACACTTCAAACCAATAACCGATTAACACAACCAGGAGAAAAAAGAACATCCCCAAAAAATCCCCAAAAGACGCACCCTAAACATGAAAACCAGATGCGTACTAGAACGAAGGAACCAAACAACTCATCCAGACCAGCAGCATAAAATCAAAAAGAGAACACCTTCAATAACAAGGAGTTGCGAAACAAACAAGATAAGAGCAGCAGGAAAAGGTGAATAAAAACAACCGCGCCCGAGGAAAAGATTTATGAACAGACGAAAACATTGACGATTAGAGTTAAAACATTCCCAGAGGTCGGTCCAGTCATCAAGAGACGCATTAACAGATGTCATGGCATCCCGTAACATCGCCCTTTTAGCATCAAAAGCATGACAATTTTAAACGTAATGGAATTCCGTCCCATCCTCCGTAGAACAAAGAGAGCACGTGGGAGAAGTACTTAACTTGAAAATATATAATCATTCGTCAGTGACAGCCGTTTGCGTCCGGAAACGAGCAATGAAAACGTCCTTATACGGTTATGTGTCCACTTGTAAATATTCGGAACAAGATACGGCGAATCGACAGCATATTTACAATTATCCCACCAGCTCTGGAAACTAGCATGAAGCTGATCATTTAAGTACCTCTTTAAATCTTCAGGGGCCACACCGTTATAAGTGCTGACCACATACGGACCATTTCTTGCCAGATGATCAGCTTTCTCATTAGGAGAGATACCAACATGACCAGGGACCCAGATCAAGGTAATCCTACTCACATAACCACGAACCTTGCACAAAGTCTGAAAAAGGTGTAAGATGACAGCTGGGGATTTATGGTTAATATGTGTTAAAGCTTCAAGGGCAGACTTACTATCTGACAAAATAAAGTAGTTGTAGCTCTGGCTAAGAAAGCGCTGGACAGCCAGATTAAAGGCTAAAACTTCCGCAGTAAAGGTTGAATTTAAATGATGAATGAGGTAAGCGCAGGATGTATTTTCAGTAATATTAACAGCAGTAATAGAAGAGTTAAAATCGTTTTTCGAAGCATCCGAAGCGATAAAACAACAATTGCTAAGATGTTGGAACTCATCCATATACAGGTTGAAAACTGACTGATGCTGGTGGGAGGGAGGTTTTTAGTTTGAAACGACAACTCATATACTATGATCTCACAAAAATCCTTTAAGCTCCCGCAAGGCCAGTAGGAAGTAATCAGCATGTGAGGAGTCACTATAGCCTGGTCTGTAGGTCAAGAGATCTCGTCAGAAAAAAAAATTGGAGCAGACACGTCCAAAATTAACAGCAGACGTACACAGGATGTAAAAAGAAGTGGTAAGATAACTTCGTCGAAAACTAAGAGGAGCTTGGTTGGATTCACGATATAATTCGAACATGGGAGTCCACTTGGGAAGGCTGGTCGCAAAACGGAGGGCCGCATTATACACCACATCCAGCTTCTTTAAAGAGGTCTTTGCGGCAATGCCGTACACAGGATACGCATAATCAGTAACGCCCCGAATAAGGGAGTTGACCAAAGGGATGAGATGGACGGTTTTCGCTCCCCACTGAGGACTGGCTACAGCTCTTAATAAATTCAGGCACTTCATGCATTTTTTGCATAAAATATCAATATGCTGATTGAATGACAGATTATGAGTAAAAATAACACCCAAGATCTTTGTAGTATTCTGCCAAGGGATGTCTGATCCGTGAAGACTGAAATTCTGCAGGGGAGAATCCTTTTGCCAAGAGACATTTATTGCCGAGCATTTATCAGGCCGGAGCTCAAGTTTCCAATAGGTGCACCAAGCATTGATCCTTTTAAGCATCTCCTGAAGTTTCAAAAAGTCATCTTCCAAGGAAAACTCTGAAAAGTAGAGAAGGATGTCGGTGACATAAAAATTATTTGAACCCCAGAATCAACAGCTTCGAATAAATTCCACAAGAAAATCATAAAAAGGATGGGCGAAATAGCCCTGCCCTGCGGCACTCCCCGGAAAGAGTTCACCAGGTGAAAGAAAACACATCTCCACTTAAGTTTGATATTCCTAATCTCGATCCACTTTAAGATCCACAAGACCGTTCTTCCAGCAATGCCCAGGCCGGCCATCTTGTAAATAAATGCATCCCGCCATACCGAATCATACGCCGTGTGGATGTCCCATTTGAGAGCAATGATGTACTTCCTCTTCGATCTGGCTTGCTTAATGTCTAATTAAAACTGCTTGAAAGCCTTCGTGCAATCGCTATTGGGGAGAAAGCCAAAGGGCCGATCATTAAATAGATGTCTAGGCATAACCCAGTCGAGGATTTTCTTCAGGAGGATGCGCTCCATAATCTTACAGCCCACAGCCGTGAGAGCGATGGGACGGTAGCAGCTAAGAATCCCTTTAGGTTCCCCAATCTTCCAGATAGGCAGAATCAACGCAGTTCTCCAGCTTTCTGGAACACTGTCAGACATGAAACTATCATTAAAAAGCCGAAGCAACTTTTGTTTTTTTCATTGGTAAGAGCTTTATAAACACGAGCCGGAATGCCGTCTTCGCTACGGGTGGTATTCTTGGTATCCTGAATCGCACGGTTCAACTCTTCGAACGTGATCGGGTTGTTCCAATGGTCATCCGAACAGCTAAGATCAAAAGGGATACTACAGAAATCACGTGCGCTTCGAAAATGCTCGGCAAAGGCATTGGCTTGGTCAGACCTGTCGAGTAGCTCTCCACTGTCGTCCATCAGATAGAAATTTGAATCCAAGCTACTCCTCTTAGCTAAAGCCTTGTTGATTTGATAAATAGTACCTTTGGCAGCCTTTTCATATATATCGCCCCAGTAATTGCGAGCCTGATAATTCATATAGCGCTTGAGCTGAGCGGCATAAGACTTGTACGATTTCCAGCAATCCCTCGATAAGTTGATACTGGCTATCAGGAATTTCCGCTTTTGGCCGAGGAGCCACGCACAACATGAGTCCCACCAGGGAGGGTTATCCCGTCGCTGCACCATATGCTTGAAAGAATTATGAGAAAGACCATCTCGAAAGCTCTTATGGAGGTGCTCAATAGAAGTGGCATTATAAATATCCAAGGTCCGATTTAGCCAAGACTCAAACCCATCCCAATTTGTAGAATTATGCAGTTAGGTCATAGTGGCATGATTAATTTTATGAATGATAGGCCAGTGGTCAGAATCAAAAAGATCGGGGTGAACATAGGTGTCCGTGAGCCGAAAAACGTAGGGCTTGAAAAAGAAAGATAAATGAAAAATGCAGAGCCTGAATGAGTGACATGAGTTGGTTGATTTGTGTTAAGAATGCAAACATTGTTATTGAGAAGCTAGTTGAGAATCTCTTCATAGCTCGGAGTATTACAAGAACTGCCCCAGGCGTGATGCTTCTGATTAAAATCCCCAAGTATTAGGAAGGGATGTGAAATCTTATTAGTGAGCTGCTGGTGCTAAGCTTCACTGACTCTTCCCTCGGGAGCGTAAACGTTGACGATAGTCACCCACCGTCTAGCCATCCAAATCCTATCCCCAAAGACCTCCACACCCTGGGTGCTAAGAGAGTCCAAATCGAGCACCACAGAGGTAAGTTTGATACTCACAGCAGTGAGAAGACCACCTCCCCCGCCTGCTCTGTCCTGACGATAGACCACAATACCCGTGTAGTCAAAAGAGCCATCCACTTTAAGAAAATATTCTTGGAAAACAAAAACATCGGCCTTCGAAAAGGGGGAACACTTGAACCAATGGACCTTATTTTTAATACACCTCGAGTTCCACTGAATCATCGAAAAAGGGATCGAAAACTGCGCCATAAGTAAAAAACAGGGAAACACCATGGAAACACAAAAACAACAAAAGTCCAACTGGCGAACAACAAAAATGGCGGCACAAAAAAGAAGAAAACACACAAAGGGAGGGGGCGCTAAACTTGTTCCATATCGCCGCTACCAGACTCCTCTTCAGAGCTCGGGTTCAGAACAAACATGCTCCCACTCATCTTACTGTAATCCTGGTACTGACGGTTCTCTAAAGAAAGCAGCGGGGTCGTCACCTTCTGTTTTTTAAATTTCCTTGGCCTATTGGAGGGAGAATTATTATACGCATCTTTAGAAGCACTAGTAGTATGTGTATTGGCCGCACAGGCCGCCGTGAAAGAATTTACCAATCCTTCCGTGGTTTTTATGAATAAGTTTGTTTGTTGTTGCAACACGCCAAGAATGCACTCTTGGGTGCGCTGAAAGAAAAGTTCCATCGTTTTTACGAGGTCTGCTTTAGTTACATATGTGGGGTTTCAAAGTTACTTCAGACATCATTTTAACAGTATCGGTATACATTTTTTGTTTAGAGTTCTTTGCGTACTGTCTACGCGCTTCGGTGATTGATAAATGATTATCAGATTTATATCTCTGGAAATCCATCTCTCTTAAGCGGTCCGAACACTTCGGGTCAGACGCCAGGTGAGAGGTTTGACAATTAGAGCACGTAAGCTCGGCAGAATCGCATGTAGCAGGCGCATGTTTACCACTACACTTCCTGCAGATGGTTTCATTCGTACATTTGCCGGTGGCATGATTAAATTGCCAGCAGTTAAGACACTGGCGTACCATAAAAGAGTCTAATTCTTTCAGTCATATAAAACAACTTGCTCTTGCCAGGAATAAAAGTGTCGTAAATAGTCACTAACACAGTTTCCGTTAATTGGGTAACACCATTATCCTTTCTGGTAAAACGCCACAAATCTTTAACATTCAACTTATTTTCAGCTCGGATTTCCTTTTCTAACTCTTCGAGGCTTATACTCGTATCAATATTGTGCAAAACAAAACGCGACGTAATGATTTCCTGCTGAATATTCGCCCTGAACTGCACATTCAGTAATTTGTCAATACCGGAGACCGCCTGGACACATTGAGCATCCGACGTTTTGACTAATAATTTATCCGTCCTTGTAAAACGAATTTTTAAGGGCGCATTCGGACCAACTATTTTGTCAAATTCAACATTTAAAGCCACATGCCTATTTCGTGGAATTTTACCTTCGGTCGCTTAAAAAAAAAACACAAACACTGGAGACTTCATTTGCGAAAGCATAAATAACCTGTTGCGAGGGATTACTAACATCTTGCACAAAGATTTCCGGGTCGCTTGCACTGGCATCTGTAATAGTAAAGGTGGACGACATAGTTTACTATAAAACAACACAAACAGCCCTCGACCAAAGAGCCACAAAAAATAAAAATAAATTACACTAAAACAAAGCAAAAAGTAAACTTTTACACACGCGGAGAGCTCACCACGCCACACAGGGCTGGAGACCACGTTGAACTAACAACAATGAAAAAAATAAAAAACTACAAACTGTAGCTCTTGACACAAAACGGGGACAACACAACTTGAAGCACGGAGCCGGGCAGCAAGCAACCTACCTCGACCACCAACACCTCGCCAAAAAACACACACAATTTAAGCTGTCAAGCTTTTTTTTTTAACTATAAATAATATAGCACCACTGCCACGAACAAAATAAATAAGTAAACGAATAAATAAATACATTCTTTATTTCAATGCACCTTTTTTGTTTCTTCTTAAATATGGTTTTACTAAGTTGCAAAGGATTTCGGTTTTCGTAATTTACACAGTTGAGAATCAATCAACATATTAAATATATTGGATTTCTATACAATACAATAATTTCTATACAAGTTTAATGGTTGGGAACGCAAATCACAAAAGAAACAAACTTGAAATAGTGTATTGAAAGCTTGGAAACAACGAGCATTTGTAGAATACGCTGAAAGTGCTTGTTCATATCCGATCACGAAAACCAAACAGCACCGAGCGCGTTTAGTACTTGGGAGGATGGCAACAGCAGCAAGTTCAAATATTTCTATATACATTTCTGTTATAGACACTTCTATATCTGTTAGTGAAACTAGCTCATAGGAAAACGGGCCATTATTCAATAATAATTTTTCTATAAGTTTATTTTATAGAATTCTATAAGAAATTTTTGTTAGGAAAAGTGCTGGGCCAGCAAAGGAGTAGCAGTAGGATAGGTGCTACTACTGCAGCAAAAGTGCCGGATTGAAGTTATGTGACGGCATACCAATGCTGGCCTGCTGTTGGCCATCACTGATGGGCCAGCTGCATTCCGCACGGACACTTTTGTACTTGTTTAAGTAAGGGCGCCATTACACTTTACTGCTGATGGCAGTGCTGGCTGCCATCTTTTTACCAGCTGGTGGTCCACTATTTCTTTCTTTGCTGGAAATGAAGGGTTCTGAGCACCTTAAGTAGCACGTATACCGATCGATCCTCTCCGAGGGGTTAAGGGGCTTCCAAGTTGCATAAAACCTCACCCCCAATCTATTGATTTATTGCCTGTTATATGATCCATTGGGTAATAGTATCGATGTAGTTAATGTAGTTATAAGACTAATAATTTAGTGATATTGAAATAATTAAAATAGAAGATAATGAAGACCTTTTTAAGTACAAAATTAACTTTTATATAAAATAAAAATTCTGTTTCGATAATTCGCGAATAAATTACTCTGGCCTCTAAAAGTTAAGAGACAGGGACTGGATGCATTCGATTTTACACGGTTTGTGGAATATCTACTACAATGATTGGCGAATTGTTCTTGAACTTCTGCGATGTAAAGAACATGTTTGATTTCATATTACTCGGTGAAGACTTAGTTGGTAGGGATATTTGGGAGCTAATAATAAATTTAATAATAGAATAATATTTGCGATCCCCTATTTAACAGAAAATACTGCAAAGGTTTTGTCACTATGTTAAATGGCTATTTGGGTCCTGTTCAACGTTTGTTTGCGTTTGTGTAAATATAGCACTCATATTCGTGAAGATGTTATTGTGTCTGTGAAAATTTCAAAAGGTTTTTTTTATAGCATTCAGAGTTTTCAGCATTATTTAACACAACTTTCCGAAAACCTGACAAAGAACAGTAGCAACAGTATACTGCAATTAAAACGTAAATATATTGAATATCTGATAAGATATGGGCATTTATATAAAATAATTTTTAACTGCGCATGCGTGGAAAATTTCAAAATTTATATTTCGTAATTTGGTACTTAGCTATTTTGGGTAAATTCTTTAAAAAATCCAGTCAAATAATGTGAAAGTTCAGAAAGATATAGTGAGCTGATTGAAAAGTTATGGAAAATCCCTTATAATAAAGCTACTTTAAGAAAGCAACTCACTATATCGCCCCTATCTTTGCGAATTTTCGCGACATTTGTCTGGAGCTTTTATATCAGTTGCCCTAAATAGCTGACTACCAAATTATAAAATAAAAATTTTAGAATCTTCCATGCATGCGCAGTTAAAAATCATTTCATACAAATGTCCATATCTCATCAAATATTCAATATATTCATGTTTTAATTGCAGTATACTGTTGCTACTTTTCTTTATCAGGTTTTCGAGTTCTCAAATAGTAATTTTGCAAAGTGACAAATTATTTTCAGCATTTTCTGTTACATAGGTGAAAACAAATAATATTTTATTATTAAATTTAATATTAGCCCTCTAATTGTCCTCCCAACTAAATATTCGCCGAGAAATATGAAATCAAACATGTTCTTTACATCTCAAAAGTTCAAGAAACATTTGCCAATAATTTTGTTAGATATTCGACAAACCGTGTACAATCAGAAGCGTCTAGTCCTTCTTCCTTAAGTTTTGGAGGCTAGTGTAGGTAATTTACGTTAAAGTTAAGAAAGCAAAACTGTAGTCATGTAAACTACTGAGGAAAATTGATAAAATTTAAAGGTGGAAAATTAAGTAAAGGCAACTGTTAAAAACAATTGTGGCGACAATCGAATAAAATCTCTTGTACGGATGCAAATCCCGTAGGTGTTAAATACTTTTGTATAATATTGTAGTTTGATTGAATTTTTCAATGAAAAAATTTAAATAGTCTTCGGAATAAGCTTATTATTTTAGCAAAAATAAATATAAAATCTTTAGAGTGCCAAAATTTTTAACAATTTCAATTACCTTCAATTACTTTCAAGTACTTTCAATTTCCATACTTTTTGTCCATGTGGTAGTTCAAATGTGGTGTATGGGTCATTTCCCTTAAAACGTCCATAACGATGTCATGGAACATGTATTAAGAAGAAAGTGCAGTTGAAAAAAATATTTTAATGAAAATGAAGTGAGGTAAGTCTGTCCAATATATATAAACAAGCAACAAGCAGGAATTATGTATTTTCAGAATTTAGTGTTGCACCCGATGAGGAAAGAGTGCCAAAATTTTGAACAAATTCTATTACCTTCAATTACTTTCAAGTACTTTCAACTTCCATACTTTTTATCCATGTGACAGTTCAAATGTGGTGTATGGGTAATTTCCCTTAAAACGTCCATAACGATGTCATGGAACATGTATTAAGAAGAAAGCGAAGTTGAAAAAATATTTGAATGAAAATGCAGTGCGGTAAGACTGAACAATATATATAAACAAGCAACAATCAGGAATTGGGTATTTTCAGAATTTAGTGTTGCACCCGATGAGGAAAAAAAATATTATTTTTATTACGAGGTGTAGCGTGTCGAATTTCGACGAAAGAAAATGTTTAAGAAGGAACAGTTTCATTAACTTATAATAAACCTACAAAATTAGTTACAATTGAAAAATGCATCTTACTTTGGTTAGTCTAACTCTCAAACAAATATTATATTAACCTAAAGGTCACTGCTCTTATATAAACACACCCTATATTTTTGTAAAACTTCGCGTTTTCTCAGTGCGTGATTTCAATTGCAATTGTGTAAATATAGCACTCATATTCGTGAAGATGTTATTGTGTCTGTGATAATTTCAAAAGTTTTTTGTTTATAGCATTCAGAGTTTTCAACATTATTTAACACAACTTTCCGAAAACCTGACAAAGAACAGTAGCAACAGTATACTGCAATTAAAACGTAAATATATTGAATATCTGATAAGATATGGGCATTTATATAAAATAATTTTTAACTGCGCATGCGTGGAAGATTTCAAAATTTCTATTTCGTAATTTGGTATTTAGCTATTTTGGGTAAATTCTTTTAAAAATCCAGTCAAATAATGTGAATGTTCAGAAAGATATAGTGAGCTTATTGAAAAGTTGTGGAAAATCCCTTATAATAAAGCTAAGGGATTTTCCTTAAAATCCGAAAAAATCACTTTTGAAATATATTTTCAAAAGTGAAGCATTCCCACCTTTGAAGAATTTAAAAGCCATTGGAGTGAAAATGATGCACTTTTACAAAATATATTTCAAATTTAATACTTAAAATACATGGTTTTATTTATATAAAATGACGTCATTGGCATCGGCTGAATAATTCCACATTTACGATCTAGTCTTAAACAACATGTATTGAAAAATATTCATTAAAGTATTACGCCACTATCGAGGAATAATACACAAACCCAGCAAAAATGGATTTCTTAAACTTGAAAAAAATCAATCTAATGATTCGTATGCCACCACCGTCATTTGCTTGTAACTTTAATACGGATACTTAAAATTAAATATAGTTTATAGTCTATAATTTATCAGAAATCATTCATTTATATATTTTTTTTCAAAATAGCACGTATTTTAATTAATTTTTTTTGCAGTTGTGAATGAAAAAAATGACAACAAAAACATAGATTACTCTAATTTTTCCCTTTTACTTTCTATAGAAATGTAGTACTTCATTTTCCACCATTACAGAAATGGGATTAAAAACTACAAATAATTAATATGTCGAAATTAAATTGAGATGCAGTTTTCAAACAAATTGCAGTTAAAAATACTTTTTTTTCCGTACACGAATGTGTAAAAATTGAAAATGTGCGATGTTCAGAAGTTCAAAATATTGCAGTAGATATTATCAGTGTTTAACCATACAATGATACATTTGCTTCGTTTCATGGTTGGTTTATGTAACGGAACATTATTTTTAGACGACATTTTAATTGCTGTCCGAAAGAAATAGTATATCGGTGTCTAATAATTGAATAACAATCAAACAATATTTTTTTCTTTTTATGATGCGTCCAAAGAGTTTAACAATTCGTGTCTTTGTATTACCACAGCCCTATTGTTTTCATTCACTTGGTCTGAAATTTTGATTTTAAAATATTTTTACTTGATACTTAATTTTTATCAACTCAGTTCTTTTTAAATCTAATTCGAGGCACAATTTCAAAAGATGAATTTTTTAATTTATAGTTTTGTATCAAAAATAAAGACTATCAATAGAAATTGAGCGATTTCTGTGACCCCATAGGGAGTAGGGTGAAACCCCTACTTATTGTTACCGGACCAGTAACTGACACTTCATTAAAAATGTAACTCAAATAACCAGTTTTTTGTAAATTCTACAAGGTGTTGCTTATGACGGCCAGTTATCTATACTAGGGATATACGAAGGGTGGGGATGCTCTCCGTGGGAGGACTTTCTAAGGGTGCCTAAGCCATATTTACGCAATTAAATTCAAGGTTAAAAGAAAACCATGTAAAACTCCGAACGATTAAGCCGACGGGTGCGATTGGTTCGAACCCAGCACCTCCTCTCTACCAGCTTTGGGTGTAAAACATCTCCACCACTGGTGTGGCGTAAAGTTCTACAAAGTAATGCCCTTTAGTTCTAACTTATTTGTCTTAACTGTTGTAAATTATGCATCAGTTATTGGTTTTTCAAAATAGGATGGTGCCTGTTACTGGAGTTATTGATCATAGTTATGATAAAAACTAATTTTAAATAATAAAAAGTATATATTTCAAAATTTTGTCATAAGTTTTTAATGTATCAAACTTGATCATAGATTGCAATATAAACTTTTTTCGTATGAAATAGTTCAACGAGTTTATGTATTGCGACGTGCAGTTGTGTTTTTCGATTATAAAAAGTAAGTGTAATTTTAATGTAAATTAAATAGGTTGTTTAATATTTTTTTGACTTAGTTATCTGAATATTTTGCAGTACGTATGTTATAAATATCTTTTACTACATGGACTTTTAAAGCACGTATATAATATAATCTTTACTTCTACGACTAAAACAAAGACGTACAATGGCCATTGATGCTTTAAATTGGGCGGCTAACAGTCCTTCAATTTCAGGAGAGATGGCCACATGAAATCGAGGAGAGATAGCCACCTTTAAGCAATATTTCCAAATTATACTTAGTGGTGATTTTAAATAAATATAAATAAATTAAAAATAAATAGATAACGTTTACGTTTATAAATATATTAATTGGTATAATTATTTAAATTTTAACGAATATAAATATTTTAATAATAACAAGACCTAACGATTTATTTGTTTCAGAAAATACTGAAAAACGTCGGAAACTTTTATAACCGAAACTGATAAAGTTAATAAATAAACTAAAATAACATGATAAACCAACAATTAAACAACAACGCAAAAAAAAAAAAAAAAAAAAAAAAAAAAAAAAAAAAAAAACTAAAATAAACACGACATTTCCAGTAGCGAAGAAAACGAATTACATTTAAATTACCAGATTCTACAGATTCCGAGTAAACAGAATTGGATGAGGATTACTGTGTTGTTTGTGCAAAACATGATAATATCACATACAAAAAGAATATCTGGTTACAATGCATAAGGTACCTGAAGTGTTACCATGAAACGTGTACAATTTATCAAGACCTTTGCCATACATGTGGTAATATTTTACGAAAAGTGAAGTAATGAAATTATACTTCACATTTTGTTTATTCGAATTTTCTTCAATCATTTTCTATCATGTAACTACATCTTTACAAATTGCTATATGTTTTCCATGATTAACTATATGAAATGTGTTATATTTTTTACTATTTAAATTAACTTTTTCTTTCTTGTATTGGATGGCCATCTCTCCTCGGCTTTAAACAGAGATGGCCATCTGCCATTTAAATTTAAATTTTGTTTAACACTTTTTGTTTTCAATATTTAATTATTTTTGCATAAAATATTATGAGTATATGTATAAGAATTTTAAATATGCATCAATATTTCTTGTATCTGCATTCTAAGAATTTTTATTTAAATCTTTAAACACTATGGCCATCTAGCCTAGAGTTACCCTATAATCGTAATAATCTTTGTATTCATGCTTTTCACATAAGTGTGCAAC
The DNA here is from genome assembly GCA_963932465.1 of Maratus speciosus. Lineage (NCBI taxonomy): Eukaryota > Metazoa > Arthropoda > Arachnida > Araneae > Salticidae > Maratus > Maratus speciosus. The sequence goes on along the minus strand of OZ010800.1, from coordinate 81,641,390 downwards.
AGCTATTCCACAAAGATATGAATATGTATAAAACTAGTTAAAGTACGAAATCACCTCATTTGCCACATTTGACGTACAATTTCTGACTTGTTCAATCTGAACTCTACAAACATACACTGACATACATACACATATACAGATCCCCTCTCTACAATATATAGTAATCAATTTAATATGATATGAAACTTTTTTTCTTAAAAAAAATATCAAAATTGTACAAACATATATACATAAACACTCATATACAGATCTTCCATTTCTCTCTCTTTTTCTCCATATATATCTATTTCTATGTATAATCTCGTGTTTCAAGTCGTTTATTTTAACGGCCACTATCCCTCTTGCAATTTTCTGCTGTCAACTTTAAGACAAGAAAAAATGTCTGTAATCAAACGATAGAACAAAGTTCGGCGCTGAGCTAGAATTCCAAATGACTTTTCCTTATTTCTGCAGCTGACAAAAGCTTAAAATAAATTGAAAAAAGAGAGGAAGATAAATGAAATAGTTCTGAAAGAGAATTTAAAATTTTCTGAAGAAGAATTTGTAGTATGTTTTATACAGGTTAAATTTTTTCTAAGACTATTATTTTTGAGCAAAGTTTCATTGATAAATTATTCATGCTTTATTCTTGACATTTGTAATGCAAACTGAGTAATATATCTATTTTCTTAAATTTTTAAAGATGAATTATTTTATTTTATTTGATATGTATAATCTACGTTGCATTATTACTTTTATCTTTTAAATTTGAATACATTTCTTGTTTTGTAAAATTTACTTACAATCATATCGTAATGTCTTTTCATGTTCGTACAAATCAAATACCTTTTTAGGTTTCGTTCGCAATTACATAAATGCGTAGCACCTATAGTCGTTATCTGGTTCGTACGTCTGCCTGTCCGCAAATAACAGTGTAAAAAATTACCAACAGAGTGGTTTAAAATTTAATATATATAATCTTTGCAGAATTTTGTCCAGACGTTACAAATTTTATGAAAATTGAATGAAAATTTAAAAAGATATAACTGAAAGTTATCTTCATTTTATTAAATCCTATCTTGTGTAATTAATTCAATGATGCCCATGATAGGTGATGATTCTAGGTTACCATGGTGATTACGTCCTATTTAAGATGGAGTCCTATTATTTCCGTATTACTGAATTTAATATATATAATTTTATTAAATTTTACATTCATGCATTTTTGCATAAGGGTGCAACAGCTGTTGCAACTATATCTGAATATTTATATAACTAGTTATAGAACGAACGCACTTCACTTCCCACGTTTGACGTACAATTTCTGAATTGTTTTAAAAGAAGAATACACCAAAAAACAAACAATATTTTAGGCTATTTTTAAACAGACACAACCACAAATAGTTAACAATAAGGCAAACACAACAACAACAACAACAAAAAAAAAAACATTCAGGTAAAACAATCCGAAACTTAATTCTAGAGCAAGCAATTTCTGATTTACTGCCCATAAGATGATTGCAATGTATGTATGCTGAAAATAACGGTTGTTATTTATGTATACAATTAAGTGTGAACATTTAGTTCTATATTTTAACTTTTCTAAAACATATAGCGCCATTTATAGTCAGAGTTTTATAAAAAGTATTTGCTATAAGAGATGTGATGTTTGTGTGAAGGTTGGACAAAATTAATTAAAGAATGAGAAATGTAAATTAATGAACATTTATTAATCGCGTGCATCCAATAGAATTTTTTTATATAACGTGTCTCAAAAAAATTAAATCGAGTTTTAATATTTACATGTTGGAGATATTTAGGTAATGTAAATGGTAATAGTGTTTTTTCACAATAACATTGGGGAAACAATTGCGTTAATCCATTTGTGCCTGAATTTTTGTCTTCTCAAATTTGCTCCTAAAATCACTTTAAATTGTTAAAAAATACTAAAAAAAAAAAAAAAAAAAAAAAAAAATGTTAATACGTTTTTTGTAATTATTTGATGAACATACTAAATACGGGAATATACATAATATTTGCAATAATGTAATAAGATAAAGCGATGAGAGTCTGCGCACATTTCAAAAGAATAATAATAAAAAAATCTAAATGTAATTTTTTTGCTAAATTATGCATGAATAATTTTGACTTTATTTGTTTTTTATGCATTTCCATTGTTATTTTGTTTTTATGCTGTAATGTAATAAAATAGGAGTATTAAAGCCAAGAAAACTATTTTGCACAATCTCTCCTTACAGGGTAGGATAGATTACGCACATGGGTAGGGGAGATTGCGCACATGGGTAGAAGCAATTGTTATTAATAATAAATACAATTAATTTGTTAACAATAATAATTACACTTAAATGACATTGTTGTAAGGTTTTTGCAAATAAATATTATTGTATTTAGAGTGAATATTTCAACCTAATGTTTAAATAATAAAAAAAAGAAAGAATTTTAACAACAGTTAAAGAATTTTAATTTAAGAAGAATATTGAAATATCAGTAAAAGCAAGCCCTACTAAGATTACAAAATAACATTAATCTACTTGATAACATGTTTAACTTGAAAATTACATCATTTTCATTTCCACAGTTTCAGTGTATTTTGTTTGCTAACTGACGTTGTCGTCGTCCAATCGATGCACTTATTCTTGTAAATAATACAGCTTTTGCACAATCACCTGCCACAAGCAATACATTGAATCGAGTCAGTGGTCGAAGTTGTCTACTGGTGCAGTTCCAGACATTCAATGCACTCATCCTCATTGACCTTCGCTTTTTTTCCCTTCAGTTTTTTTATCCCACTTTTTCTGGAAACACTTTATCTTAAACCTTTTTTGTGGCGGCATCCTTCTTAAGTTTTTTTTTTCATGTATATTTTGTGGATCAGTAACATTAGTCGCACTCTGTTTCCATTTGATTTCGATGACATTAAACTACTTGGAATGGGTGAAAACTTTTCCAAAATATTGTAGGTGTTATTAGAAAATTTATTTTAGTTCACAAAATGAATTTATTAGCAAATTAATTGTTCATAAATTAATATATATATATATATATATATATATATATAATTAATTGATTGACAAAAAATTATTAATTTATTAACAAGAATAGTTACTTAATATTAATTTAATAACAACTGTATTATTAATTTATTAATAAAACTTTTATCTGCAAAATTATTTTTTTGCAAATTAATTTGTTGCCAAATTTAGTTTTGATAATTATGTGTTTTTTCGAAATTATTTCAAAATTGATTCATTCATATGTTTTACACGTAATTTGCAATTCATGCAAATTTATCAATAATCTGCGTAATTTATCCTAGCGCTGAAACTTATGGGGAAATGCGCCATCTCTCCTAAGTAGCATATGCGCAAACTCTCCTATTTTCGCAGGAGAGATTGCGCGGCATTTTATTTAAACATGACCAGTTTTAAAATGGACTGTTGGTGTTTGCATCCTGAGTCCAGGTTAGCAGTTGATAAGAAATGCTTTAAGTTCAAAATATTTTGTACTACTGGCATACTACAAAAATTTTGACGAACAGCTATGAAAATTCCAGCACTTAGTTTGGGAAAACAAAACAAAAAACAATGCTTTATCCAAGACGCTTGGAATAATCAATGTTCACATTCATGTAGACACTGCACTTATGCTGCTTTACAACTACCAGGAGTCGCTACGCACGGACACTACTCCTTCCCGTCGAATCTCTTTGTGCGCGATCTCTCCTTGCTTTACCTTATACATAAATATGTGTTTTAACTAAATTTATATAAGATGAGCACTGTAAAAAAAAATGGTAACGTTCCATGTAAAATCCAGGAACGTTTCGCCTTTTCTCAGGTTTTCAGAATAATTTAGCTCTTTCCTGTGAAATTCTGGTCTTCTTATCTGAAACGTTCCTGAACCAAAAGTTGGAAACAGCAAAACGCTGCGGCCGCCATTTATTATTTTTTTGCTATAATCCGTTGCTCGCGCGCGAGTGTCGAAAAAGAATTCCTTAAATGAATGTAAAAAAATCAATATGGAATGCAAATAAATCAATAAACGACATAATACTTTACGTCTCTATTGTCAATACAATTCAGATGAAAATACAATACCTCCGTGACATCGCTAAGAGATTATATTAAGATACTTGTCTGTGGAATGTTTAAGGAGCAGACCGTGTAAAAAAAATACACCTATTATTTGGATCTCCATTAACCAGGGGACCACCAAACATGATTCTCACTGATTTTGATTAATTTAAAGTATGTTTTAGAGTTCTTATCTCTAATTATTCTTGTGAAAGGATTTCTTCAAATGGGACTTAGATTTTCAGAAATTAGATGCCGAGGTTTAGCATACGTTTCAAATACCCATTAGTTTGCAGCTCTCAACGTGTCATTCGTGGTGTGGACGCAGAAAGCTCGCACGCCACCCGTACGGCCCGAGTTCGATGCTACCTCTGGACTTTTTTTTTTCTTTTTTAATTAATTTTATATTTTAACACTTTATTACAATTTGATTTAAATTTGATATATATTTGACACTTTGAATTGCTGCAAATTTGAATTTTTTTTTTTTTTCGGAAAAAATATACAATTACGTTTAGGTTTTTTTTTTTTTTTTTTTTTTTTTCATGAAAATTTATATGTATTTTATCTAACTTGTAAACTAACATAATTACTAACGAAAATCCAAAATATTTTATGTCTAGATTTTTTTTCTAATTATTACTTACATTTATATAATTTTATATTTTAAGCAAAGTTCATAAACAATATATCATATATATATTTACTTTATTGAATTTTAACTGAAAATTTATTTTTTCGTGTAAATTATAAATAATAATTTTGATGTCAATTTCAAAATATTTTTTCATTCTAACAAATAATGATAATAAAACGAAAATTGTCAACTGGAAATGTAAAAATCGTCTGCAGATCCCGCATGCTGTGAAATGTCAGTAATGTTTTGCTGTCAACAGAAATATTCCTGGTATTTCGCAGGAAACTTACTGACATTTCTGTAGAAAGTTTTTAGCATATACAGTAAAGTTCCAGTCATTTTCAAGAAATGTTTCTTGTAAATAATGGGCAAGTCAGCTGCCCATTTTTTCCCAGGAACGTTGCGGAATTTTTTTTACAGTGAGCTTTTAAATTGTACATTATATACTATAATTAGTATTTTTATGAATTACTAAAAAAATATATTTATTTCTTTACAGAGACTCATAACATTATAAATATTAGTAATAATAAACTAAGAATAATCGTATTTGAAGCTTAAATACAATTTGATAATCTTAACAATTTGATAATCTCTTTACATAAATAACTGTCCTCTAAATGGCCAATAGAAATATGTACTTATTCGTGCCTAGCACCCTATATTTTGTACGTTACAAAAATGCATAAAAAATATGCTTGAACATATAATTTCACAATTTAAAGAAATACGTATTTCAAAGGAGTCTAGACGCTTAGATTATGACTTATTTATTTGGATCCATAGTTAAAAAAACACAAAAAACACTGATAAACAAGAAATTTTTTCTTGGAAAATTTTAAAAAATGTAGGTAACTGTACCCTTGGGAACTTAGGAAATATTCTCAAAAAGGTGAAGTTGGTTTCCGTTTCACAGGATATCTCATTTTGTTATTTTATTGCCATTTAACCCTTTCAGGGGCAAAGTACTTCTGGCGCGAAAATGTTAAAATTAGTGACTGACACCGGTATTTATAAACAAATTTAAATGAAAGAAAGTAAAGGCTTTTCTTCGTGTACATTATATAAAGCAAAATTTAATTTCTAAATTCTGGTGCAAATGTGGCATTTCGGAAATAAAATTAAGTGGTATATATAATATACCGGTGCCCTTCAAGGGGTTAAAGTACTTTCTTTCTACAGACTAATGAACCTGGAAGTGAACAAATATCTGCTAATTATAATACATCTAGGCGCCAATACTATGTGTTTCGTCCATGTGAAAAATGCAGAACAGCAGCGCCACCTGTCGGGCGATTTACACCAAAACATAATCATCACCAATTCATATGAAGGACTATTTTAACTTCGTATACTTTTTACAGGGGGAGTAGAAACATAAATATACAGATATATAGATAGAATAAAACAGGGTTCGTACGCATTTCTTTAAATAAAAATAAAGAACTTTTAAGAACTTTCAGGCACAAAAATCTAAAAAAATGTAAGGACATACAAATTAAATAAACTGATAAATTATAATATGCATTTTTAATAAAGTGTTCAATTTTTTTAATTACAAGTTTTGAACATTCAAATGGCCGGAAAGGTGGGGGGATTTCAACATGTGGCAGTAGAAATTTAGAAAATTTTAAAATAGCAAGTGCAGCAGAAGAAAAAGCCAGTCGTTGTCCCAATCACATTGTTTTTTCTATTTCATACATGTTAATACTACAAAATTCACTATCAGAGTGTCACCATTAAATGGCAATCTATGCCCATCGTGAGGAATCTAAAGATGCGAAATTCCGTGCATAAGTTCTTGATATAGGACTATTGCTAAAATAGTGTAAATGCTGCAAAATTCAGCAGAGCAGTGCCATCTATTTGGCGATTAACACCAAAACCTTATCAGAAACAACTTATGTTAACGTCTAACTGAATCCGAAGTTTAATGAAAATTCGTGCATTTGTTCTTGAGATAGAACTATTGCGGGAATCGTGAAAAATTCAGCGTTGCAGCATCATCTGTTTGGCGATTTACACAAAAACACAATCAGCCCCTATATTTATCAAGGCATACCTGAATTTGATGACTTTTATTCAAAGACGTTGTGTATAATTTCTTTGGGAATAACAAATCTACTAATTACAAGTGTATAGTTCAAAATATGATAAACAATTTTAAATAGCTAAATTGTCTCATGTCATTACAGCTTCATTTCTTGCACTCTCACATTGATTATTACCAGATAGAATGGGAGTAATTAGAGACGAGCATGGTAAATGATTTCACCAACAAATTTTTGTCATGGAGTCTCGTTATTCATCGCAATGGAATGCAGCAATGCTTGCCGATTACTGTTGGTTCATCAAGAGAGAAGATACTGAACATAAATATAAACTCAAAAGTAGGTAATAATGTACTCTAAATAATGTACTCAAATTTTTTTCAGCTGCGTAAAATGTGTGGAAAATATGTGGAAAATGTGTATAAACAGTGTACAAGTACACTCCTGGTAAATTTAACACGTATGTATTATTATTATGCATTATTGTACGATTTCCTAAATTGGGATATATCGTAATAACCTATCCTTCAATTAAAAAAATAATAACCAAGTAAATATTTCTAGTATTATTTTTATTTACTCAAGAGTGTATATAATTTTAATATTAGCTTTAAATTTAAGAAAAAAATAAAAAGTTAAAAAGGAACCATTATAAGATCACTTCTGTGTCTGTCTGTCTGTCACAGCCCTTTTACACGTAAACTATGCAACGTGGGAAGTTCAAATTGGGGGAAGTAATAAAGATTATTGACTCACATATGTACAGATAAATAAATAGTCATAAATATATTTAGGAAAAATTTAGAGGGGCTAATTAAGTTACTTGTAAAAAAAAAAAAATCTTTTCTTTGTATATCGTTTGGGGTATCGTGTGAAAGCTTTCGTAACGCTGAAATCAAAAATATATTTCGTTTAATTTTAGGTATTATATTTTCAAAGTTATGGTGAAAAATGTAGTGCAAAAATATGTCCCCCCCCCATCGAATTCCGAATCTATTGAAACTAAAATTATGAAAAAATTAGAGGTAGTGGACATTAATTTAAATCTTGCAGGAAAATTATAGCGATTACCCTAAGTCACATAGTTTTTGAGAAAATCGCATTTTTCCGTTACACTCAAATTTCGATTTACGGGCTTCAGCAAAAGTGGTGACCAGAGATGGTAGTACTTATCGTAGCATAAGTATAAAAGCATTGTTGATCATGAATTTCGGGAAAAATCGTCGGCAATTAGCCGAGATATTAACCTTTAAAGATACGGACGGTTTGGACATACATATTGACAGGGACGGCGTACTCTATGCTCCATTGGCTTTTAAAGCTTATATAACAAATTTTAAGGATATATTTATGTAATGGAATGCCCTGTAGCAGTATAAAAGCAATAGACGTCAAATTGTTAAAAACAGACTAATTTAATGAGAATTAATCACATAAATACTATGGTATTCGCGACTAGTTTCCCTTCAGTGGCTCTCTCAATACACCAATAAATATACAAAATAGCTATAGTTGCTATTATTTAGGTTCCATATATCTTTGAGCTTTCATGGTATATCCATTTATACTTATGTAGTATACAGGGTGCAAAGGAAAGTCCCTTTATCCTGAAAATACTTGTGAACGGAGAGAGCTACAGCTATGAGAGTGAGGTAACGGTATAGTAAAGGGACTACGCCCGATTCTAGGAAAACGACAGCAGCGCCCCCTAGTGGTGGAATTTGGAATATAGCTACTGGAAATCGAAAACGGAAAGAGATAGAGCAAAATTTCCAGTTAGAAATTTTTATAGCATCAATTAATTAGATGGATACGACATTTGGTTTACATGGATGAGATAAATCTTCGCCTGTTTACCAAAAAATGTCCGAAATCGATGCGCTCCATTTTATGTAAACGTTTGAATGGAATAGTCAGAAGTATGAAGAAATACGCACAATTTATGCTATAAATACGTACTAATCTCAATACATTTTGATAACATCACACAAAAAAGACAAACTGTCTCACAGTGATAAAAAATTAATATTCAATATGTTCGAAAAGTTCGCCATTGATCACGATACACGTTTTTATTCGTGAGAGTATTTCTGCATGCACATTTCTCATTATGGAACGTATATTGCAACCTCTTCAATACGACGACATAGATTTAACCCTTCCAAGGGCGATGGCTAGACTGTCTAGCCACCTAATTTTAATTCCAAAACTGACTAATGGCACCAAGAATATTTTAATAAAATTTTGCTTTTGTAATGAAAGTGCAAATTATCGGGGTTTTGTTTTCTGAGAAATTCGTTTGAATAGTCTGATGTCAGTCAATTATTTCGTCAGTTTATGAATAGAACTCTTCTGGCCCTGAAAGGGTTATTCTAAAATTTTGAATGCATTGGAAATTAAATCTTTACAGACATTACAGCACAGTACAGCGTCACAATCTGCAATTATACACTGTTACATTTCCGGAATATGAATAGGCAAAGTAGAATCGTCGCTCATCGATTTCGGACATTTTTGGGTGTGCAGATGACGATTTATCTTATCCGTGTGAACCAACTGTCGTTTCGTACTAATTAATTGATGCTCTAAAACTTTCTAATTGAAAAATGTGCTCTTCCTCTTTTCGTTTTTGATTTCAATGGTTATCTTCCAAATTTCGCCACAAGGGGTGCTGCTGTCGTTTGCATTAGGTCGGGCGTAGTCGCTTTACTGTACCGTTACCTCACTTGTATATCTGTAGCTCTCTGCGTTCGCAAGTATTTTCAGGTTAAAGGGACTTTCCTTTGCACCCTGTATACTATACAGCTATACCCAACCCTACATTGTATAGTTTTTACAAAGTCTTAGTATTCTTTTAGCAACGGTATTTTTTTAATAATACACTTACTAATTCATAGATTATTGTACGGAACCTCCTGTATGCGAGTAATGCTCGCTCTTGACCGTTTATTTGTTTATCAGTGTAATGTTACTTTTTACATTTTGGCATCTTGAAAAATGAAAAATCTATAAACTCCGAAAAAAGCCTTCATTTTAAGCAAATAAATATCCATCCTATGCTGTCGTCTTTCGGTAACAGATGAAAACATTTACAGATAATTATTTCATACATTTTTTATTTTATAAAGAAGAAGAATATTATAGAAATTTATTAAAATTCGAAGCGTCGCAAAAATGTGACGCTAGGCATAAATGGATTAATAATCTAGTCTTGCATTTGTTTTTGCTACACGTTTTAGAATTTTAAATTAACTTATGAAATCAAATTGATCAAGTAAAAAACATCAACTTTTGTTTCATAAAAAAATCTGTCTTTTTGTCACAAAAAAGGACATGTATCCTTGTCTTAAAAATTAACTTAAACTTAAATTTTGTACCATTTAAAATACTATTTCGTCTTCCAAGTAGCGCCTATAAAAAATGTGGATGGTGTTCATCTGATAAAAATCCGTTAACAAGTGCAACACATATATATAAATAAAGAGTTATGCAGCCAACTTGTACAGAGACACATGTAGTTTTAATATAGAAAAAACACTTTAAAAAATTCCGTTTTCAAATTTTTGCTTTCTACTTCATACTTTCTTTCTTATTCTGTTGCACAGAGCATAAAAGCTCGAAGTTTGAAACCCTTTCTCGAAGAAATCATTTTATAACAAATTTAACAATTATTTACCCATTTATTCAAAGAATATATTTAGCATAGCTGCCAAGTTTCACGCTTTTTTACTACCACTATTTTTAACAGAAAAATTAGTCTTATATAATTATTGAAAACACAGGATTAAATAAGGAACATTTTTCTTATCAAAAATAGTGGTAGGAAAAAGCGTAAAGTTGCAGCTATGTATCTAGCCTTATTTAAACGCAGATCATTTGCGATTAAATAAAATATTTTTTTTTTTTTTGGAAATACTGAAAATCAGAAACAAGAACGGTAAGCACACTCTGAATTGCTTATATCTGACGCTGATCCCGAATGTGCTACGATTGAAATAATGCACATTTACATCGCATTCTAAGAGTGCACATGCACATGCAGACAGTTTATTAAATTACTTTAAATCTTCTTTTACTTAACATGTTAAAAAAGTTCGTTTGAGATTTTGTTTGTACCGAAAGGAATAATATATGAAATAACGATATAACTGAGAAAAAAGTAAATTGTCTGCAATTTGTTTTTCATGATAAATCACATTTAAAAGAAACAATAAAATTCAATTAAAAGAAATCAGAATTACAAAATTCGAATCACTTTTAAAAATACAATTTATTTAAAGAAAAAAGTTGCACTCATACTGAAATGTTTTTGAGGATGCAAGAAATCATTACATGCCTAAACAGAATTTGAAAATTTCTATATTACCGTACATATCTCCCATTCCTTGCTATGAATCACGAATTTACATTTCTAATCTGATATATGTTCCTCTTTCACAACAATAAATTTTCCTTGAATCATAAATCCGTCAGTTTTAAAGATACTGGTATGCAGTATTTTGTAGTGAAAGTGCTACTGTAAAAATAATAATAATAATAATAAAATAAAATAAAACTCATTTGCTATTGTATTTTCTCGTGGAATCGTAGACAGATTTTGAATGTGCAACATATTCAAAATTACCGCAAATGCTTGTAATATAATCTTTCTCTTTGCTTTTTTCTAAAGAGTGTTGGTGTCTATATGACATACTCACCTTCAAAAACTGAAAAATTAAATCGCATTATAAGTTTTTGAACACAGTGTATTTTTATTTAACTATAGTTCTTTTTATTACAAATTTCTTTAGCATATCACATTAAACCCGTTTTGACAAATTTAACTGCTGTAGAGTTAACTAATTTGTATTTATATAAAAAAAGGCGTAGAATACCTCATATTCTCACTATAATCTTCAAATACGAATTTAAGCATATGTCCCTCTGTATTTGTTAAATCCGATGCATAAGAACTAATATGTTTTCCATAAATTTGCATGTTTTTCCCTTTCAAAATTCAATTTCGGAATTATGAATAGATTCCCCAATTTAAACGGTGTTTGTATCTGTGAAATAATGTGATGTTGCAGACAAAATGGAATTAATTTGATGTTGCGAATTGTTCGTATTTATACTATAGGCTCATAAAATATACTCTTACAATGTAGTTTATTATACTTATCTTAAAATGTAGTTTATTATATAAAATGTAGTGTTATTTCATTACTTGGCCTCATGTGTAATAAGCAGGTATCTAATTTTATTGGTTAAGAAACACTGATAAAGTACACTTCTATTTCAAAATCTTTTTTTTTTTTTTTTTTTTTTTTTTTTTACGACCTAGTTAGTTTTTGGTTTATTACAATTAAAGGAAGGAAATAATTTGTATTATTTTCTGAGGATTTTAATAAACATTTCTTAAAAACAAGAAAATGTCAATGAATAAAATTAAATATTTATTTAATTTCAAAATTTGAAATTATTATTTAGATGGAATTTTTAGAAGTTTATACGTACATTAAAATTCAGAGGTTAAGGGGTTAAGCCTTTTCACATGGCTTTCATTGATTTTACCCTCCCCCCCCCCCGCTTCCATTAAAAGTGTAGATGCTTATTACATTTTGGCTTGGAAGTTTATCCCCATTTCAAAGAGTGTCACGTATACCAGACGCATAAAGTGCTCAGAATCCTTCATTATTCCTACCAGTAATTTTTATTAATTAATTCAAAGCATTTCTGCCATTAAATTATCCAGAAATTTCCATTTTGCGAAACCGTTGATAATGGATCAAAAATTCTAGAAAAGACGCTCTTCGGGTTAAGATAGCTTATGATGTTAGGTAATGTGCAAATTTCCTTCAAGCATTCAGAAAAACATCCTATTAGAATTTGCATAATTTTTTGTCTAAACATACTTAACGAAATCATAAACTAAAGAAAAAGACTTATTCCATTTTAGCCATATTACATCGGAATACCTCAAATGATATTTCTGATCGCCAAGGTGACAAATATATCCCGGCTATATATTCATGGTTTGTGTTAAATAAGCAATATAAATACTTAATTCGCTACACATTTCTTTACTGAATAGGTGCAAACATACATAAGTTTTAGAAACGTTTAAAACAATCAAGATGTTAAAGACATTGGATTCAGAAGCTGTTAAAAACCCGAGCGCTTTCAACTAAAACATTAGTCATCATCAGGGAAACTGCTGCAGCCTAAAAGACAACCACTGCGCTGGTTCAATACAGAGGGTAAAACCAAAAACCACAAATAAGAGGGCGGGAAAGAAAGAAAATAGAGGAGAACTTGAAGTATAGAGAACATAGATCTCCAGGAATCTCAGAGACCTTAAGGAACACTTGAGATACAGACCTTTTATACATATTTTATTATTTTTGTTTTACCGTTATTTGTTCAAGAATCTTTCTTGGTAGGCAAATTGCCTTCTTTTTCAAAAATTATATATTTCTATTAAAAAAGAAAGTTTATAAAAGGAGCATGTCTCCTAAAAGCGATGTTTAAAGGTATTGTGCGAACATTAAATGATCTCATGACTATTAAAATTGGAAAAAAAGAAAAAAAGGCGATTTTCTACATTTAATATCGTAAAATGTATATGATTTAAAAACACAATTTTTGATGGGATGAAAAATATGAGTATTTTATTTCATTTCGTGTTTTTAAAAATTTCCAAGTTGCGTAATTCGTATTTATAGGGGGCTCCAAAATGTCAGATATTTATCGAGCAGAAAATTGGTATAACAGGTTACGCGCAGGATTGCAAAATAAATTTTCCAACTAGAACGAATTTTTTTTTTGCCTAATGATACTTTAGATTTCAATAATTAACCTGAACCTAAATAAATTTATATTTAGAGCATTTTTATATTTTTAATACAAAATTGTATTTAGCTAATTCAAAATTTAGAAAATTGCAACAGTATAATCACTTAAAAAATATTTTTTGAACAATAAAAGGTAAATTTTAGGTTCAGTTTATACAGACTAACGTGGACTATATGTTTTGAAAAATTCATGAAAATTTATTTGGACATTTTTTAGACATCGTGCGCGTTATGCCCAAAACCGTCATCTGTAGGAAAATGATTTCAAAGTTTCGGAAATGCTTCTTCAGCTAATGAGCGGGTATAATTCTAAAAGCCATAACTTCTGGGAATTTCAAGGAAATAATAATATCAAAATGTTCAGAAAAAATAGGAGTTTAACATCTTAAAAAATCGAAAATTTTAGAGCTTTAAGTGTCTTGAGAAGACCCCTTAATAAAACTTAACGAAATTGAAAACTAAAGAAAAAGACTTATTCCATTTTACTCATATTACATCGGAATAACTCAAATGACATTTCTGATCGCCAAGTTGACAAAGATATTTCGGCATGATTTGTGTTTTGCCATTATTTGTTCAAGAATACTTTTTGATAGGCAAATTGCCTTGTTTTTCAATAATGTGCTAATGAGGTAGTTTTATTTTTAGATTTGAAATTCTATATTTATATTCAAAAAGAAAGTTTATAAAAGGAGTATGTTTCCTAAAAGCGACTTTTAAAGGTATTTTACGAACATTAATGAAACTGTTGCTAAAGATCATTTAAAAACTAGTATGTTGTGGTCATCACAAAACTTTCTTCCATCTCATACATGTCAATACTTCAAAATTCACTATCTCAGTGCCAAATTAAATGGCAATCTGTGTTCATCATGAGGATTCTAAAGATATGAAATTCCGTACATTAGTTCTCGGGGTATGACTGTCGCTGAAATCGTGTAAATCCAGCATAATGCAGCATAGCAGCGCAACCTATTGGGTTATTTACACCAGAACCTATTTATCACCAACTTATGTCAACGTCTAACTGAATATGAAGTTTGAGGAAAAAATTCGTGCATTAGTTCTTGAGATAGAAGTATTGCGCAAATCATGACAAATGCAGCATAGAAGCGCCACCTGTTGAGTGATTTGCAACAACACATAATCAGCACCAATATTAATCAAGTTATACTTAAATCTGAAATTTAATGAAAATTTGTCCATTAGTTCTTGAGATAGAGCTATTGAGGGAATAGTTAAAATACAGCACAGCACCGCCCCCTATGGGGCGATATACACCAACACGTAGTCAGCATCATTCCATATCAAGGACTAACAAAATCCGAAGTTTTATGAATATGTGTGCATTAGTTCTTGAGATAGAGCTACTGCGAAAATAGTGTAAATCCTGCAAAATGCAACATAGCAGCGCCACCTGTTGGGCGATTTACACAAAAACGTAAACAGCATCCACTCATGTCAAGGACTAACGGAATCTGAAGTTTTATAAAAATCCGTGCATTAGTTGTTGAGATAGAGCTTTTACGGAAATCCTGCAAAATGCTACATAGCAGCGCCACCTGCTAGGCGATTTACACCAAAACAATTCAGCACCAATCTATATCAGGAACTACCTGAATATATTTTTTTTATTAAATTCCGTGAATTAGTTCTTGAGATAGAGCGCCCACAAAATTTGTGTCACATACAGACTCACAGACAGACATTTTGTAAAAACATGTTTTTTGGAATCTCTGACCCGTAAAACGTGTAAATACGTCGAAAACTGGAATTCGAAAATTTTCATGAAACCAATACTTTCTTCTTGTAAAGATAGAAGAAGAAAGTAAAAATAGTACTACTAAAAATTTTGATGCGTCATCAAAATATATTATTCAGACCACAATGTCAAAGGGATCACACGGTGAAATAGCTGTGTTATTAGCTTATAATTTTTTTTATATGGATTGCCTGAATTTTTTTCAAATAATTCCATATAATAACATTTAGACTAAAATAATGTGTGTAAGAAGTTTGAAATTATTTTTTAAATAAAACAATGCATAACATAAACTGAAATAAATTGTTCTGTGTTTTATAGTATTATATAGCATAGCGATAATATGATATTTTCTTACTGATATTTTTCGATTATCGATGTCTTTACAACTGTATACGAAATACGTGTATATTGATAATTTAAATGTTACTAAAATTACCTATGTTTCATCATATTTATTCAGTATTATTTGAGCCAAATTTTTAAACTGATAAATAACAGACATAAATAAAATAGCAGCAATTAATAATTTTAATTTCCTAAATAGGCAGCAGAAAACCACCTCATCGAGTTGGAGGCTGAAATTCCAGAATTAGCTAAAACTCGATTTCCTTATTAAAACGCAATCGGTCTGCCAAGTCATATATTCGTGAAAAACACCTAAAGACGCGATATTAGTGGTCGACTCGTTGGTTTACCATTGCGTATTCCTGCACCCAAAGGTATGAAAACATGGCGGATTGGGAGCAGGAAAACACAATGGTAAACCTACGAGTCAACCGAAAAAATCGGGGTTTTAGGTGTTTTCCACCAAGATATGACTTAGCATACCGAATGCGTTTTAATATGGGAATCGAGTTTCAACTAATTCTGGAATTTCAGCCTACAACTCGATGAGGTGGTTGTCTCATGGTTCGTATGCTTTCTTGAATTTTGCAGACCAGAAAATTTTTCGGCACCAGTATTATCTTACAGAAAATCTGTTCTTAAAAGAAGGCAAAATTTTGCGCGTTTAACCTAGATTTCTTTTTCTATAAAAAAGATACTGGTAGTTTTCCTGGAGAAATAACAGTATCCGTACGAGCCATGTGTCTGTGCTGCCGGCCACCGGTCTATAAGGATTGACTTAAGAAATAAATTAATGCTATCGTACAAATTCTCTCAATAATATTCAGATTTATCATGCCAGATATAAAGTCTTTTTCTCTTGTAAACGTTAAAAGCTATCCCTTTTAGGCTAAAATCAGTTGAACTTTTTTTGCACGCTTTTTTCTCTCTTCAAGTATTCTTACACATGCTAGCGAAGGCGTAGGGATGCTGGAAGAGAGAAAAAAGCGTGCAAAAAGACGTTCTTATGACATTAGCCTAAGACCAATGTCAGACGGGCGTCTTTTTTGCTGGTTTTTTAATCAAGAATTATCCCTTCACAATGCTATAGCATTATTATAGCACAATGCTATAGAATTGTGAATGTATAATACTTAAGCAAAAAAGACGCCCGTCTGACATTGGCCTAAGGATCGAAGTTGAGGGCCAACCTGAATGATAGTTCCTTGTTTCCATGGTTCATTTATCTTTTCTCGAAACTAAACTCTTGCCATATCCTGCAAAATATAGAGTCGTGTGCTGTGTTTTTAGCATATTTACATTTAACCATCTGTCGCTTCTCTAAAGATTCTTTTGCTTCAGCTAATGTAAAATTTGGCTTGAATGCGGCGCTTGAATTCAATTTTGCAGCGTCGTTGCTTGAAAAATTACAACATGAAGTGTAGGAAAAATCACTGCATTTTACAACAAAAGATACTGGCACCCCTTCTTTCAAGATAGTTGTTATAAAATTTGCTATATGCTGTCTTTAAGTTTATTGTAAAATTTCTCGAGTATGATGAAAATTGCGTTGCTATTGGCTGCATGGTGCACGCGACAGAAATAATTCTATTTTTACTTCCCTTGTTGTTTGAATTCACTTTCACAGCACTGATTCCTGTAAAATTACAAAACATCACAACATTGTTTTTCAGTGTAGTGGAGGAGGAAGATACTAGATGACCTGGGTGATTATTTATGTACATAATGGCATGAAAAACTGATGAAATGATTGATTTATTCAACGTTTATGAGTGAAATCAGCATTCATCATAATTATTCAATTGATAATCAGCAATTCAAGATTGGTTAGAACTTTTATAAAAGTTATCCTGTTACTAAACTTAACCTTCCTACCCTGAATGGGTCTAATCGACCCATTTCTATTATTTATTTAATGATAGCTTCCTCGCGTGTTAACTAAATGCTCTTATATTTTAAGTATTTCTCAAACAGATAAATATCTTCAGTTTATATTTTTCTCAATCTCCAGGAATAATTTTTTTACCCAAAATAAAAAATAGTCATATTTTACCTGAATGGGTCTAATCGACCCATATCACTAATCACATATATATGCATGGAAAAAAATTAGATACTGTGTATTTCCAATAATGATCGGTAGATGGAGTTACCATACTGATATATTCAAGTAATGGAGGAAATTTGAGGAAATTGGAGTAATTGGAGTAAATGGTGGAGCACACAAAAGTAATATTCTTGTTTTGGAGTGTTTTTCCATTTTTTATGCAATATGGCTTGTAATAAGTGCGGTCTTACTCATGATAACATCAAAAAGCTTTGGTAAGAGCTCCCTAGTGATGAATCTGATAACGATTTGATTGAAACAGATGAATCTGATCATTTATCCATGGAAGAGGATGATGAGAAAACAGATGTTTCCGATACAGAAGATGAAGTGGTGGAGCCTGCATCCTCCTTTATTAGACACAACAAAACTGAATGGTGTAAATCCCCTCCATATACACCAAAAGAACGGTATGTACTAGTACATAATTTCTCTTTATTGTATTCGATATTTATTTTATATAATTTGATCATATTCAGGAGTTTTGCCAGCTATGGAACCTGTACCGCCCTACCCCACCCCCTTCCACCATCAGGGCAAAAAAAAATTATCTTCAAAGAAATTTATAGAGATTTGTTCGGAAATTATATGCAAGGAAAAGAAATAAACGCCCTTTAGAGGAATCTTAGTCTCCCCCCCCCCCCCTGTCATGCAGACTTCAGCAGTACTCCTGTTCTTATATATTTTACATTCATTTGTATTTTCCGACTTTTATTGTTATTTTACAGACAACATAATATTATGAAGTTAACCCCTGGTGCTACACGTTTTGCAGTTCTGAGGATAACTGAACACCCCGCGTCAGCAATGAAAGCTTTTCTTTACAGATGACATGTTTAAATTAATTCTAGAAGAAACTAACAGAGAAATTCCGAGAGTATGCTCAGAAAAAATAAAATATTCACATTGCTTTCTGCTGAGGAACTTGAAGCTTACAAAGGTAAAAAAAATAAACTTCTATTACAATAATTTATAGATAAATTGAAAAAAAATATATGCAAATGATCCCGCGTTTTGAAATTTATCCATTTTTTCATTTTGAAGTTATTTTTATAATTTTTTTACAGGTTTGCTAATTTTAGCTGGTATCTATAAGTCAGCAGGAGAATCTCTCAAAGAGTAATGGAGCGAAGAAGATGGCGGTGATAGTTTTCAGTTTTCGTGCAACTATGTCTTTGCAACGTTTTGAAATTGTTAGAGAGTTTCTTAGCTTTGACAACAAAGAAAGTAAAGTAAATCGGCTTCGTTTAGACAAGCTAGCTGCAATAAAATCATTTTTTGATACGTTTGTTACTCAGTTGCCAAAGATGTTCATTTGTTACGAAAATATTACAACTGATGAACAGCTTGTGACTTTCCTAGGTAAATGCCCATTTAAGCAATATTTACCGTCAAAGCCAAGAGGGAAATATGGGATTAAAATGTGATTGATGTCTGTTGTCAAAACAGCTTATGTTTGCGCTGCTGAGATCTATACTGGAAAGCCTTCAGATGGTGAACGATAAATATATCAAGGTAAAAAGTTTGTGTTGTGCCTGGTAAATTCGATTGGGTTTACCGCTCGAAATATTACGGATGATAATTTCTTCACGGATTAAATTTTTGCTAAAGAATTATTGAAGAAAAAATTAACTATTATTGGTACTTTTAGGAAAAATAGGCCCTTTATTCCTTCTGAATTTCAGTCATCACGTGAGCGAGAAACATTTTCCTCATTATTCGGCTTTCAACCAGATATGACACTTGTTTCATATGTGAAAAGAAAATCGATAATCCTCTTTTCAAATATGCATCATGAGGACAAAGTTTCATATGAGAAAGAAAAGAAATCAGATATAATTTTAGATTATAATGAAACTAAATATGGAGTAGGTACTACTGATAAATTAGTTGCTGCGTATACATGCAAAAGATGCACTAGGCGATGGCCTTTGTGTTTATTCTACAATTTATTGTAATTGACCTAGCTGCAATGAATGCATATGTTGTTTTTATGCATGTAAATTCTTCTTACAATAAAAAAAAAACTACACAAAAGGCACCTTTTTCTAAAGGAACTTGGCTAACAATCGACCGAATCTCACAGAAACATTAGGATGAAACCAAATATCCGAGTAACCATAAAGGAGAAATTGACTGAGGCAGCAGGTAAAAAAAAAGAAAGTATTAGTTCAAATAAACGTGGAAAATTCAAAGAATATGGTCCACAGAAAGATAAAAAAACGTAGACGAGATCTACTTCATGCTTATATTTTCTATGCCAGGATCATGTAAATGTGTACTGTAAATCTTGTTTATCATAAAAAATGTATCAAGAACAATGGAAATAAAACAAATTTGAAATATATATATATTATTATTATTTTCCAAGTTATTGCTTATACAAACAAAGCATTGGAAGGAAGAAGGGGAGGGGGCAGAGTAAAAAGTGTGTGTGTGTGTGTGTGTGGGGGGGGGGGTTATAAAATTTGTTGCCTCTAATAGTGAATACAAAAATAATATATGAAATAAAGCTAGATAAATATTACTTGTTTTGAGCTAGAATAAATATATACTAAACTGGGTCTAATCGACCCATTCAGGTAAAACGTAACTTTTTTTCAACAGAGTAGGAAGGTTAATCATATATATTATACCTATTGTCAACATGCCTTTTTCTCAACCAATATGTATCGTACAACAACGAGTGGATTATCACTGGGTAGGACTTTTCCCCACATCTGATGTTACATGCTGAATTTAACTAACACGTAGCGTACAACGATGGATGGGGTATCATTGATTAGGACATTTTATCAGCAGACATTGCATACTGAATTTTCATTATACTTTTAGGTTAAATATCATCATAAATATTATTTCTAATGTCAATTTCCGCTTTTCTATGGACATACAGAATGCACAACCATGAATAGGGTGCTACACGAAAGATTTTTGGAGAGCTATTTGACATAGTACACACATATTTCGTTAAAACAAGTTGTTTGATTTTTAAAAATGTACTTAATTGTAAAGTAATAAAAAATGTATTCGAAAATAAACCCAAGTCTTTCAATGCGAAATCTTTGCACGGCTCTAATGTAAAATTACACAAAATTAAAATATTTTAAATGTTTGTTTCAACCTAATTATATTACTCCCGCGTTGTAGGTTTATTACTCCTAATATTATACATATATGGGCAATTCCACAAAAAATCATCAATTTTTTTGGGGGGGGGGGGGATCAAATTTATAATACGTTTAATTTAAGGGTATGATTGGAAAACTTGATACTTTTATCTTATATAGAAAAATCCTAATAAAAAGGCATTGTAAATTACTGCTTACATACTAAGTTAAGTCCCATTATTGTCTTTTTAAAGTCATGATGTTAAGTCAGTTACACAATAAAAGTTACGTGAGTTACACATGTAAATGCCGTTTTTTTCTTTTTTTATTATTTAGAAATTAATTAAACAAGTTACTGTTATAGTTTGACATTACTTAATGTTGTGGAGAACTTTAAATCACTTTTTTTAACTGGATAGTATTGATAATTTTTACACTTCAATGAAGGCAAAAAAAAAAATGTTTGTATATTTTGTGTTACGTCAGTTACAGAATTTTGAATTTCAATTTTTGGTACTCAAAGAGAGATTGAAATAATCTGCAGATATTCGGGTATTAAGACCTTAGTAAGAAATATTTTAAATTGTAAAAAGTTGTTCTAGCTTTATTAGTAAAATTTCTACATAGATTTGAAAACAAAATTCGATCATAAAATTTTAGATCAGTTACGATGGAATTGCCCATATCAAAAAGAATGATTTTCTGTTTAAATTTTAGACCTCAAGTAAAACATTCTGTTCATTTAAAATAGTTATTAATATGTGTTTGCGATTTATTATATTACATTGTTTATGCATAATCATAAAAGTACATTCAATGGCACCATATTATTTCGATATTTAACAAATCCTATTTTGAAATTCTTTAACATTAATGTACATTTAATATTTAATCTAAAGTCATTTGAAATTCTTTAACATTAATGTACATTTAATATTTAATCTAAAGTCATTTGAAATTCTTTAACATTAATGTATAATTAATATTTATTCTAAAGTCAGTTGGAATTGAAAAAAAAACCTGCTTGAAATCCATTTCCAAATAGCAAACATCTTTAATTTATTTCAACCTAAATATTAGCTGTGCTTTCTCTAAAAGGATTTTTTGTTTACATTGAATTAAAAAAATTAATTGAGGAATTTAGGCTTATTTTTTCTTGTATTTAATGTATTTATATATTATTTTTCTGTTATGATCAGTTAGACTGCCTAAATTTCATTTTAAATAAAGCTAACAATTCATATTTAGCCGTAAAACAAATTATTACTGTAATTCCACTACTGTGCAATATGTTGTTTACAAAATAGCTATCTAAGGTATTCCGATATATTTTTTAAACTATATATTATGTAAGCAATGTATTTAGAGAAAATGAAAAGTGTATTTGAATATGTTTCATAACTTCTAGTTACTAAATGCTTAATTAATATTCCATAAAAACACTTAAAATATCATTGAAATGGAAATTGACTTTACTGTATAATTTCTTTTTTTATTTTATGATTACACATTTATGTTTCAAAGGAATTTTTCGTTGCACATTTAAAACATAAATAGGTCTTTATTGAATGATTCGAAATGAATTTATAACACTTTTTTGTATTTCAAACAAAGGGAAATTAATCTCTTTAGGGATTAATAAATATTTGTCTAATTATTTAATAATATAAATGTGATCTAGAGTATTTATAATAATTTCACATGTTTAAAGAATTAAAAAAAAAATTGTGATGATAAATTTAAATTGTTTTCGCAATTTGTTTTTATGTCTAGCCAAAATTTTCCTTTGAATATTTTACTTCTTTTTGTGTTTTCTAATGAAGCATTTTTTGATTAATAAATTTCGTAACGTGTTATTTTTTGGTCAATTGTTTCAATATATATATTATGAAATGCTAGATTTTCTTAGTAAAATAATTAATAAACTATTAAAATATATGTCTTACAGAAAGTTTCATTAAAAAGAATACACACATTCAATTATCCCAGAATGTCCTATTTCAGCCACACGTGATCTATAATTAGTTTTCAACCACACGATTCGTGTCAGTTGTTTACAAGAAACATGCACACTGCACTGTAAAAAATATCTGTAAAGTTACTAAAAATTTTCTAGGAAACTGGGATTCCTAGAACATTTTATATAACGGCAACAACAAAAATTCATGTAACAGTTAAACTTTTGCACCGTAAATCAAAAAATCTGTAAGGTTACTAAGAATATTTTAGGAAACTGGGATGCCTAGAACTTTTTATGTAACAGCAGCCCGGGTTATAGATAAAATTTTAGTAAGATTACCGTAATTTTAGTAGATTCTTTTGTAAAGCTACAAATTTCTGTAGCTTTACAAAAACTAGTTTTGTAGATTTGCATCTTTTTTTGTAGAGTGTACTGATACAATTTTAGTAAGCATACAGATATCTGTAACATTATATCTGTAGAATTACAATTTTATTTTTTTCAGTGCAGTATTAAAATTTCGTGATCGATTGGTGTTCTAGTATACATTTAGTTTAATCATATAAGAAACGCGTACGCGTACACATGATATGAAAGATATATTACGAAACAAATGTTTATAAGAAATTTTATTTAACTCCGTCTAATAAGATAAAGGACAGTCATTTTCATATTTTTTTTTTAATTCAAAGAAAACTTTTTTTTACTGCTACAAAGACAGATCAATGCATATAACCTTTGTTTGTGTGCGGCAAATATCAACAAATTTCAACATACCGTACTTGGTAGGTTTCAGTGTGTGGAATATCATGGTCACCGGGCGAATATTTTAGGAGAAGATGCGTCACACATTCAAACGCAAACACTCACTCCATAAAACGTTCTGCATGCACAAGAGCTTCTTTCCCGCAGCTCAATATTAAATAAAGGCTATTGTAGGAGACATTACTCACCTAAAAATATTTACCAATGCATTTGTATTATCGTAATTATTCTACTTTGTTAATAAATTGTTATTTGTTGACATATAATTTGTTCATATTTCCGTATAATTAGTTTTTAGGTGTGAAAAAACCTATTTTCTTATCGTGATCACCTTTCGCTGAATCTACCTTACTTTGTGATTATGTGTCTCAATTTGTCCAACATTTGTCATCTCTTTCTAATATTTTTGTTTATTCTGGTGACAATGGTATGAATTTTAACCCTTAATAGCACAATAAATGTGATTATTTTAAATGTTTCCAATTTATTTACAAAAAAAGTATTTGTATGTTTAACAAACTATTGATAGATTATACTTACTGTAAGAGTCTCTAAAAGAAAAAAAGTGATAGAAATTTTAATATTTAGCATGAATCAAATTACACTCGCAAGTATATTGATCTCTCATTTATCAATTCTTGTCAGTACTACTCTTTTTTTTTCCAGAGAGATAAGTTGTATCAAGATGGGCCATTGGATTCAAATGAAAAAAAAAATTAAGTAGCGGAAGTATGCTTCAGATTTCTGGTGTAATGTCATTGTGTTTTTTCACGGATGAATAGAGAAAAATATATATGTAATTCCATTAACTACGGTTATTGAGGTACACATTAATACAGGCTGGTTATAATTAAAGTTACCGTGTTTAGACCTATGTATATTCTACTCTGATTGACAGATATCAATGAAACTTGGAATATAAGTTATATGGAGGTGGGGAAATGAAATCTGCAATAAACAAAAATTGTTCAAATTTTGATCGATAGAGAGCGGTTTTCATCTAAGAGAAAGGGCTTTATGCAATATTGGAGCGGTTTAAAATGCCAGTAGTCGATGCCGTAAAGTCATTCTGCACAATGCCATTAGAGAAGAAAGAACGAGCGTTACTGGTGAAGTTATTTTATCAGAAAGACAGTAATTTGAACTATGAGAATATCGACGCTTGAAGGGATTACGAAAAGGACCGATGTCGAGGCAGACTTTGAAAAAGATAATGTCTAAATTCTTGTCTAAAGATAATGTCTAATGTGAGTTGGGTATACTGCAAGGAAGAGGACGGAAACGAATTTTGAATGAAATTGACGAAGAAGTCGCTCTTGCGTAAAAGAGCGCCCGGTTCCCAATATTCTTCGAAAAGTGCTTGAGTGGTGTCGCTTGATTTGTTTCTTCCTTGGTCTATATTACGAAAGGTCCTGAAATCCATTGTAAAGTGGTATACCTACAAGATTCACGTTGTGCAAGCACTGAACCCTTCAAACCTGGACACACGAAATTAATTTGCGAGAATATTTTTGTTCAGAATAACCATTGACAATGTATAGTCTTGGTCTTATTTGTTTGTTTAAGAGGAAAACGTACTGAGAGAATTTAAAATTTTAACTATCGAACGCATTAAAAAATATAATGAACTAAATATAATTAAACAAACGTAACTAAAGATATTAGATAAAGCTGATAATTTGTATTCCGGGAATTAATAATGAATTAAAAATGTATGATTAATTCGTCAATTGAAATACCAAAGTTATTGACAAATAAATATATCTCTTATTTGATTTCAAGTAATTAATACATTTAAAATTATTTATTAAATGCACTAAATTATTAAAAGAAAAAAAAACACACTCCTACGAATAATTTAATATTAAATAATTTCACTCGTGTGTTCCTAAATTTATTATTTTAAAAATAAACAGCGCAATAAGGCGGAAAGTAATTTGGAATAAAATTCATTACTTTATTTTCTAATTAATCCTCATTAGTATGAGATATTGGATTATTTTACAGAATTTGAATTAAAATGGTTCAAATTTGTTTCCCTTAATTTGTATTCGAAATATATATACAAAGAAGTTAAAATTCATGTTTAAAAATATCTTAAATTTATTTTTTATTAGATGGTGTCAAAAACTGCGCTAGTAGAAAATTCACGTTCTTATAAAACCTTCCAAATTTTTGACTAACAGAAATAAACAGGAAATTAAAAAAAGATCTCAAATATGCACACTTTCGCTTAATATATCGTGTATTTGTCGCGTTTTTCTCTGTATCAACTTTTAAAAACAAGTACGTAAAGTATACTGAAATAATAGTCAAAATGCCAGTTTGTAAAAATTCATCTAGACTATTGTAATAAAGAAAGAGACTCCTGACTGACTTAATGACTTACTTAGTGACTCATCAACGCACAGCTGAAACGACTAAAGTTAGAATCACGAAATTTGAACAACAGATTGCTGTTATGAACAAAGCAAGCAATAAGAAAGTATTTTCGAAAATTGACCGCCTAAGGAGGTTAAAAACGGGGGTCAAAAATTTTAAAACATTTGGCATATCTCAGCAGCCGTTTTATGTAGGAACGTGAAATTCCAGAAAATAAATCTACTAAAAAAATAATTAAACAAATATTTCAGCAATTTTACAAAATCCCCGAGTCAAAAGGGAGATCGATATCTTGGAACATTTGGTGTATTTCAGCAGCCATTTTAGGTAGGAGCGTGAAAATCTAGAAAATGAATTTACTAAAACAATCTTTAAACAAATATTTCAGCTATTTTAGAAATCCGCTCCTAAGAACTTTAAAATTTTAAGGACATTTCGCATATCTCAAAGCCATTTTAGGTAAGAGCGTGAAATTCCAGAAAATAAATCTACTAAACAAATAATTAAACATATATTTTAGCGATTTTACAAAATCCCACGTAAGGGGGTTAAAAAATCGTCGAAAATTTTAGAACATTTGGCATATATCAGCAAGCGTTTTAGGTAGTAGCGTGAAATTTCGGAACATAAATCTAAAAAAATAATTGAAATTATATTTCAAAGATTTTAGAAATCCCCCACTACGAGATTTAAAGGAGTGGAGGGGGCGAAAATTTTAGAACATCTGGCCATGTCTCAGAGCGGTTTTGGGTAGGTTCATGAAATTCCAAAAAATAAATCTGCTAAAAAAATAATAAACACGTATTTCACTGATTTTACCCCCCCCCCCCCCCCCCCACACACACACACACACACTACGCGGGTGGAAAGGAGAACCGAAAATTTTAGAACATATGGCATATCTCTACAGCCGTTTTATGTAGGAGCGTGACATTCCAGAAAATAAATTTACTAAAAAAATAAATAAATATGAATTGCGGGGATTTTACAATTTCCCACATCCCAAAGGTGGTTAAAAGGGGGGTCGAAAAACATTTGCCATATGTCATCAGCTGTTTGGGTAGGAGCGTGAAATTGCATTAAATAAATGTACTAAAAAGAATAATTAAACAAGTATTTCAGCGATTTTAGAAATTCCTCCCTAAGGGGTTAAGAACATTTAGCATATCTCAGCAGCTGTTTTAGGTAGGGGCGTGAAATTCCCCCCCAAAAAATAAAAAATAATAATTAAACGGATGTTTCAACGATTTTAGAAATTCCCCTAAGTGTTTAATCGATTTCAGAAATTCCCCACTAAAGGATTTAAAGGAGGGGGAGGGGCAGAATTTTAGAACATCTGGCTTAGCCTCAGCAGCCATTTTGGGTAGGTTCGTGAAATTCCAGAAAATAAGTCTGCTAAAAAATAATTAAACATGTATTTCAGAAATTAATAGATATTTCCTCATTAAGATGGTTAAAGGGGGTAAAAATTTCAGAACATTTGTCCATTTCTCAGCAGTTATCTTAGGTAGCTGCGTAAAAGCCCCACAAAAAATCTCCTAAAAATAATTAAACCCGTATTTCAGCGATTTTAGGGATTTCATCCTTAGGGTTTAAAGGAGCGTCGAAAATTTTAGAACATCAGGCCAT
Source organism: Maratus speciosus (assembly GCA_963932465.1). Taxonomy (NCBI): domain Eukaryota; kingdom Metazoa; phylum Arthropoda; class Arachnida; order Araneae; family Salticidae; genus Maratus; species Maratus speciosus. The sequence goes on along the minus strand of OZ010800.1, from coordinate 81,613,733 downwards.
ATATCAACAGCCATTTTAGGTAACAGCGTGAAAGTCCACTAAATAACTGTTTTAAAAAATAATTAGATACGTATTTCAGAAGGGGGAGGCGAAAGTTTTAGATCAATTGACTACATCTCAGCAGCAGTTTTAGGAAGGAGCGTGAAATTTCAAAAAATAAATCTACTAAAAAAAATAATTAAATACGTAATTCAGCGATTTTAAAAATTTCCCCATAAGGGGTTAAAAGGGTTAGAAAATTTTAGGACATTTGGTCATAAACCACAGTAGTTTTAGGTAGGAGCGTGATATTCCAGAAAATAAATCTACTAAAAAATAAGCACATATTTCAACGATTTTAGAAATTCTCCTTTAATTTGGTTAAAGGGGGGATGGGGACTTGAAAATTAAAAACACTTCGCCATATCTCAGCAGACGTTTTAGCTAGTACGTGAAAATTGGTGAAAATAAATCTACTAAAAATGGTTAAACATAAAATTCAGCTATTTTTCAAAATTTTTTCTTGAGGGGGGTTAAAGAGGGGGCTCGAAATTTTTGGGACATTATGTCATATCTCAGCAGCCGTTTTAGGTAGCAGCATTAAAGTCTAGAAAATAAATCTACTGAAAAATAATTAAACACACATTTCAGCGATATTATAAATTCCTTCCTAAGGGAGTAAAAGGGAGGGTTGAAAATTTTAGAAAATTTGGCCACATCCCAGCAGAAACTTTAGATATGAGCGTGAAATTGCAGAAAATAAATGTGCTAAAGAATAGTTGTCTGAGCGAAGCGAAGGCTAATACTCAGCGAAATATTACTGTCCGGACACTTTACTACTACGATGGATATTAACGCCATGTCCTACTAAAAAAAAGCCTAATAAAAACCTTTCGTCAAGCATAACTCAAAAAATATTTGTCGGATTTCATTTCTGATTGCACCAGAAGGTACCTATGAGGATCGCCTACCGAATGCACCTACTATGAAAAATAAGTTCCAAACCGTTTAAAAATTATAATAAAAACTCTTTAAAAAGCACAATTTATCTGCATACGTCACAGAAATTTGGTGTGCGTCACTTTCACCGGTTGATGTTTTCGTAGACAACTGGTTTGAACGCATTGAGCAAATAAAAAAAAATACGCACGCAGTAATATTGAATAGATCAGTTTCAACCACGTGATCACAAACCTTGCAACAACCCGTGGCAACCAGTTTTGGTGGGCAAACAAATAATAATACAGTATTCCGTACCACGGTGACCGTTTTTAGCCTGTTGTATAACATCTGGCATGTTGTATGACATACAATTGTGGATGATTAAAACAAAAGACATGAGTGTTTATTGCTTCGGGAGGTTATCTTTCTCTGGATGTCTGTCTGTCTATCATACAGCATGCAATTTTCTTGTAAAGGATGATATTATTATGCAGTAAAACCTCCATAACGGACACACCCGATTAGTGGACACCTCTATTTAGCGGGCATTTTTTCGATTACCAACCCTTAAATAACTGCACATTTTTTACTCTCAGTAGCGAACACCTCCAAATAGAGGACAAATTCTGCCCTCCCGAGGTGTTCGCTATTCAGAAGTTTTACTGGTAAAACATCCATAGCGGACACACCCGATTAGCGGATACCTCTATTTAGCGGACATTTTTTCGATTACAAACTCTTAAATAACTGTCCATGTTTTACTCTCAGTAGCGGTCACCTCTAAATAGAGGACAAATTCTGCATTATCGGGGTGTCCGCTATTCAGAGGTTTTACTGTATATAATATTGATAATTATTTTACAGGGCCGCAAAAAAGAATAAGAATATATGGAACGAATATAAACTAAATTCGGGATTGGTAGATCGCTGATGGTAATGTAATTTTAGGATGTTTTTACAGTCATCCGCAGCATGTTTTTAGAGTTTCGTCCATCTAACGAAACCCTACCTGTCTCACTCCTTTGTCTGTCTGTTTGTCCGTCTGTCACAGAGCCCGTTCTCAGAAACTATATATGTCGGAGACTTGAAAATTTGCATACTTATAGCTGAACACCACACATTAAACGGCAAATAATAAAATTTTGAAAAAGTCTAATATTTAACCCTCTGGGCTCTAACTTGTGTATTTTAAGCAATTTTTCTAACCCAGCCCCTAATTTAATTAGGTTGGAGACATGAAATTTTGCATACTTATAGCTGAACATCTCACATCAAACGACAAATAATAAAATTTTGAAAAAGGCTTAATATTTAACCCTTTGGACTCTAACTTGTGTATTTAAAGCAATTTTTCTAACTCAGCCCCTAATTAAGTTGGAGACATGAAAGTTTGCATACTTATAGCTGAACACTTGCGATAACACGATAAATCATAAAATTTTGAAAAAGTCATATTTAACCCTCCGGTCTCTAACTTCTGTATTTTAAGCAATTTTTCTAACTCAGCCCCTAATTAAGTTGGAGACATGACATTTTGCATACTTATAGCTGAACACCTCACATCAGGCGACAAATAATAAAATTTTTAAAAAGTCTAATATTTATCCCTCCTCGCTCTAACTTATGTATTTTAAACAATTTTTCTAACTCAGCCTTTACTTAAGTTGGAGACATGAAATTTCGCATACTTATAGCTGAAAACCTCCTATCAAACGACAAATAATAAAATTTTGAAAAATGTCTGATATTTATCGTTCTGGGCTCTAACTTATGTATTTTAAGCAATTTTTCTAACTCATCCCCTAATTAAGTTGGAGACATGAAAGTTTGCATACTTATAGCTGAACACTTGCGATAACACGATAAATCATAAAATTTTGAAAAATTCATATTTAACCCTCAGGTCTCTAACTTCTGCATTTTAAGCAATTTTTCTAACTCAGCCCCTAATTAAGTTGGAGACATGATATTTTGCATACTTATAGCTGAACACCTCACATCAAATGACAAATAATAAAATTTTGAAAAAGTCTATTATTTAACCTACTGGGATCTAACTTGTGTATTTTAAGCAATTTTTCTAACTCAGCCACTAATTATGTTGAAACATAAAAATTTGCATACTTATAGCTGAACACCTCACATCAAACAGCAAATAATAAAATTTTGAAAAAGTCTAATATTTAACCCTCTGGCCTCTAACTTGTGTATTTAAAGCAATTTTTCTAACTCAGCCACTAATTATGTTGAAACATAAAAATTTGCATACTTATAGCTGAACACCTCACATCAAACGACAAATAATAAAATTTTGAAAAAATCTAATATTTAACCTCTAATATTTTGTCTCGCGCAATTTTTTAATTTAAACTTTTTTGCAATACTATTTTTTGTTCATTTTGCATAATAAGTGTAATGTGGCGTAGTTTGTTCTATTTCAGATTTCTAACGCATGTTAATGAATTTATTTTACAATATCCTTTCTCTTTTAAAATTCACATGTAAATATAGTTTTTATGACGTAATTTCCAATAAGTGCCTGCTTTTTATACCTAATTATTTAATTGTAATTTGAAGGTTTTTTTTCTGTTTATAATAGTAACGTGTAAATAATTTTTTTATTTGAAGCAAACATTATTGTTTGCGCTGTTTATACAGCTGGCAACAGTTTAAATTAATACCATTTTCTAAAATATATAAAAAATATCTGTCAAAATGCTGAATATTTGAATTTAAAATAGAAATAAAACCTCAAAAAATGAGTCAAACTAAAAAAAAATTATGAAATATGCACACCGGGATCTTCTACTAATCAAAGGATCTAAAAAGGATTTAATTCCCATGTATAGCTATTGCTCTTATAAAATTTTTTTAATGGAACGATTTTGTCCAACTTTAACATTAAATATCTCTTAAAATAATTCTTCGATTTGAAAACTGTATGCATTAGTGTGTTGAACAAACATTTCGCTATAATACCACATATTTTCATATATTTGTATGCAATAGTTTTCTTAATATTAACGAAGAAAGACCTTCGGTCACAAAAAATTCAAAACCGACGGCGGCGGCGGTGACAGCGTTAGTTACTTTTCATAGAATAGAGAGATATATAAAAATGAAAACTTGTCTGTCTGTCTGTTTGTAATTCTATAAAAAAGCCACAATTTGAATAACTTAAATCGAAATAATCAATCGAAATAACTTATAGTTAATTTTTAATTAATAAAATACCACAAATTTAACAGCAATTTCTTATCAAATTTAAATATTTTTCGTTATAGCAGTTGCCAACAATTAAAAAACACAATAAAATTATTACTAAAACAATTAATTTTCTACTGCAAGATTTCCACGTGAAAAATTAAAATGAAATGAATAGTTTGCTGAATTAAAAAAAAAGGTGAATATTACGTCATAACTTTTCTATTGCAAGATATTCACGTGAAATATGAAAATGAAATAAATGGTTTGACGAATTTAAATGAAAGTGAATATAACTTCATAACTTTTCTATTTCAAGGTTTTCACGTGAAAGAGGAAAATATTACGTGCATGGTGGATGTGGTATAACGTCATATGAGTGTGAAAAATGTATTGAAGCATAATAAAAACCCGATTAGGGAAATATTGGCGTATTTTAACATTATTGCTCCAATTATAAATTGAAATAAGTTCATTTATAGCTGTATTCTTTTGCGTCTGTTATATACATTTATACATTTTTATATAGCGTTTTCATATGATTCATTCAGCAACATTTCGACTGCTTTTTTTAATGTTTGTTTTGTGTTGTATGTTAAATTTTGAAATTGATTTTTCAGAACAAACATCCTTCAAATTCTGGGCAAGGCCGGCACTTTAGCTTGTAACAGATAAATGGCTTTTGTATCTGTACATCTAATGCTAATATTATAAAGCGTTATAATATTATAAAGTATATAATATTATTAATGCTTGTACGTTTGTGAGGTGTTATCTCTGAAACTATATAGCCAACTTAAAAAAATGTTGGTGGCCATCTCTGCTCCAAAAAAAAAAGACTATTTTATGTCAGTGCAAGAACCTACATCGCTGCAGGAGCAAAAAAGTTCTAAAATTGTGATTTCTGCGATATTGATTTGGTTAGAAACTTTAAATTTGGTGCGGTAGTTACTTTTAAGATGTAAATACTCGTAATGAACGCTCTCTAAAAGGTTCAATTTGACGGATAAACGTAAAAATTTCTAGAAAGGTTCTAAACTATGATTTATTTGGAATACTGAAATTTTTGGGATACTGTTGGGGTTAGAAACTAGAACTTTGGCATGGTAGTAATTAATAAGATGTAAATGCTCGTTGTAGAACGAATTCTAAAAATTAGAAAGACTAAACAAAGCGGAAAAAGATCTGAAGATGATCTAAGTAACGAAGAACCTGGAACTGTTAGGAATATAAATATGAAAATTGACATGGCTGTATTTATCATGCCGTAAATTCTCGCAATAGAACAATTTCTAAAAATGTCGCTATAAAAAACAGTGCAGAAACAAAAAACTTTCAAAAATTTTCTATTTCTCTGTTACTGCTGAGCCCAAAATCTTAAAATTTTGCTTCGGGTTCGTTTTAAAATATACAATTGTCTCTATGAATGGTTTCTAAAAAATTTAAAATTTAAAAGGATGAAATTAACGGAAAGCGATCTCAATTACCATTAATTTGCAATTATTAGGTACAGCAACTTTAAATATTTCATAATGCTGCATTATCCCGCAAAACATGCGATTTAAATGCAACAAAACTGATAGATACCCACCTAGCATTAAATAAATTGTGTAAATATTGAATAAAGACCTGTATGAAACAGTGAGTAGGTTGCCCGAAAGTACTTGTTAAAGTGTTCCTTCTCTAGGCTTTTCTCTCTCTCTCGCCAAGGTTACTAACAGAGGGAAGTGCCGTTTTAAATGTGATATGAATTTTTTATCCGATTCATTTTTCTAGACATTTTATCATAAGGTCATATTCTCAATTATCATTAGTAGATTTTTTATATATTAACTTATTCTGGTGAAATTTTGTAATCGGGTTCATATTGGCGTATATTATCTTGCATGATTTGCTGAATAAATATGTATGGATTTGTAAATTACTTCAAATGACACTTTGACAGCTCAAAAGTTATGCAGACGATATATTCAGATCTTGTGTCATACTTTATGTTGTAATCATTGCCGATTTCTTTTATTTAATACATGCTAAATACAGCTCAACTTGTGCAGAATATGTTTGAAAACAAAACAATACAGCGTATGTAGTGGCCAGCATACACTCATCATTTAAATCCGATCGAGCATATCTAAAACACACTCTAACGAAGCATTGCATGCCACTTTTGATGTATTCGGTACTTTGATACTATATTAGATTTTGAGAAGAGAATTCCTTAAATGTTATCGACAATTTCATTGCATTCGTGGAAAACAGATATTGTACAATATTAACTATTCCTGAGGAGCACACACCATATAAAGTATAGTCCATTCTTTTTAAACATCATATATTTGTCATTTAAAGTTACTCAAATTGGTGCGGAGCGTCTGATTATGCTCTTGACATCATTTTATACAGTTAAAATTCCTATATAAGTAAATTAGTGTTTCATTTTCTATTTTACTTTTAATATATTGCGTACTTTCAATTTCATATCCATTCATGGCTGTCTTGAATGGTTTGATTTCCCATTTTTTTAAACAGGTTATACGAATTTATATATAAGATTTTGTAATTCTACAATTCGTTTATTTTCATCATTTCAATTTTTCGCAGTATATGGACAATTAAAGATAAAATCTCATTTTCTTTGCTTCCACATGTTATTATTAAATCTATGTTCTCAGTAATATCGCTCAGACTAATCCCTCTGAGGGAAGTCCTAGTATACAAATAAATTTTCAAAAATTATTAAATAGTCTACTAAAATTTACATTTGTAAGATAAAACCACTATAACTCTTTTATTGTGAAATACATTTTTATAGCAACTATGTATCAATTTGTATTTAGAATAAAAATTAATACTAATTTACAAAACATTTTGAATTTGTTTTTTGAACGCTTGAAGATACTTCACAATGTTGTCTGTTAAATCAAATGTTTTTCGTCATTTCAGGATATTTACAAGATATTATATATCATTATTTCTAACCGTATTGTTAGAAAATTCATTAATAAAAATAATGTCCTTCTATTTATTTTGTGTGTACACTGCTCTTTATCTCTATAATTCTGCAATAAATAAGCCTTGTACAATGAAGGTGCCATTAATAGTAATCTAGATCATGTCACAACTAAAATATTTAATGAGTATGAATAATAGAATAACAGCAATTCACGTGAATAAATCTTTTCCTGTCTTGAATTTTCATGCTTATCAACGATCAGATATGAGATAATTTATGCGCAGGATAATGACTGAAATGGAAATTTGCGAACAACTGAACTTGAAACTATTATTATTATATTTTGACTTCTACGTAAGTGTGGAAATCATTTTATGAAAAATTTCTTTAAAAATTAAATAAAGTTTATTTATAAGTATTAAAAGAAAAGTATGAGATTCAATGATATTGATGCAGGGTGTTTTATAATTAAGAGAAAAAATATTTAAAGAATAATTATGTTCAGAAAACCGAAAAATAAACAAGTAATAAGAAGCAAACACTTTTAACCCAAATGAATAATAATCAGCAAAATGTCAAAATATGTAAGACAATAATGGGTGTATTAAGAATCTTGGGAGAACATGTGGGGGTATTATAAGCCAATGTTACCACTTTTGGTGTTTTATATTTTACATCAAATCTGTGATACATGTATATATATACATGTATATATATACTCTGATAGTTTTAAACCTATATTTTGTATATTTGCAATGCATTTTATAAAATTTTGTACACTGAAAATTCTGCAGCCAATTTAGTAAGGTCGAATTAGTCTTCTGCTCCAATTTCTCAGAGAACTAGTTAAACATGTATTTCAGTGATTTTTGATAGTTTCTGCATAAGGGGATTAATGGGGGGTCGAAACTTTTAGGACATTTGGCCATATCTCAGCAACCGTTTTAGGTAGGAGCGAGCAGATCAGGAAAACAAACTTATTAAAAAATAATTCAACGCGTATTTGAGCGATTCGAAATTCCCGACTAAGGTTTTAAGGGAGTGATCGAAAATTTTAGGACATTTTGTCATATCTAAGCAGCAGTAGAATTAGGTAGAAACGGGAAATGCAAGCTAACAAATCTACTAAAAAAATAGTTAAAAGACGGTGCTTCAGTGATTTTAGATCTATTTTGTCTATTATGTTGCCAACATCGACTTTGAATTGTATAGTGTAAGATTATACGAATAAGAGAGCAATTATGGATATTTAATTAGATATTACGAAAAAGTTTTTTTTTTATTTCATCTTTGTTAGATATATTTTGTTTGACTCAAGATTCTTTTAGAGAAACGGACTAGCGTAGCGGGCGAAGGCTGCTAGTATTTTACAAAAGGAAAGTGATAAGAGATTGAATTTTTTATATGTGCTATTACCACCCCCGAACTTGTCTAGAAAATTAAAACAGGCTGTTATATCTTTTGTCTCCTAAATTACAATTATTAAAATATTGAAAATTTTCGAAAATCATTATTTTTGATTGTTTGTAACAAAAAAAGGGAGGAATAGTAATCATCTGATATTTATCAAAAAAGACATTTTTATATACAATCTACACTGGTGTGCAAAAAGTAAGAACGAGATGGATTTTCGAATGTAACGTTGTGCAGAAATTTTCCACTTCGACTTGTGTTTTCCACTTGTGTGAAAATATGAAACAAGTGATCGAAACCAACTAAAAAAGGAATCAAAAGGATACAAAAGCACTTTATTGGAAAGGTAACTTTTAGCACAACTGCAGAAAAGACAAAAATGTCCGTCTGACAAGCACCTGACAGGAAATATTCAGATTATAATAGTGTATAGTTTCACACTTTACTGCGATGTAGCATTTACAACGTCTGCCCATTAGGGTGGAACTAAAAAACGAAGTTTAGAATTTTATATTCTAATAGTGATTATTATTTTTTTCTTTTTAACTCCATAAAAAGAAAATATTTTTCTTTTAATTTTAAAATGATATTTTCCGGTTCCTCAAAGCGCCTTTAATTTTCCCTAAAAAACGAAAAAAAGCCAATAATTGCATGAAAAGTTTTTTAAGCTTATTGTTAAAATTATATTTTGAAAAATTAAATTAATTAAGTGTTAATGTCCTGTAATAAAGAGAATAATTTAGTTTGAGTGCCTTAGAAAAGTTAGCCCTACTTTGTTTGACATTTGTAGAAGTCAGCGTCGTGGGCGTCGGCTTTTCTTGTCTCTGATTTATTTGGCTGCGACACATAACAAGTTAGTCCAATTTAACGAGTGTTAACAGTTTCTTTAATTATTTTTCGATTAACATTCGGTGTCAAAAGTGACAAAGTCTGTTAACGTACCTAAATCTAGATAATTGTTGAAGTGTCCTGTATTTCGTGAATCAAAACAATTAACATTAGACTGTCATCTTTGACAAACATATGAAGATGTTATGAAACATTATTTTTGGGTTCAATTTAACTTAAAATCTGACAGCTGGAATCTGGTACACACTATTTCTAAAATATCTAAAGCTGTTGATGATACAATTAAAAGTGTATTGCTGAGACCTTCAATTCCAACGGTTTCTGATACACAAATCATAAAAAATGATTAGAGACTATCGCGAGAAATTTCAAAATTTGAAGAAAAATATTAAGATTAGAAAGAATAATCCCTCATCAATATAAAATTGCAAAATGTTAGGTAACCCTGCAAAAAATATTTCTTTGTGTAAAAGCACTAAATATTATCGTGCATCAGAACAAGAACGTCACTTTCTCAAAGACCAAAGAGAGATGGTATGATGGCAATAGGATCAATATATATAAAAACTACAAAAAATGAGTAGCAAGACTAGAAAAGGAAATATTAAGGAAAAAAGTTATTTTAAAACAAAAAAATGGTATTTGGATTGGATGATCGTCAAGTGTAAAAAATAGTTTGGAAGGAAATAGTTCAATCGGTTGTTTTTCTATACCTGAATTTGATAATCAACAAGGTGAAAGAACCGGAGTATTAGACAGAACTGCAAATATTATTGCAAATGACACCTTAGAAGATATGGGTATTTCTGATGATAATAAAGAAAAGGTAACTGAAATAAGGACTTGAAGACGACAAAGAGAAAAGAAAAGGAAGAATTTGAAAGAACAGGAAAGACGAAATGAGTTAATTTTTGAAGGTTAGTATTTTGATGGCAGAAAGGATAACACTATGATAACTGAAGTAGAGGGAAAAAAGCATAACTAAGAATCATTAAAGACGAACACCTGATCTTAGTTCAAAAACCAGGATAAAAATATATTGGTCATATTTCATTGACATCTTCTTCTTATATTAATATAGCCAGCGCAATTTTGGTGTATTTTCAAAATAATAATACAGACATTTCAAGTTTGAAAGTTATTGGGTGAAACAGAAACGCCTTTAATGCAGGATGCAAATCTGTAGTTGTTAAAACATCGGAAGCAATACCCTAAAACCTTTATAATGGATAATTTGATTATTACATGCAAATGAACTTTTTTCTTAGATACTTATTTCAACATCTTGCTGGAAAAACTACGGGTACAAAAGGAATTTCTGGACCAGTAGGAAAGCGACTTGAAAAAATGCAAACATTTTGAAATTATAGACTATAAAAACATTGATCCTATCTTGACGGACTGATCGGATGAAGAACTTAAAAAAAGTACAAACAGGGGATACACCTGAATTTTAGATTTTCCTTGTCATACTAAAACAGTGGAAACGTGTGTCAAAATTGTCCTGCGAGCTGTGTCAACCGTCTTTAAATAATAAACAAAAGATGGCTTAATCTTGGGAGAGTTGAATTCCTACAATGTAATGACAAAGTTTGCCTAAAAAGACAGTAGGTTGAATATCCAATTGAATTAATCCATAACAAAGGGAGGTAAGGAGTGTGGACGTCGTTATTTAACCACCTCCTCGTGGTGACTTCTGGATAATATTTGCTAAATGAAAGTAGATATGAGCTAACAGCTACGTTGTTTACTTTACGTTACTTTATACTGAAATTTCAAAACTTTGACCTCCTTGAGGAACCGGAAAACAACTTAACTAAAAAAACCCTTTTCAGCCAAAAGTTTAGGCATCCAAAAAGGAAAAAGTTTTCACTATTACACATTAAAACAAAAAAGTTTTTTTTTTACCCTATACTTAAGTTCCACCCTGCTGCCCATGTTGAGGATGAGGTTGTCAAGGAGCTGTTCGGGCATCAGTCCCATTACTCTTGTAACGCCAATTGCAGCTGCGAAATCGTTGCTGTCGCCTGGTCTCGTGCTGTCTACCGTTTCCCGAGAAGGTCTCATACATGTTCTATCGGATTTAGGTCCAGGGACTTTGAGAGCCAATACATGCGTTGAATATTTTCACTCTCTAAAAGCTCTAACGCCGCCAATGTCCGATGAGGTGTAGCGTTGTCGTCCATGAACAGGAATGACGGACTGACAGCACCCGTAAAGAGACGCACGTGAGGCAAGAGAATCTCGGTACAACAGCAGACACCAGTGACTGAACCTCCTTGTATGACGTGGAGGTTCACACGGCTATGAAGTATGATACCGCCCCAAACGAAAACTCCGGCACCTCCAAAACGGTCCCTTTCAATGATGTTGTAGGGGCGATTACTGTTCCCTGCTCTCTCTAGATGTGTATACCTCTAGATTCGCTAGTCCGACTACATCGGTTCTCATCTGTAAAGAGTACTCGACCCCACTCCTGTTGTGTCCAGTTCTTTTTCTCCTGGCACCACAGAAATCGGCGTCTTCGATGAGCAAGCGTAAATGGTGCACACCATACTGGTCATCGTGCGTATATACCACAATTGTGAAGACTACAATTTGTGAAGACTTGTGAAGACTACAGTAAAATGTGATATCCGACGTTTAGTAGTCTCTTCCATGTGTCTTTCGATTTATCTAGCTGTCTGCCGCCTGCTTCTTTTCGTCGTTGGACAAGATAGCGATCGTCCGCCGTTATTACTGCTCATGGGCGACCACAGATGAATGTTCGGGCAGCTGTTCCTACGGTTTGAAATGCTCTCCAGGCTCGTGAAACGACGTTGTGAGCAATCACGAAATATTCCGCCACACTTTTCACATTTGTCTTCTCCCACATCCCAATGATGCGACATCTGATATAATCAACCAGATTACATCTCCTGGATTACCTGTTGGCCATATCACACATTATTAGCCACAAACAGTCGTTAAAATCACTGTACACTGTAAATCGTGCAATAGATTTCTCTGAATTGCTAAGCGTCCACCGTTTCTGTTCTTTATATATTTCGGACTTCCTCCTCTTGAGTCATACGCCATATACGCGCATGCGAGTTCTAAGCTTTCTGTTTGTGATTCCTATATAAAATTTCACTACTAAATAACTATTAGCTTAAAACTTAAAAGCTTAAAACTAGGATCAAAGAACATATAGCAGATATCAAATACAACAAGAAATATATAGCTTTGGCTAGACTAAATAATAAAGAACATTTACAGATTGATTTCAAAAGTAGTAGAACAATTCATTCATCAACAGTTTATTTGCCGTCAATTATCCGATAAGCAATAGAGATCTTTTTACGTAGTGAGAATATATGCAAAGATTCAGTCTACATGGAGGTTCCTAAAATTTGGAAAAAGATGCTCTGCAGAATAATGAAACTGAAGTATAAACTAATTCACGTTCACAAATATTCATGTTTAATATTGCAGTTAGTTTCATTATGCAGGAAATCTCGTAATTTTTGTTGACCATTTTTTAAATTAATTTTTTTTCCAAAAAAATTGTATCAGTATAAATCTTGAGAATGTTGCCGTCAGAGCGATAAAAGATGTCGATCTGAATAATTAAAGGTATTTATTTGCCTTGTAAATGTATTTTTATCACTTTTAGCAAATATTAAGTTAGTTTAGATGTTTCAAGTGATTTTCATACATAGTTTCACAAAAATATTTTTTATGAGAATTAGTAACTTTCTCATCCTAAAAACCAATATACCGGTTTGACAAAACTGATTAATACACTGTAACAATTATAGCAAACGTTTCTGAAAATCAATGGCAACAAAAGAAACTTCGTTTTTAAAAATCCTTCTTTAAATATCGAAACTATACTGGTTTCTGAGGTTTCTAAATATAAAGAAAGATTTTCGAAATTATGGGTTTCTCGGAAGACATTGTTGAACATTTTTGTGTGTGGTTATACTTTTTTTTTCGTAAATTAAAATTATTTGTGTTTTTTTACAGTGTAGCTGGTTGCATCAAATGTATTTAAAGATTGTTTAATACTGAACTCCATGTTCAATAAAGAGAAGAAACTTGCTATCACTTTAGGGTATGCATTCCCAATACAGTATATGAAAGTGTAAATGCCATTTTTTTTGTCACTAAAATGTTTTTGATTTGATTATGAAACATTTTGTTTATCTCTGTATGTTCTGTGTTTTCGTATATAAATTTGGTTTTTCACTTCTGTTACAACAATATATATATATATATACATTTTTTGTAATTAAAATTACATATATGGCAAGATACGAAGGGAGGTGGGGAAGAAAATGCTGATTTCAAGGAAGTTAGATGAACTTAAAATTCAAATAAGTTAAATAAATGGCAGTATTCACAAGCTGATTGTGAAAACATATTTAACCGTGTGACGTCATTGCTACCTAGAGTCAAGCCTTCCTGCATCAAACGAGTTCAATCTAACAGAATTTGATAAGGATTTAAAGACAAAACTCATATATTTCAAGAAAATATGAATTTTAAATATACACCAGTTAGCCATTTAAAATGTCTAGCATTGTGTAAATAAATTATACATTAGAAACCTAGAACCATTTCAAATAATATATAGAAGAAAAGACACAAGAACTTCATAAAAAAGTATATGAGCTTTCCTGTTAATTCAATTTTATTTATTTCTTTTATTCTCAGAATGAGTATAAAATCAGTTATCCCAAACAATTCTTCCTTGCTCTAATAGAATCACAATTGTCAATTTTTTGGATATGATTTTACAATTTATGTGCAACTATATGAATATTCTCTTTGGTTAGTGGGCCATTCCACACAAAATGAGCAAAAATTAAAAAAAAGTCGTGGCTACACAGTAACCGATTTTAATAAAATTTGATACACAGATTCAATTTATATCCAAATAGAGCTCTGCAAAATGTTTCGACAAAAAATAAAAAAAATTGGAAGTTCTGGACATTTAAAAAACTTATGACATAGAATGGCATGTGTACAATCGTTCAAAGTTGCAAGTTTGAAGTTCCGTATCTTGAAAACTATTTAACATAAATTAAATCTTTTTGTAATATTGTAATCTCTGGAAAATTATCTTCATATTTATTTAGTAATAATAATTTGGTAACGTCATGATTAATCTTAAATTTGTTGTAAAAACTGAAAATTTGTCAATTTTGAGAAAATTAAAAAAACGTTATAAAAATTAAAGGAAATCAAAAGCATCTGTGAAATTGATGCCTGATGTAGTGTTACATATTAAGATCGAATTGCTAAAGTTTTTAAGGAGGTATAATACCTTTAAATCTACAAAACTTTCGAATTTTTTTAAATACATATTTTGATTCCGTAATCATTTCCGAACAATATGCAAAAATCCGCATGAAAAAATTCCCAATAGTTTACTAATTATGGCAATTTTATTAAGACTATATATTAAGACTACATAGGATAATTAAACTTTGCATTGCGTTTATTCAAAATGACGAATTTTGATACTGCGCGCAGTGTTACTAAAAAACTATGCATGGCAATCAAAAGAAATTTTCAAAGCATATTTATTTTTGTATTATCTACAACTTAAAACCAGAAAAAAGTAATCTTTTATTTTTTTTCCTGTTTTTTTACTTTGAAAATATTTTTTTTAAGGAAAATATTTAATTTTCTGTTCATTTTTTAATTTAGTCAATATTTTTTTGAAATATTCTGGTTTTAGTATAAAGGCAACACTATTATGTATTTATTTTCAACAAAATTTCCTCTTTATATGCATATTTTAAGATTTTATCATGCGCGCGAGATTTTTTTCTCTTAATATCATATATTTTTAAACTTAACATTTCAATATTTATTTATGAATTAACAAGTATATATATATTTTTAAATATAAATTTAAATATGAGCTTTCTATTTAAATGAAGTTTGATTTTTATTTGTGACTTATTACACAAGTTTAGAAGCTTGGTACATAGTGATATTTTTTTACTTTTTCGACATGTTCAAAGGTATCCTATCCCCTTAAGTTGCCATGTATTTCCTTCACCTTTAAAAAAAATTAGTAACTTTAAAAAAAATGACAAAATCGTAATTTTTACTCTTGATGATAGGTAAAAAAAAATAATGAAGGAAAGCTCAGACATTCCAGTTATTGCACAGACATAAAGATCAGTAGGTCCATGATATGGTAAAAAAAAATCAAGATTGCCTTTTGATTTTTAACTTCACAAAATTTCGTTAAAAAAGTAATATTTGTTGCATTCCAAGAGCTTTCTTCTCTGAATACGCGCGTTTTTTACAATATTACACAATTTCAAAGGGAAAAAAGATGCAGTGCTGCCATCTATGGATTTAGATGATAAATATATATATTTTTTTGTTCAACGTAATTTTTTTTTTTTACTGTAATTTAAATAAATATATTAATAGCTAAAATAAACTGAAAACAAGAATAAAAGATTCTATTGTTAAAATATACACTTTTATCTATAATATGAAATAATTTAAAAGTTTAATAAAGCTTTAATTCATTTAAAAAGAAGTGATAGAAATATT
The DNA here is from genome assembly GCA_963932465.1 of Maratus speciosus. Classification (NCBI taxonomy): domain Eukaryota; kingdom Metazoa; phylum Arthropoda; class Arachnida; order Araneae; family Salticidae; genus Maratus; species Maratus speciosus. The sequence continues at coordinate 81,597,829 of OZ010800.1, read as the reverse complement.
GCATTTTACCCTCAACATTTTTTACTATTTATTTTTTTTCTCTTTAAGGAATAAAAAGGCAAGAATGAAACTTTCAATATTTAAAATATATACTTTTAGCTATAACGCCAAAAGAAAAAAAAAACAGTTAAATTGTCAAAGCTGTCCTTCATGCTTAAATAAGCAATAGGAATATTGCATTTTTACCTCAAAATTTTTGAAAAATAATTTTTTTCTCATTACGGAATGAAAGTACATTTACTAACTTACGCCAATCTGTCAATTATTATTCATTCCTAATTATAAATAATTTTTAATATAATCTTTCCATTCACAAGGCTAATAATCAGATTTGAAATTTTAAGTATGTAGACAATACCTCGATTTTGCATTCATTTTTAATGTATATTTTAATACTTAAATAAACAATCCTTTAATCCAGTGATTCCCAAAGTGGAGCGAACGCCCCACCGGGTGGGCTATGGAACAATGGAACAATAAAGCAGGTGTATGGATTCCCTAGTTGCTTGGCAACTTTACATCCAGACTAAGAATATATCGTGTTACAATGCAATGGGAGCCATAGAAAAAAGAGCGTTTAAACGCGGCTAGTAGCCACGAAAAAGAGAAATTAAAAGCTAAGAAGATAAACAATTTTTAAAAGAAAAAATTGTTAGTATAACTAGTAGGGAAAAAATGTTCCATATGATCCACATAAATGTCCAGGACAGGCGAAAAAGCTACCAAAGGAAGCCCCATTAAAAAAAAAAGACTCAATTCAGAGACCATACATTTAATATAACTTGAAAAGTAAAAAGTATAACACAATGAAGAAATGAAAATAAACTAAATTATATACATATTACAAGAGAGTTTAATTTACTGCAAGGAAAACAGTAATAAAAATGTAAAAACAAAGCTACTATGAGGAGAGTTCTAACTAAATAAACAGTTAAACGCAAAAGCCGAGGGGAGAAAACGACAGCAAGAGGATGGCGTCCACCCAGTCTAGTAATTTGAGGTGAATAAAACAATAGAATGAAAAATAAGAATAATAACATGAGAAGAGCATAAAAATCAATTTAAGAAGGTTTTTTTTTTTTTTTTTTAATTTTTAACAAACAGCACAAACAAAAAGAAAGCAAAAAGTTTAACAAATGAAGAGCTTAATCTTCGTTAATGTTGATATGACTTGCAAGTTTATCGAATTCAGTTAATATAACCATCAATTTTTGCATCGGATTATCGTGTTTCTTAGTCTGAGTTGAGATGTTCTTTATACATTATTACTAGGAATTTAGTGATTTGAAAAATTTGCTTAACTTCGTTGAAAGTATTAAGAATGTCTTTTATATCATTGGTGTAATTTGTAGGAATTTTAGAATTTTCTATAGTAGGGGAGGAATGGGTGTTTGCGGTAGTACTACCATTGATATCAGAGTTTAATACTTCATTACTAGTAGAGGGTTCAGAGTCTTTAGTATTTTTGGTATACTTATAATTCTTAAATATATCCGCTAAGATTTGGGTTTATTGGGAGAGATTGCTGACGCTATTACTTGTTTTACGGGTTTTTTTATTTTCTAATCTATAGGGATTTTTTTGGACAACCGCGGAAATTCGCTGGGTGCCCGAGTCCACAATTGGCACAAGTGGGTTTAATACGCCCCTTGTCGTGACAATCTGTACTTAAATGTAGATCTCCGCACTTTACACATTTAGCATCGAAACCACACACTTCTGATGCGTGACCGTAACCTTGACATTTGTAACACTGTTTTACACGATTTTTGCTAGTAAAAGCTTCAATCTTAACTGAAATGTAATGTATAGCGTTGATTTGGTAAATTTCGTCAAACTTCTTACGTGGTATAACATTTACCATCTATATCGGTATTGGTTGGCCAGTTTTACGATTTTTAAGCATGGCAGCCCTAGTGACTGCGAAACCATGGTCCCTGAGACTATCTTCGATTATTTTAGTATCGGTGTAACAGGGGAGGCCCCAAATGCATATTTTTGGGGGTCGAAGTCCTTTAGGATCTAGAGTGGTATATTTCTGTTTGTTTTGGTCTAACCATTTTTTAGTAGTTTTAAAGTCCTTATCAGAGTTACATTATATAACAATGCGTTCGCCTTTTAGCGTTATTTTGGGATTTTCTGAGTTTAACACCGTAATATCATGGGCAACCGTCGCCCAATTGCTGTCGACTTCGACGTAGAAAGGGTTAACAGATTTTTTAACTTTGACAGTATCCTGTGTATTTTCACTAACATTTGATTCATCCATATCCACATTTTCAGTTAGGTTAACTTCGCTAGCGATATTCTTATATTTATAGGAGAACTCTCCTCCGAAATAGGTCGTTTAACACCTTTCTTAACTGCGTTGAATATTTCTTTTTTAAGATTAGTGTTAGTAAGAAAAAAAATTAACAGTTTTCTTATACTTAAAAGAGTAGAAAAAACTAAAGATAGCTGAATTTAACAAATTATCATGGGTTGGCTCCCTAAGCAAAGTAAAAGCATCAAGGCAAGTTTTCCTTACCTCTTCTTGCTGAGAAGCAGAAGCAGAATAGCCGTCTTTCGCCTTTATGTCCAAAATATATTGATCCACAAATGTGTAAAAATCACCCAATATAGTTTTAGCATATTTTTCAGAATTTGAAGAAAATCTGTCAAACTGGTCCTTGAAATTGCTGTTTAACGTTCCATTACATATTTTGTCGATAACTTCCTTAATATAATAATCTTGATCATCTGTAGACGCCATACTGCAGCACTAAATAGCGAGCGAAAAACTATTTTAACGAACCGCCCGACCTGCCATTCTCACTGCGAAAAATATAACATGCGAAGGAGCAATCCCCTCTTATGCCCATCTCATAACAGAGCTCCAATGCAATTGATTCTTTAGGGGGGGCATTTTCAAATTTGTAACTCAGCCTTCTCTCACCTTTTTTTTTTTTTTTTTTTTTTTTTTTAAGAAAAGTTAGGTTTTAGACTAAAAATAAAAGTATAACATGCAAAATTAAAAAAATAAATAGGTATTTTTGTTGAACGTTAAAAAAGCTTAAAATCAAAATTTTAAAATGGAATCAATACCAGAATAATTATATGAGCATTTTTTTTTACTATCTTAATATCACCTTCCCCTTTTATTATATTTAAAAAATTCTATAACTTTTCTGGTTACTAATGTATTTTCCAATTTTTCAAAATTATTTATCGAATGATCTATTTTTATCTATTCATTCTTCTGTATGTAACATAAAGAAACTTCTACACTTGAAATTACTTAAGAGTATACTTAAATCTTATTGTATTTAACATATTTAACATAAAAAATATTTGAAATAACTAAATGTGGTACTAACAACTTTATAAAATTTTTAAATTTTTAATAGCATTAAATAAGAAAATGGATAAATTGTAAATAACTATGGTTGTAGTCCAGGCCTCCTACACGGTAAATGAATGTATAACATATACAATTTAAATTTGAAAATGTCATAATACATGGCAGTTAATTAACGATAATTGGGGAGAGAAAAAGATAAATATGTTTTGATGGGGAATAATGTCTACTTAAACTTGATAAAGATCAGAACCTTGAAATGCTTCTTGTGTACTTTGTTATCCATAGAAAGGAAATTTGGCGTCTAAAGATTTTCCAACAACTTTCAATAAGTTACTAAAATTCAATCTAAAATGTGTCATCGTTTTCAATTTTAATACTAAATATGAGAGTCTCTTTTGTCATTTTGGGACAATAAAAATATAGGCATATGACACTTCTGTTAAACATTCAGGTAAGTTGGGAAAGCACAACAAATCTATTTTGGCATAAAAGTGAAGATTTATAGCCTTAATTCCATTCATAAAATTATACTAAAAACACATTTGTGGAAGAAAATTCAGCTCTATGATATGTTAAGAAATGCGAAATAAATAGTTATCGTTAAAACACTGTTAGACTTCCTTCAGGTGAATACAATTCGATTTTCGAATAATAAGAGATATTGGTTACAGAATATGTGTGTGAGGGGGGGGGGGGGGGATCTTGATTTTTCAGATGCTTCGGTGGGTGTCCGGTTTTAATTTTTAATTTTTTTTTTCAACCTGGATTTTGCTAGAGTCTCTTATACTCGGGACGTGGCTGGGAGTCTATGAACCTGGTTTTCTCAAAAGAGTCGGAATAAGAGAAGTAAAGGGGAAAGGACTGCGGACGGAAAGAGGCCGCTCGCCCTCTTAATTAAATATAAATAAATCTAATATATTTTATCGATTTTACATTAATTGTAAAATCGATCCTTAGAATTTTAAAGTATAATCTGATAAATATCCTGGCAAAAAATCATGTTATAATTTTCAAAGTTATGGGAGAATAATGATTTTTAATATTATTTAAATAAAAAAATTAAAATTTTCAATTTTTACCGACAAAATGATTTTTTTGCTTGTCAAAATATATTTTTCCAAACATTACTTATAATAATATGTGTATATAATAAGTAAAAGTATATCAATGAAAATAATACTTCCAAGGGTACCGAGTTCCCTTAAAATAAACTGTTTAAAAATCATGATTCTTTTCTAGTGTCGTCATATTTTGTACAAGTTGTTTACTCCTTTTGAAAATTTTGAGTGCAATTGTTTATCTTAAACGAAATAAACGTATCACACATAATTACGTTGGAAGATTTTTGAATACTATCTGGCAAAAGTAAACTAGAATGCTGATGGTATCACAAAACTTTCTTCTATATGGAATCAAATCGTATGCTACCAAAATTAAATGATAATCTATTAGTTCATAGTTATCTCTGAAATCATAAAAAAACAGAGGATAGTAGCAACACCTGTTGCAAGTTATACGCCGAAAACTAATAAGGATGTGTCTATGTCAAGGTCTAACAGAAAACGAAGTTTACTCAAAATCGGTGATTTAGTTCTTTAGATATAACTTTCACGAAAATCGTGATAAGTGCAGCATAGCAAAGCGACCTGTTGAGAAATTTAAACCAAGCGCTAATCAGCATCTATTTATGTTAAAGTCTAACTGAATCTGAAGTTTGATTAAATTCCGTGCATTAGTTCCTGAGATAAATGGCATACATAATTTGTGAAAAGACAGACAGACATTCAAAAACATTCAAATCCTGTTCAGGAATTTCTAAAACGAATAAATCCGCAGAAAACTGAAGTCGAAATATTTCACGATTCGAATACTTTCTTCTTTTAAATATTAGAAGAAACTAACCAGAACGATATGCCACGCAATAAATGTTTTCTATAGTTTGTGGAAGTTTTTCTAGAAATCTTACGACTTCATTAAATTTATTTTTGTTATTCCTTCTATATGAAAGCAATTTATCAAAAGCGTTAACATTAATCATTTCTCTCAATACAACTTCTGTCCTGATCATCTAGCTCTATTATTTGATAATTTCTGTTTCACCTGCAGACATAAATTCGGCTAAATTAAACTAATCAGCTGTTACAGGCATGAGTAGCTTTTGATGTACAAATGCAATGTTCAAAGCGGTATTTTATAGTTATCCAACGATCGGGCAGAAAGATGATTTAATAAAGTGGTGTTGCAGCAATATGCATTATTAATGGGAGCAATTGGGAACGCGGACAGCCAATTTGTAACATTTATAAATGAATGTTTTGCGTAGATTCAAAAGCAATTCTTACATAAAAGGATCCTCTGAATTATGTGCTTCTAAAATTTAAACTGGATAAATACAAGACGATCTGCTAATTCCAGCATATATAATTTGAATAATACACATGTATATGCTCTAAATTATAATATAAATGAAAACTATTTGTTTTACACGTGTCAAGCGATCTTTAATAAGTGAAATCAAAGATTAAATTTAACAGTTCATGGATAATTCTGATATACAAATACAAATATAAATAGAGTGACCGAGAAAATGTAATATAAACACATTATGTTTTTACTTTCTTCTATCTATAATAGTAGGAGGTATTCTAATTGAAATGATTTCAATTTCCGGTTCCAGATTTACACGTTTTAGACGTCAGAAATCTCGAAAAACACGTGTTTACAACATGCATATCTGTCCGCGTGTCCGCATTGTATTATCGAAAATTTGTTTAAGTTATGCATAGAAATGAACAAAATTTCATATATATGTTTTTATCTATGACCTGCGGTCCCAGTTCAATTTGTCGATGTCCCGCCGTAAGGGGGCACTGTAATAGGGATTTTTGTGCAATTTTCATTATTGAATCATTGAAAAGTGTATGAAGTTATGCATAGAATTGAACCAAATTTCATAAATATTTTTTTGGCTATGGCCAGAGTTTCCGTTGAATTTGGGGATATTCCGCAGGAAGGATTAATAAAATGAGCAGTAATTTAAAATGGAACTTTATGAAATATTAACAGATATGTGACAGAAGAAGGTTATTATTTATTTGTGTTATAGTTCCAGCACTTTTATGTTTATTATTGTATCTTCTGCTATGCGATAAATGTATCGAGGTTCGAGAAAATCGAATTGAAAATATACACTGCAGAAACTGCGAAGAACAGTCTTCATATACATAAGAGACAAACGTAAGAGTTAGGATATATGAGGTGCAATTAGCACGCTAGAATGTGGATTCTTAGAAGTTAAAGAAAGATGTAACTTACAAGAAATGTGCTTCAAGGAATTTCAGCAAACCATGTTGCGTACGAGGCTAAAGAAACAGACAACTTAAGACATATCTAGTGTTCAGGATGTATCAGCAAAAAAATCTCAAATTTTTGTATCAGTATCAGCACTTTGATTTCAGTTATTACCACAGGATTTCCTTCTCTGAAAACTCCAGTATTTGTTCTATGACGTCGATGGATATTACCTTATTATTTATGAAACGCCAGAAACCTCATCTCGTTCATTTACTGATGGAAGAAAACAATGTTTAAAGATAAATGCTATATAAATAGAGTCCACATACTAAACGGAAATTCGTAATCTTATATCCAAGCTTCCATTTTTGTGTAATAAAGATGACCATTTGAAGTATGAGACAGTTTTAATTAGAAGTGAAGTTTTATTAATATAACCCGTAAACAACATTTGTCATTTTTAAAAGAAAAATTTACACCGTGAGTAGTAATTTCGCTGTTGACAAGCGTCGAATAATCCAAAATGATAGGATATTTTTATTTCCATTACTACTTCCATTACATTCCAAAGAAACAAAGTTAGTAACCTCAAAATTTCTCTTCGTAATCCATCATCATTATTTAGTAGCATTAACGCCAAGTAAAACTTTTCAAACTTTAAAAGCTTAAGGACTTATGTTATTTTGAAATCAATACTTATTCTATCGATTCTTATTCAAATTAAAAAAATGCCAAAATACTTTGCAGGTTGAATTTTTTATTACGTAATTTAGTTAGTCATGAATGTTGCATGTTCATTGAAAGTAACTCTCTAACGACATTGTTTAAATTAATTCTGTTTAGCTTTATGCTTTAATTAAACATATTTATTTTGTATGTTGAAATGCAGTTCAATCGATATTTAATAATAATTTTAATAATTCAAAGTGTTTTTTTTAATTTTTTTTACATACATTATAGAAATTTCTCTTCAATAAAAAAAGAAAAAGAAGCATCTAATTGTTAATAGTTTATCTTTCGTCTTAGTTGTGTAAGTACCAGATATTGGTGGGTAAAGATTAAATTATGTTCCTAATTTAAGTATCTAGGCTTGATTTTCTTTGTTCTTTGCATTCTATGTTTTATGTATTCTGTTAAGAAGCCAGTATAATTTGGTTAACTAATGATCCAATATCACGAAGACGTTGTCCACGTAGCATTACCATGCTTACGAAGTTAAAACACTGTCTGTTAATATTCATTTCTCCAATCGACGTGGTTTAAACTCAGCTAAAACACTTGAGATGAGGGAACACATTAGAACTCCCTTAGTTTTCTTATAAACTTTCTTACTGAAAATTAAAACACTATTTACTAGGTTAAGTCCAGATTTAAGACCGGTCTTCATTTCTGTATTTAATGATTGCTCGTTATATATAGAGTCATTAATAAACAATTTTACTTCGTCAATGTTGATTGATGGATAATGTTAAATAAAGTCAAAGCTCGCTAAAACACTATCTTTATTGAGCTTTAAAAGCGGCATCCTACGCGTCAAATCTTATTAGATAATTACAGTTTCCCAACCTTTCCAAGAATACTGGTAGCGCAGCAGATTACTTCTTTCAATAGCGTTACATTAGTCAAACATAAATTTCAATTATTGAGAATATTATGAATTTGAAGAACCAAATACCGCTAACTCACTATTTCGTAACAATAAATAATGTTATCTGTCAATGAGCACATAATTTCATGAACTTACTGTCGGTAAAAAAAACTATCATACATGTAAAAACTAAATATTTCAGGAATGACAATATCTCCGGGATAACTCAAACAGAGGAAGACAAATTTATAGCTTTAATAATACATTCAATTCTTGATTTCAGTACATACCTATGACATTTTATATCTGACAATATTTTCCAAACAAACATAAAGAAATCATAAAGTACCAGCCGATTCAAGAAACAAAATTCCACATTTAAAGTTAAACATTTTAACCGGATAAATTAAAAAAAATATTACATTATGAATGTTTTTATTACTAAACACGCTATTATATTATTTACTGCAAGATTGTATAAGGAATAGCATTTTATTCATATAAATAACAACAAATAATGTTAAATAAGAGTAAAATTGTACGGATCAATATCTGAAAACTGGACAATTTTACTCCAGAATTTTTTTTTATTTAAATTAATGTTCCAACCTCCAAATACAATTATATACTATGATACACGTTTTGTCATTTGATTGTTTTTGTATTTTCATATCAAGGATGTGTATTTTATGCGTAGGATAAACTTTTATGGGAGAAAGTGTCTGTTAACATCATAATCAATGTCTAATAATTGGGACGGAGATGATGGGGACTGAGGTGATGTTTTTGTCTTAACAGCTGCACAGCCATTTTATTGAATCATTTTGAATTCATGTAAAATATTAAATATTCCATGTGACAATTGTATGTTACATAAATGAAGTTGAAATAAGCTTTATTTTTGTAGATAAAAAGTTACATATGGGGACATGAATGAAGCTATAAAAAAAAGTCCTTCCGGCCAGTGCCGGGAGGAAGAGGTAGCTTTCATATTCCTTATTTTAAAAAAGCCAACTTATATTATTCAAACACACGAAGCTCAATTTAGTGGAAACCGAATATAGGAGATTCAATACTAATTTTTATCAATATAATAAATGAGAATTTCGCGAAATTAGTCAGCTTTATCCAAGCTGCTTTTATTTAACCCATTTATGCCTAGCGTCCCATTTTTGGGACGTTTCAAATTTTAATGCATTTGTATAATTTTCTTCTTCTTTATAACTTGAAAATTGCATGAAATCATTATTTATAAATGTCTTTATCTATAACCGAGAAATGACAGCACAAGGTGGATATTTATTTGCTTAAACACTGTAAATTAAAATGTCTGAAATTCAGTCACTTAAGTGTCTGAAACGGAGTGTTCAATTTTCAGACATTTTAAAATGTCTGAATTTTTTCAGACACTTTTTGCGACTGAATTTCAGACACTTGAAACGTCTGAATCGCAGACATTTTTTGTAAGCATTTTATGTAGCCATGTTTGACCACGCTGAATACTGGAAAAATATCTGGCCGTTGTCTTGCCTCCTCTACCCCCATACCGCCTGATTTTCTGGTGCTCCCAATTTTAGTATGCAATTTTCATAAAGCTGATAATTTAAATCTTTTACGACATTGTACTAATTATAATGAGTATTTTGTACTTCAGGAGTAGAATAAGATTAAAAAGAAAAAATATTTATCTAAATATTAGATTTTTTTAAATTTTGTTTTTAATCTTATTTTACTTTAAAAGTTCAAAATATTGATTATAATCAGTACAATTTCGAAACAGATTTAAAATATAAGCTTCGCAAATATTGCACATGAAATTTGGGGGGAACTAAAATCGTAAGAGAACGGGGCACTACCCATGCTTTAATCAAGGAGTCCTTTTGCAAAAAATGCAACCCTGCAGTATGGTTAGCTAAATACAGATGCCCGGTATTCGGAAGTATCCGTTATGGAGGTTAATGGACATTCCCGAATAGCGGATACTTCGATTTAGCGAATACTTTTGTGATCCGCAAGGCATACATATTTGTATTATTTTTACCTCACAAAAGCAGGCATCTCCGATTATCGGACAAATTTCGCGGTCCCGAAGTGTCCGCTACTAAGGGTTTTTAAGGTATATGGATATATATATATATATATATATATATATTTTATCTTGTCCTACTCTAAAAGTTCAAAATATTTATCATACTCGGTGGAATGTCGAAAGAGATTTAAAAAATCCCGTGTACGCGAAAATAGGCAAGAAAATCCCCCCCCCCCAAAAAAAAAAAGAAAAATTCATATAATTCAAAAATTAGATTTTGCCCCATAGGCAATTTTACATATGTATCTGATGATAATCACAACAGCTATATAACCATGAGTAAATAATAAAATAGTAAATAAATATTCTATTTTCATAGCATTGAGAAAAAAAATTACTTCTAATTTCAAAACTTAGCCATTTTTGTATTTGTCATTTAAGAACATATAAATAAAATCGTTAAGTCATTTTAAGTAGTAAAAATGTGTAAGATTATTTTTTCTTTTTAAATGTGTGGTAATTTTTCATTGTTTAGTTAAAAGTAAACACCAGTTTGGTATCTAATTTTATATATCATTCTTCGGAATATGTGTATAATTTTCTTTAAACATATTCCGTATTCAATTTAAAATTTTCACCCGCTATTGTTTAAAAATGTATATCATTATTATTCTTTTTTATGGAACAACACGATACAAGTCATATTTAATTTATTTTATTTTTTATTCCAGTAAACTTTGTATCCTTTGAATATGAGCTAAATAGATTTTATATATTTGATAAGATAAGAAAATATTGATCTAAGAAATAGAAAAAAAAAACAGAAGAAAATAGAAAGTAAAAAAATATATATATCATACAGTATATGTACTATTCTTAATTGTTTGAAAAACGTTTTGAACATAAAAAAACAGTTATTAAATGGCTTAAAAATATATTTAATACTGTATCATATAAGTAAATACGAACTTTTAAAAATATAAGGCAGTTTTATACATAAACTTCATATCAAGGCATAAACAACTCTTTATTTATGTCTAAATTATCATGTGTAATTTTTTTTAGTGCCAACAATTACTTGTACCAGAAACGTTGCAAATTCGATTGCAGTAAAAGGAAATTTAATAACTATTTCTCGCGTTACTCAATTTTAAAAATTTTAAATCATGAACAAAATATCGCAAAAAAATGCTTGCATATAAATTAAAAAAAAAATTAATATACCAATTTAAAAAACACAAAAAATATTAAACTTTATAATTATATTGCTAAACAGTAACGTAAACTGCAAAATATGAATAAAATGTTTCTCCGTTTTTTCAAAAAATTTACTGGATGATATAAAAAATTCATATTATTTTTAGAAATTTGGTAAATTTTAAATCTGAAACATTGGATATCAAAATTTACGATTTTCAATAATAAATTAAAAAATCAATAAGAATAAATCTTTATAAAGTTTTAGTTCCGTGATTAAAAACTGCAATATATACAGTGAAATTTCACAATATTAATGCTTTTTTTCCATCTGAAAACTTTTCCTAATATCATAAAAATATGAATCATCATATTTAGCTCCAAAATTATAATAATAACAAAAAATAAAATAAATGCCTGATGTCATATACTACAAGCGTTTATAGTCAGTAAACAGTAAAAAACAAACATAGAATAAACACAGTTACAAATGGCTTCAATTTAATGTTTTTATCTTGATAAATGAAGCGATGAATCATTCAACTTTTCAAACCTATGTTGCAAGTTTTGTTTTTGAGCAAAGACAAATTATAATTATTTCACATCACCCTATCGAAAATGAAGATTAAACTATCACTCATTCGTTTATTTACAAAGTTCAAGCAAATAGAATTACAGCATTGCTATTTAATTTTCAAAACAATTATATTTCATGCCGTTACATTAAGAAGGCATATAACAGACGACCGTTAGTGAAATCAAAAATTTAGCATTAAACTACAGAAAAGAGATAAATTTTTATAAACGATTTCACTCATATTCAAAGGGATGAAAATCTATCGGAATAAAATATTAGAATTAAATATGACTTACTCGTTCGTTCAATAAATACCCAGATTAACACATTTCCTTTTAATCCAAGCAATGGCGGCGGTGAAAATTTAATTGTTTCTGTTCTTATCTCATGAAGGTGCTGTAGATGACACGCGCGGAAATCAGCGTTCTGATTGGCTGTTAAGAATAGTACCAAAGATGATGTTTAACTATCGCTTGAAGCGTATCGTCTTAAAATCAGACGGTTGTTGGATAATTTACACATGTTTCTCGGTTCGTTTATAGCATGATCATAGTAAGACATTTATGTGTCTTAAATTTAGACGTCTGTTATGTCTGAATTTTCAGATTCAGACACTTAAGTGACTGAACTTCTTTTTCAGTCACATATGTGTCTAAATTTAAGACGCCTCTATTTTCAGTGAATTAAGGCTTTTTTCAGTGTTTATAGATTTTTAATTTTTCAAGAGGGCTAAATGTTAAAAGTAATTATATTTGTAATTTTTCTATCATGGACCCAAAATCGCAAGTTATAATCTTAGCTTGTAGAATTTTTTGAAATACGTATTTTTCTAAATTGCGAAATTATATGTTGAAGCCTATTTTTTATGCATTTTTGTAATGTACAAAATATAGGGTTCTAGGCACAAATGGACACATATTTTTGTTAGAAATTTAGCAGACAGTTATTTATGCAATCCCCTTTCGAAGATATTTATGAAATAAATTGTTATTAAGTCTGCAATACGATTATTCTTATTTTATTATTAATAATAATTATAACGTTATTAGTCTCTGCAAAGAAATTAATATATTTTTCGTAGTTCATTAAAATACTAATTATAGTACATAATATACAATTTAGAAACATTTTAAATATAAATATAGGCAAAATATATAATTATGCATATTATTCTACTAGAAATACTCATATTTAGTTCTTTTACATTTTATGAAATAAATACAAAAAAAATTAAGCTTAATTTTTATTAGTATTTTTCACGTTCATTTTGCAACATTTTAAAGTGATTTTACCAAAAAATTTGAGAAAACAAAAATTCAGGCACAAATGGGTTAAAGTAACTTATATTTGGTTGCCAAATTCGGCAATTCCTTAAAGTGCCTGCCATTTTAAGACAACACGGTGGATGAGGCTAACCAGTGAACTTGGTCTAGACTTTAGTAATTGCTGTGCACATGCTCACTCACATCGGAAATCCGTTGATATATACGAGTGCTGTCGCAGGCAAAAAATCACATTTTTCAAAATGTCACGCACATTAGAAATTGAAACAGCTATATCTGAGCCATTTTTTAAGATAAAGACAAACAAAAAATGCTCCTGAATCCTTATATGAAGGTCAAATACTTAAGAAAGAAACCTTTTTCAATTTCTAATTTTTCTGCAACTCACTTTAAATATATATATTTTTTAATTCAATGGCCGCCATTTTGAAACAAGATGGCTGATGAATCTGGCGAACTTGGTCCAGATATTGATGTATACTATCCACATGCCTTCTTACATCGAAATAGGTGAATACGTGTGTTATCGCGTGACAAATACAAGATCGTTTCAAAATGTTAGCCATGCAAGTAATTCAGAATGCCATAATTCAACCATTTTCTAAGATATAAACAAAAGAACAAATTTTCAGAAACAAAAACTGCTCCGGAATCATTGTATTAAGGCCAAACACATAAAAAAAATCTTTTTCACTTTCCAATATTTTAATACCTCATTTTAAATTTTAAATTTAATTTTTTTAAAATGGTAACCCTTTTAAAACAAGATGGCGAATGAAGCTGGCCAACGAACTCGGTCGAGACATTGGTATGTACTATGTACCGACCAAGTTACATCCAACTCGGTTCATAAATACGCCTGTTATTGCGTGACAAATATCAGGGCGTTATAAAATGTCAGCCACAATAGAAATTCAAAATGCTATAACTCAGCCATTTTTTTAGATATAGACGAAACAAAAACTGTTCCGGATTCTTTGTATTAAGGTCAAACACATACGAAAAAAATCTTTTTCATTTTTCAATTTTTTGGTATCTTATTTTAAATTTTAAATTTTTTAAATTTTTTAAATGGCCGCCATTTTGAAAGAAGATGGCGGATGAAGCTGGCCAACGAACTCGGTCGAGATATTTATATGCACTATGTATATACCAAGGTACATCCAAATTGGTTCATAAATACGCCTGTAATCACGTGACAAAAATTAGGACGTTTCAAAATGTCAGCCACGCTAGAAATTCAAAATGCTATAACTCAGCCATTTTTTAAGATGTAGACGAAACAAAAGCTGCTCCCGAATCTTTTTATCAAGGTCAAACACATAAGAAAAAAATATTTTTTCAATTTTCAATTGTTTGGTACCACATTTCAAATTTAAATTTTTCTTAAAAAATTAAATGGCCGCCATTTTTAAACAAGATAGCGGATGAAACTGGCCAACGAACTCGGTCGAGACATTGGTATGTACTATGTATAAACGAAGTTACATCCAAATCGGTTCATAAATACGCCTTTTATCGCGTGACAAAATTCAGTGCGTTTCAAAATGTCAGCCACGATAGAAATTCAATATGCTATAACTCAGCCATTTTTTTAGATATAGACGAAACAAAAACTGCTCCGGAATCTTTGTATAAAGGTCAAATACATAGGAAAAAAATATTTTTCCATTTCTAATTTTTTGGTACCACATTTCAAGATTTAAATTAAAAAAAAAATTAAATGGGCGCCATTTTGAAACAAAACGGCGGATGAAGCTGGCCAACGAACTCGGTCGAGACATTAGTATGTACTATGTACACATCGAATTTTATCGACATCGGTTCATAAATACGAGTGTTACAGTGTGACAAAGATCATATATATATATAAATTTTGAACGGAGGGTGGTTTCGGGGTCTGGGGGGTCATGATCGATGAAAATATACCAAAATTTTTTGAAATGGCTTTCCTCCGAACGGCTGCAATAGATAGCTTTTTGTAATGAAAGCTACCTAATACTCATCCCTTTTCAGAACACAAACTAAATATTTCTAAAAATGTAGCAATGAGAAAAACAACTTACCTTCATCCATGGTGGATAGTTGAACAGAAGT
This sequence comes from Maratus speciosus, assembly GCA_963932465.1. Taxonomy (NCBI): domain Eukaryota; kingdom Metazoa; phylum Arthropoda; class Arachnida; order Araneae; family Salticidae; genus Maratus; species Maratus speciosus. Next base: position 81,582,424 of record OZ010800.1, on the reverse strand, counting down.
TGATGTTGCAATGGAAATAATTATGCCAGCGCCACCTAGTAACTGTTAACCTAAATGTGTGGTTAGAAGGACTGAGATGATTGTCAACCTCAGGGACAAATATATTTACTATAGTATTTTACTATGCAATCTATACGAGTAAAGGACCATTATATTTTCCCATACTGTATATATATATAGGTATAAATATGTAATAGTAAACGTTAAAATATTTATATAAAAAATTACAGCTTACATTTAATATTGGATATTTGTACCTGGGGACAGGGACTGAAATGCTGATTTCGTTTGTTTAAAACTTAAAATTAATTATTTATACATCATCATATGTCCATTTATCATTGGTAATTGTTATATCACATGTTACAATATATTACAATTTTCAGTTTTTGATTTTAGTTAGATTAATGGAATGTTATTGGCAGTGGACGCAAATTGTCCAATTTTCAGATATTGACCGATACACATATAAAAATAAAATAAAAGTATATATTTTTCCATTAGTTCTACGAAACGGTTAAATTTCAGAGTTACAAATGCAAATATATAAGAAAAATATTTATATTATGTATACATTGTCTTAAATGCAGATATTTAGGCTAAAGTGCCCTAATTTCATCCCCCTTTACATCTCCCCTTCTGCAGAAGTGTCGCCACTTACCAGGCAAGGCACTGAAAACGGAAGGCAAAAGGGGTCAGTAGTGAAAGTTTCATTCGCAAAGACGTATACATGTATTAAAGGCGCCGGATTTCCTATTTTTAGAAGACCTGAGTTCTTATTACGTCGTTTGTAGAACGTTGTTTACTGTACTGTAAGTATTTATTTCTTATTTACTATACTGTAAGTATTTATTTCTTATTCATTGCATGTATTTTACGTAGGTCAGATGCTGATAGTAGCATACAGTGAGTTTTAGAACGCTCAATTCATCTTACTGAAACTGAAGTTCCACCATATTGGGAAGTAGCGTGGTCCCAATTTCGTCCCCTTTGCAGTTCTTATTTTCGTCACGGGGACGAAATTAGGAATGCCTTTTCATGACAATTACTTCAAAATGAAAATAATGTTTAATATAAAATAAAATAACAAGTATAATAAAATAAAATAAAATGAGAGGAAAAAAGTTTAATATAAAATTCAAAATGAAAATAAAGTTTAATATACAATAAAATAAAAAGTATAATAAACTAAAATACAATAAAATGACAAAAGTTTAAAATAAAATTCAAAACGAAAATAATCTTTTTACATTAAAAAAACTTTTAAAATACTTTTTAAAATACTTTTTCTTATTAGAAGAAAAAAATATTATCTATCTTGATCGTTGCAGTTGGTGCCATGGAAGGAGTGGGATAAAGCTTTTCACGAGCGAATGATGTTATAATCATGTGTTTGCCTCCCCATTCAACAGCAAAACTGAGACTTCTCAGTGTCGCGTTTATGTTTCCTTTAAAACGTTTTATGCTAAAGAAATAGAAAATTCGCTGTCAAACCATCCTGGTAGAAAAGTTGAAAACTTACAAATCGCACAGATTTTCAACGAAGCCTACGAGATTAATTAGTACATTTCTTTGTGCTTTAATTTAATGTAAATTAAATTACTTACTCATTTAGAAATAAATATTGATTTAGTTATAAGTTAAGGCTCAGCGTATTGAATTTTTTGAGGGGGACAAAATTGGCACTTTTTTTTTTTTTTTTTTTTTTTTTTTTTTTTTTTTTTTTACTTTTGCCATATATAGATACTTTTGAAAAAACAATTTTTCGCATTGTTAAAAATTTTTTGTACGATATTTACCTATGTTTCTATATGCGTCGGTAGTTAGTCTATGAAAAATTCAAATTTGGTAGGTTTTCACTGAAAATTAAAACTTCAAACGATTTAAAAGTGACTGGGGGACGAAAATAGTGCACCTTACTCTATACACATTTTCACGTGTGGTTTGAAAATAATTTATGAACATTTTTGGTGCGACAATTACGAGTTTTTCCAGGAAACTACTTCCGAACGAAAATTCAGAAAGGCCGTATTCTGCCAATCACGCTCCGGTTACTCTTGCAAATGTGTGTAATTTACTGAATAATACGCTGTAATGTAAATTTGGAATTTCAATTTTAAATATTTTCAGAGAATACAACTTGTAAAATTCATGAGCATGCATCTTGAGATCTTTAATGATTCACAAAGTTACACAGCATTCAATCTTGTGTTTTTCAATCACATAGAGTGGTATTTAGTTTAAAAAAATTAGCCGGAATGTTTTGGAAACATTCTACGTGCTCTGTAGCAAAACAATGAACTAAAAAATCACATAGTTTATTGTGTAAAAACAAACACATTTTACAGGAATTTGAACGAATATTTAATAGATACAAGGCAAAAACGTGGAGATGGAGGCGCAGGGTTAGGTCATAATTTTTCTCCAGTCCATTTTACGTAAGCCTAATTATCGCAAAAGCGCTAAACAGTTCTTTGGAAAATGTTTTCATCACAATCAAAGGAGTTTCTGTTTGTTATTTTTTCGTTGGGAAATATTGCAATTCTAATTCCAGGAGTTTTAATTATTCAATTATTATTCATATTCTGCTGAAAATCAGAATGAAATAAAAGTGTTTTTATGCTTTTTACAAAATTCGTCTGTTGTGTGATCTAAAAGGTATTCAAGTTTTATTTCTGCTATGCTATAATATCTCTTCGATATTGTGTTGTCAAGTGTCTCTTATAAATCTGTTCTCGACATTCACTGAACACCAGTAATTTCTTAGTTTATTTCACAATGATTAATCGCAAATAATTCTGCCATTAGATAAGACAATTACTTTAAAACAGTGGTGTCCAGAGTATGTGGAGGCACAATTTACGCGGAACGCCTGGCAACATTACTTGGATAGCGATATCTGTTTGCTCTCTGCAGATATGAATAAAAGGGACATAAATTTTTATTAACAGTGATTATAATGCTATACGGCTTATACGAGATACCTATCTCAACTAAAATTGCCAAAAATGTATTTCGTGATATTATAGAAGTGTTTTGCTTGTTGTTCTCAACAGAAGTTTTGTTATTTTGTGGCTCTTGTTGGGCTGAGTGGGCAGCTTAAATAACTTTTTTGGAGCAAACTTGTGTTTATTTTAAACTGTCCCCATTGTCATTTTTGAAAGCGGTTTTCAGTGGATTTTTTTGATAGCCACTTATATTTAAAATTATGATTAAGAAACTTTCATTTGTTCCGAAGCAAGTGTATTTACATTTCAGGACATTTCGTAATTTTGATAAGTTTCTTCTCTCGACACTTTAAACTTTCTTGCGTGTTATTCTACATTGATTTTGCTTTATTACATCCAACATATATTATCTGGACATTACTAATGATGCTTCCATAAAAACTGTAAGCAGATCAATAAAGTTGCTGATAAAGTAAAACATGCTTTCTTCAAAAAATTTCTTTGGAAACTTACTTTGATTCAATAAAGAAATAGAGAGTGAAGGAGAAAGATTTTATTTTATATGTTTTTATGAAGAAGGTGCTTACTTCACAAAAACACATAGGCTTTTAGTGAAATCTGTTAGTTTCCTTAATTAAAATTATCTCCTTATTTAAAATTTTCGAGATAATAAAGAGATATTTTCAAATATGAAAGTCTCAATGGAAATTCGTTATACTGTCAAAACTATATACTATTGTACACAATTGGTATTACTCTTTATAACTTCAATGAAAATATACATAGGTCTAGAGTACAACATGTGAGAAGAACAACGTTCCACCTCCAAGTAAAATCGCCGACACTGAGGAAATTCTCAGGGTGAAAGTAAAACTTTATCACGTGGATGGGAGAATGTGTTTGTGGTAACATGAAAATTATCAACTAAAGATAATATTTGGGATTTTGACATTTAACCAGCTTTTCCAGTAAAAGAACCCTGTGCCTAATTCGAGGAAAAAAGAGTTTCGATACTTAGATTATATATTTTTAATGTACAGTCGTGGAAAAAAAAAAGTAAACACCCCCTACTAACTCCTCAACAAATCATCGTAGAAAAAAGTTACTGGTACTGAACGATTGGAAATAAAGTCTACTTTTAAATGATGGATATAAAGTTTTCTTAGGGGGTCATCTACATATTAAAACGGATCCAAACTTCATTTTTTTTTCAATAGCAATACCCAACTTTAAAGAGATATTTCAAATCTTCGGTTCAAACTATACCTAGACACCAAATTTCAAGTCATTTGAATGATAAGTTTTTGAATTATAAATATTCAAAATTTAGTCTTTCTAATGTTAAATTACATTTTCATATTTTTATTTATATCTCCCGAAATTATGCTCCTAATGTGCTATTTTTTTTCGTAGTAATAATACTAATATACCCAAACATACATAAGCTGAATTTGCAATTTTTATAATTTTATGATATGAATTATGAATTATGAAATTAATATTCGAAAAAATTATGAATTGCAACCTACAATTTTTTTTGATGGATTTAGATTTATTAAGTCGTGCTTTATGGAAATTCAAAAATTTCACATTTTTCTTCCAAGTAGTTTTCAAATTATGCTTAAAAAACGGCGAAATGATGGTTTAAGGGGCCGTCTATGATGGAAGTGAGTAGACATTTTGAAATTTATTATGCTGTACTGTAATCTAACACCCTTCATTGACTGCTTGAGTGGCGCTTAAGGTGCCTTGATCAAGGAAGGGGCTCTCTCGGTTAACAATACAGTACGGAACTTCAATTTGGATACAGCCCTTAAAATAAGCTCGTTTTAAAATAAGTAATTTCTCAGAAACTTATGGTACGAATTGCATAAATTCGTTTTTAGGCTAATTGAAGGGTGTAGAGTTCATTTATGCTGTCAAAATCGGGTACTGCTATTGAAAAAAACAAAGTTATGGTTCGTTTTAATATGTAGATGGCCCCCTAAGCAAATTTTATATACATCATTTAAAAGTAGACTTTATTTCCAATCGTTCGGTACCAGTAACTTTCTTCTACGATAATTTGTAGAGGAGTTAGTAGGGGGTGTTTACTTTTTTTTTCCACGACTGTACATGTGTTACTTAAATTGTTATGAATCGTCTTATACTCTATAAAACTGCATTTTATCATACATTTAAAAAATAAGATACAGTATAATTTAATATTCTTACTGAACTTGCGTATAAATTTATTTTAAAATCGATATCTCCTAAGACATTTTCAAATTAGAAGATTTTTTATTTTTATGATATTTCTTAAAATATAAAATTAATTCCTATAAATTTTATATTTTAAACAACTTCATCGCTATATTTTACGCAGATTCTCATATAGTTGAAGCGTTATCGCTCAAGTACGATTAGTTCAAATGATCAGCAGTTTTATAATTTCATTCATGTTTAAACAATAATGACAAAATAACTCATCTGTACATGGATTACATTTTATGTATTAACAAATTATTAATTGTTTTAAAGTTTGAGGAAAGAGGATTTTACTAAGAAATAGTAATGAACTTGAAAATGAATGTGTAAATAATTAAAACATTTAGTGCTTATGTTGAAATATAATTTTTATATTTCGCTTAATCAATTCAAAATTGCATGAAACTGGAAAAAAATAAAAAAAGTTCTTATCAATTGTTATATTTGTAAGTTAGGTAAATACAATTTTGGACGCTGATTATTTTATTTCTTTTGATTTACAAGATAAGTATTAAAGATTCGTATTTAGCAATGACATTTTTAACTAATACATAATTCTTAACAATTTTAAATTATTTTGAATATTTTGAAGGATATAAATAACATTAAATAGCGCTCAAGTTGACATGGTATTCCAGCTATATATTTTTTTTAAAAAAATTATTCAATAAAAATTAAACTATTTTAAATATATATTAGCATAGGTGTATCAAAATATCTTTTGTACATAATATTTTCATTTTTAAACATTAATTCTAATTTGAATGTGTGTATTTAAAATTTTATTTGGGGCTTTTTTCTTATCGTTCAAGCATACATTTCACATTTATTTTACGAGAAAAGGTGTGATACTTTGTTTCATCTACTAGCCTAAATAACGCTAAAAGGGATTTGTGTATAAACTGATTGCTAGCAGACTGATCCGGCGTTCCTTTGTTCATCTGGAGTGTGTGGTAGAGTGTCTTCTGAGTAAAATAATAAACTTAGCCTAAAAAACACAGCGACCACTGTATTTGTGTACTCTACGTTCTTATCCCTAAATAGTTAATACGGTGATCACAACAATCTTACTACCATAAAATAAATTATACGGCTATAAATATAGAGCTATAATGAGGACAATTACTATAAAATGGTCTTGTGTACTTCGCGTCTATAACCTGCTCATAGGAAAAAACGATAAAGGGACAATGTGCGCTTTCAAACCTTAAATAGACATTTCAATCAGTCATTTTAATCAGACATTAAATATGACAATTAATATTCAAGCAGAAAATGTTTAGATACATACACAGTTTTTGAAAAAGGAAAAAATAAATATTATATCTGGAAAACTGTTTTGCGAAAAATATTAATGTAAATAATGAGTTTATTACCAAAATTAAGGTATATCTGAATCTAATTTAATTTATTTTATGAAAATACAAGTTCTAAGCTAAGTGCGAGATCTATTTTTCTTGCAAAAGAAAATAAACTTTAAGTTACAGAGAATATTCTCATGACCACACAGTGGATATAAATATTAACTTTATTGGCTAATTAGACGTGTTTAAATATGTTTACTATAACTTAACATTAAAATTCAATAAAGAAATAAGAAAAGTCAAGGGTTTGAATATTGTCCTTAAATTATTACTACTATTTGTTTTAATTATGGCACAATTTCTTAATAAGTTGTCACTCGAAACAAAATGAATTTGAATGGTTTAAGCAAACAAACTTTTACTGAAATCTTCCATAAAACTTTAAAAATATAAAGCAAAATTTAAGTTTAAAAAAAATTTGTGGTCCATGGCTAGACTATATATATGTAATAATAAAAATTTTCGCCTCTTTTTCTTAGTAAAACTATTCCAAATTCTTAATATTTTTCCTTTTTTACCTATCTTTAATAATATCTTAATATCTTTTGTCTTTTATTTCATGCATTTAAAGTTGCATATTCCTTTATTATTCTAAAAACCTTAATCCATTCACTTAATCTTATAAAACCCATTAAATTACTTTTTCATTTTATTCTAAAACTAAATTATCTTTCTTTCGAATGTTTTAATATCATTTTTTCTGTCGTGTTCTATATCCACAATTCCATGCGTCCGCCAGCGCTATTTTTGCACTTTTATTCTGACGCCGTATAAAGAGTACTTTATCGACGTCATCCTCTCCCATCGAATCGTAATTTGTTCTATGTCCCATTCTCCCCCACCTCTCTTCTAGATTGGTCTTTTACTGTTCCGTAACCGTCCGCGCGTTGTTGTTCGGGGGTACAAATATCGTTACATTGGCGACGGAGAGAAGTTTTTACGTTTTTCTGGTTGTCTAATTAAGCTGCGTCGCTTGGAGTGAACGTTCGAATGTGTAGATCCTATTCTTATAACATCTATAGTCTTCTGAAGTGATGATCGATTTTTGTGAGTGGATGGAATGACTACTGGAAGTGTTTACTATGTTTTGTCAATAAAACCAGTTTAAAAAAGTGACGATGACTCTCTGTATTCATTACGAAAGGGAAATTATAAATGTGTTTTGAGCCTGTTCTTCCTCACCACCCTGACTGCAATCCGGTATTTTCAATATAACGGATGGATGGTTTTGATTGCTCTACTACATTTTATGTCTAGGTGTACTGGTGTCGCCTAAATATCTGAAAGTCGGTAGCAAAATGCTACATAAGTCGCACAGGATGATCACTTGCTTTACTAAAAGTAATGATTAGAAGAGAAACTCATCGAAACTTCAGAATGTCAGAAATGTTCTGACTGTGAAATGTAAATTATTATCATCGATTATCAATAAGTATGATTACGAGAGTGATGTTTTCATGAAAGAATGTCAGTAAAACTCTGACAGTGGAATATCACTAATTTCCAACGACGTAATAGAAGGATTAAAAATTCCTGGTACCTCCAAGTGGCAGAAATAGGTCAGAAGTTATGTTGAGAAAAAAAAATCCTTTCTGTGGGTGAGAATATATTATTTATTATAGTATTTTAGTAGATTTCTATTTATTTACAATATTGTTATTATTATTGTTGTTGTTAGAAAATGAATTATACTTTAGTTGTTGTTATTATTTATAGAGAAAAAATATATATATTTACATTGTTTATTTAATTTAAAGTTATATATATTTTTTAATTATGTTTATACTATTGCATTTTTATATAAATGAGTTGTCCCTCCTATATAGAATTAAGATCTAGAATTGTTAAAAAATCGAGTAACACCATTAGTGAAATAAATACTGTTCCCTTTGACACAGAGTCCGGTATGAAAATACAACCTTGGTTAAGGCATTTTGAGAAACCCTGCAGTACCGAGAAAAAAGATGAAAATTGGAAATTAAATAATATTTCTAAATATTTGAAAGGAGAAGCATTGAAGGTTTATATAAATGATTGTCTGGAGTGCACTAGTTTTGAAAAAAATTCTGAGCTTCTCACTGAAAAATTTATAAGTGTTTATGTTCCAAGATTTTCTGAATTTGCAGCTTTAAAGTTAAATGACTTAAATGAATTAGAACAATATTTTCATAAAAAGGTAAATATGAAGCTAAATTAACAAATTATAGTTCTGTTTGGTAGAACTTCTGGTTGCAGTTAATGTTAATTCCTGATTTCTTATAATTTACATAATTCAGAAAAAAATATGGAATTAGCGAAACTTGTGCTAGAAATTTGTCACATAAATTATAATTTAAATTTTCATTAAATTTTGTAAATTAAAGTAAAAGATAGCATGCATTTAACATAAAAAAAATTATAACTGTGAATTAATTGTCTATGTTTTTATTGAATAGAATTTCTGGTTAAGGTTAGTTTATCCCCAATTTCTTATAATTTAAATAAATTCAGAGAGAAAAGATGGGATTGAGTGAACTTTTACTGGGATTTTGACAATTAAAATATAGTTTAAAAAAAGTCCTTCCGGCCAGTGCCGGGAGGAAGAGGTAGCTTTCATATTCCTTATTTTTTAAAAAGCCAGCTTATATTATTCAAACGCACAAAGCTCAATTTAGTGGAAGCCGATTATAGGAGATTCAATACTAATTTTTATTAATACTAAATCATTATGAATGAGAATTTAGCGAAATTAGTCATCTTTATCCAAGCTGCTTTTATTTAAAATAACTTATATTTGGTTGCCAAATTCTGCGATACATTGAAGTGCCTGCCATTTTCAGACAACAAGGTGGATGAGGCTAACCAGTGAACTTGGTCGAGACCTTAGTAATTCCTGTGCACATGCTCACTCACATCGGAATCGGTTGATATATACGAGTGCTGTCGCAGGCAAAAAATCAGATTTTTAAAAATGTCACCCGCATTAGAAATTCAAACTGCTATATCTGAGCCATTTTTTAAGATAAATTCAAAACAAAAAATGCGCCGGAATCCTTATATCAAGGTCAAATACTTAAAAAAGAAACCTTTTTCAATTTCTAATTTTTTTGCACCTTACTTTAAATATATATTTTTTTTTTATTTACCGGCCGCCATTTTGGAACAAGATGGCTGATAAAGCCATCGAACCTGGCCAGCGAACCTGGGCAAGACATTGCTATATACTATCCACATGCCTTCTTACATCGAAATAGGTTAATAAATACACGTGTTATCGCGTGACAAATATCAGATCGTTTCAAAATGTCAGCCATGCTAGAAATTCAAAGTGCTATAATTCAAACATTTTTTAAGATATAGACGAAACAAAAACTGCTGCGGAATCTTTGTATCAAGGTCACACACATAAAAAAAAAATCTTTTTCATTTTCCAATTTTTTGATATTTCATTTTAAATTTTAAATTTAAAATTATTTTTAATGGCAGCCCTTTTCAAACAAGATGGCGAATGAAGCTGGCCAACGAACTTGGTCTAGACATTGGTATGTACTATGTACACACCAAGTTACATCCAAATCGGTTCATAAATACGCCTGTTATTGTGTGACAAAAAACTGCTCCGGAATCTTTGTATCAAGGTGAAACACATAAGAAAAAAATATTTTTTAATTTTCAATTTTTTTGTACCACATTTCAAATTTTAAATTTTTAAAAAAATTTTAAATGGCCGCCATTTTGAAACAAGATGGCGGATGAAGCTGGCCAACGAACTCGGTCGAGCCATTGGTATTTACTATGTATACACGAAATTACATCCAAATCGGTTCATAAATACGAGAGTTACAGTGTGACAAATATCAGATATATATATATATATGGATATATATGGATATATATATATATATATATATCAACTTTTGAACGGAGGGTGGTTTCGGGTTCTGGGGTTCATGATCGATGAAAATATACCAAAATTTTTTGAAATGGCTTTCCTCCGAACGGCTGCAATATGTAGCTTTTTGTAATGAAAGCTACCTAAAAGTTGTTTTGATTAAATATAGTAAAACTGACCTTGTTTGTACAATGTTTTGATAAAAATTTCTAATGCTAAGATCTGTTGCACCTACTTAAGTTTAATAACTTTTCTTGATGATTGATGATATCTGATGACAAATATGCAAAAATGTTCTTGACTTAAAAACAAGCTTGGGTTTCTTGAATGTTTTTGTTGAGGAATTGTTGTGCTGTGTTTAAAGTTTACTACTCCAAAAAGTCTAACCTGAAAAGAGAATTATTTATTATTTTATTTTTTTCTTGAAAAATATTTTATTGTGTTTAAATTTAAGTGTTACAATAGAAGGTATATAATTTTAAATTATTCTTAAGTGCCACTAAAATCTTGTTCCCATATCGAATCCTTAATAAATTGTCTGATGTTAACTTTGAGATAGATAAGAAAATTCAAAACGGAAATACGGAGATCGTCCATGTAGCTAAATTACGAAAATATTATTCTCCAGATCAATTAAAGTTATCCCATAAAAAACCCCAATAAACTAATGTTAAATCCATACACGCGTCTTAAAATTATAATAATAAGTAATTTAACTAAACTAAATAAATACATTTATAAGTTTGTAAGCAATTATTTTCTATATAACAGTGTGTTCTTGAATCGCGCGACAGGAATATTACTGCTGAGATTTTTTTTTACTTGAGTTAACTATATATGCTGGCGTAAATTGATTGATTTAGGTTGAGAATTTCTTGTAACGAAATTAATTGAATTAATAACTTAAACTAAATTAACTAAATTAATAAAATTAACTGGATTAGAATTAAATTTAAATTGAATTTGAATCTAGGATTAAAGTTAATTACTATAATTCAATAATCTGGATCTTTTATCAACCTTTCTTAAGTATGCTACAAAGTTTAATTTTCATTCAGCAACTATAGCTTCTTGTTTGATTGAAAACAAGATCATTGCATAATCATGCTGAATTGATAGTTGTTTCACAACATTTCTTATTTATTTTTGTTACTTTATGTTATGCCTAATATTTGAGTATACTGTCATATCTCATTCGCTGTGATAGGGATGAGATATCAATCAGATACTTTAAGGATTAGTTAAAGAAATTTATATGATACTTTGAATACTATTAAACTGTGTAGTTGAATATAGTTGTTATTATTATTTATTATACTATGCATTATTGATATTGAGAGAAAAAAATCATAATGAATATTGATTACTATAATAATTGAGATGATAATACTTAGCATGGGAGACTTACTTGAGAGAGTATTTATGCTATGAGTTGTGATAACCCGATTAGTATGAATTTCAATTACTCATTCTAAGTTAGACCTAGAAACTGATTTTATAAGATATAATATGCTTATTATTAGATAATTGGAAGATAATTACCATGTAACTAATTAATGGACAGAATATTGAAAAAAAAAACTTATGAAGTTTTAGATTTAAGAGTTTTTGTTAGTTTATGAGAATATCTGTTTTAAATAGTTTTAATTGTTATGAGTTAGAGAGTTTATTAATTATGAGTAATTAATTTATGAGTTAGAAATTTTAGATTATTAAAAATTTTTCAACTTAGAGGAATTTCAAAGAAGTTTCTGAAAAACCTATGATGACTGTAATAGGTAAATACCATGTGGTAAATAGTAAATAATAACAAATAATAAACAGGTACCCGCAAAGGGATGAACCATCAATACCATCGATGTATGTGTGTCAATACACTTCAAAGATACTGTAAATAGGTTTATTTAAAAAAAATTGTTATTATTATTCCTATTATGAATTTTATTATTATTTATTTATTGTAATATATTAATTTCATTTATTGAACTAAAAATGAACTTAGATTGGAAAAACTGAGTTGCTAATGTAAGGATAAGTAGATTCAAATGAACATTATATTTACGAATCTAATTTTGAACTTATATTTTGAAGACATTTTTTAGAATTCCATTAGCACACTTATATTATAAAATGCCTCGTTCGAGTCTTTACAACTGAATTCATGAATGCTTTGCACATTAATATGAGCCATGAATGGCCGTAAATTTATTATGTAAATAACAAAACTGTGATAAAAAATTATTATTCTCAATATTTATAGTAATTTTTTATTTTACATCTTTGTAATTTGTAAACAAGATTAATATCTTGTTATTGTAGTTAATTAACAATTCCAGTAGTTCGCGTTCTAAATTTTAAATTAATATAGCATTAAAATTAAAAAAAAAGTTAAATTTTCAGGGTTTACTCCAAGTGGCGAAATTGTAATCCAAGCCTATGTAACATTTCTTTTCTATGAATTTGTGGGTCTTAGGACCTACCAGTTCATCCAGTCTTTTTGAGTGGGGGTATATGTAATGATAAAAATTTTCGCTTCGTTTTCTTAGTAAAACTATTCCAAATTCTTAATATTTTTCCTTTTTTACCTATCTTTAATATCTTAATGTCTTTTTTCTTTTATTTCATGCATTTAAAGTTGCGTATTCCTTTATTATTCTAAAAACCTTAATCCATTCGCCTAATCTTATAAAACTCATTAAATTACTTTTTCATTTTATTCTAAAACTAAATTCTCTTTTTTTCGAATGTTTCAATATCATTTTTTCTGTCGTGTTCTATACCCACAATTCCATGCGTCCGCCAGCGCTATTTTTGCACTTTTATTCTGACGCCGTATAAAGAGTTCTTTATCGACGTCATCCTTTCCCATCGAATAGTAATTTGTTCTATGTCCCATTCTCAACCACCTCTCTTCTAGATTGGTCTTTTACTGTTCTGTAACCGTCCGCGCGTTGTTGTTCGGGGGTACAAATATCGTTACATCGGCGACGGAGAGAAGATTTTTACGTTTTTCTGGTTATCTAATTAAGCTGCGTCGCTTGGAGTGAACGTTCGAATGTGTAGATCCTATTCTTATAACATCTAAAGTCTTCTGAAGTGATGATCGATTTTTGTGAGTGGATGGAATGACTACTGGAAGTGTTTACTATGTTTTGTCAATAAATCCAGTTTAAAAAAGTGACGATGACTCTCTGTATTCATTACGAAAGGGAAATTATCAATGTGTTTCGAGCCTGTTCTTTCTCGCCACCCTGACTGCAATCCGGTATTTTCAATATAACGGATGGATGGTTTTGATTGCTCTACTACATTTTATGTCGAGGTGTACTGGTGTCGCCTAAATATCTGAAAGTCGGTAGCAAAATGCTACATATATATTAGGGTGTCCCAGAATACAATTTTTTTTTTTTTTTTTTTTGCAAAATCAAATACGCATACCCTATATTTTTTTCTATTCCACCTGAGAAACATAAATAACTAGTTGGTTGTGCCAATCCCAAAACATTCTTCTATCTTACATATCTTAATATTTCAAAATTAGTTACACATGTTAATACTTCAATATTATTAGTTCAATACTATACCATCTTTCATTTTCTTCTTAAATTTCTGCTTCAGTCAATTAAACGGACTAAAAACGATCTAATCTACATCATGATATTTGTTAAAATTAATATTTTTTCCTTATTCTGTTGTTATCAGCTGTTTGCGAATAGCCGGCTTAGCAGGAAGCAAGTTCCTGTCGCGGCACGAGCTGCCGATGGCCAATAGAACTGCGAAAAATCAAGAAAAATATAAAAAATAGCTATCACAGAGCCCCCTTTCCGCACAATATTTCCAAATTCAAGGAGGACCTCTGGCCATATCCAAAATTATGCACAAAAAATTTGGTTCAGTTGTATGCATAATTTTATATTCTTTCCGATGGTACAATAAAGGAAATTGCACAAACGTCGCTATTATAGCGCCCCCCTTCTGTTACTTTTTTTCAAATTCAGGGAGGACTGGCTTGCCATAGCAAGAAGCATATACAAAAGATTTGGTTCAATTCTATGCATAACTTAATACACTTATTGATGGTACAATAATGAAAATGGCGCAGACATCGCAATTATAGCGTCCCCTTCTGACGGAATTTTTTCAAGTTCAAGGAGGACCTACCGACTATAGCCTTACACATACACAAAAAATTGGTTCAATTCTATCCATAATTTTATACAGTTTTCGATGGTACAGTAATGAAAATGACACAGACATCGCTATTACAGCGCCCTCTCCCTTCGAATTTTTACCAAATTAATGGAGGACTTGCTTGCCACAGCCAGAAATATGCACAAAAAGTTTGGTTCAATTCCATGCATAACTTCATACACATTTCGATGGTACAATAATGAAAATCGTACAGACATCGCAATTATAGCGCCCCCTTCCGTCGGAAGTTTTTCCGAATTCAGGGAGGGCCTTCGTACCATGACCATAACAAACACAAAAAATTTGGTTCAATTCTATGCATAACTTCATATACTTTTCGATGGTGCAATATTCAAAATGGCACAAAATTCGCTATTACAGCACCCCCTACCGGCTATTTTTTTTCGAAATTAAGGAAGGACCTGCTTGCCATAGCCAAGAACTTTTATTTTTTTTTTTTTTTTTGTTCAATTCTATGCATAACTTCATACACTTTTCGATGGTATAATATTCAAAATCGCACAAATATTGCTATAACAGCGCCCCCTACCGGCGATTTTTTTTCAAATTCAACGGGGAGACATACTTGCTATAGCCAAATACTTAAAATAAAGTTTTGGTTCAATTCTATGCATAACGTCATACACTTTTTTGATGGTACAATGGCGACAGACACACGGACATATAGACATTTTCTATAAACATGTTTTTTGGGATCTCTGACACCTAAAACGTGTAAATCCGTTTTAAACCGGAAGTCAAAAAAATTTCCATTACAATACTTTTAGGTAGCTTTCTTTACAAAAAAAGCTACCTATTGCAGCCGTTCGGAGGAAAGCGATTTCAAAAAATTTTGGTATATTTTCATCGATCATGACCCCCAGACCCCGAAACCACCCTCCGTTCAAAATTGATATATATATATATATATATCTGACCTATGTCACACTGTAACTCCGTAATTATGAACCGATTTTGATGTAATTCGGTGTGTAGATAGTACATACCAATGTCTCGACCGAGTTCGTTGGCCAGCTTCATCCGCCGTTTTGTTTCAAAATGGCGGCCATTTAAAATTTTTAAAAAAATTTAAAACTTGAAATGTAGTACCAAAAAATTAAAAATGGAAAAATATAATTTTATGTATTTGACCTTTATACAAAGATTCCGGAGCAGTTTTTGTTTCGTCTGTATCTTAAAAAATGGCTGAGTAATAGGATTTTGAATTTCTCTTGTGGCTGACATTTTGAAACGTCCTGAATTTTGTCACGCGATAAAAGGCGTATTTATGAACCGATTTGGATGTAATTCGGTGTGTATATAGTACATACCAATCTCTCGACCGAGTTCGTTGGCCAGCTTCATCCGCCATTTTGTTTCAAAACGCCGGCCATTTAAAATTTTTTAAAAAAATTGAAATTTGAAATGTGGTACCAAAAAATTGAAAATGGAAAAATATTCTTTTCTTATGTATTTGACCTTTATACAAAGATTTCGGAGCAGTTTTTGTTTCGTCTATATCTTAAAAAATGGCTGAGTTATAGCATTTTGAATTTCTAGCGTGGCTGACATTTTGAAACGTCCTGAATTTTGTCACGCGATAAAAGGCGTATTTATGAACCGATTTGGATGTAACTTAGTTTATACATAGTACATACCAATGTCTCGACCGGGTTCGTTGGCCAGCTTCACCAGCCATCTTGTTTAAAAATGGCGGCCATTTAAATTTTTAAGAAAAATTTAAATTTGAAATGTGGTACCAAAAATTGAAAATTGAAAAAATATTTTCTTCTTATGTATTTGACCTTGATAAAAAGATTCGGGAGCAGTTTTTGTTTCGTCTATATCTTAAGAAATGGCTGAGTTATAGCATTTTGAATTTTTAGCGTGGCTGACATTTTGAAACGTCCTGATTTTTCTCACGTAATAACAGGCGTATTTATGAACCGACTTGGATGTACCTTGGTGTGTACATAGTACATAGAAATATCTCGACCGAGTTCGTTGGCCAGCTTCATCCGCCATCCTGTTTCTAAATGGCGGCCATTTAAAGAAATAAAAAAATAAAAAAAAATAAATGAGATACCAAAAAATTGGAAAATGAAAAAGATTTTTTTTGTATGTGTTTGACCTTAATACAAAGATTCCGGAACAGTTTTTCTTTCGTCTATATCTAAAAAAAAAATGGCTGAGTAATAGCATTTTGAATTTCTCTTGTGGCTGACATTTTAAAACGACCTGATTTTTGTCACGCGATAACAGGAGTATTTATGAACCTATTTGGATGTAACTTGGTCTGTACGTAGTACATACCAATGTCTCGACCGAGTTCGTTGGCCAGCTTCATTCGCCATCTTGTTTCAAAAGGGTTGCCATATAAAAAAAATTAAATTTAAAATTCAAAATGAGGTATTAAAAAATTGGAAAATGAAAAAGATTTTTTTTATGTGTTTGGCCTTGATACAAAGATTCCGGAGCAGTTTTTGTTTCTGAAAATTTGTTCTTTTGTTGATATCTTAAAAAATGGTTGATTTATAGCACTTTGAATTTCTAGCATGACTAACATTTTGAAACGATCTTGTATTTGTCACGCGATAACACACGTATTCGCCTATTTCGATGTAAGAAGGCATGTGGATAGTATACATCAACACCTCGACCAAGTTCGCTGGCCAGATTCATCAGCCATCTTGTTTCAAAATGGCGGCCATTAAATTAAAAAATATATATATATTTAAAGTGAGGTGCAAAAAAATTAGAAATTGAAAAAGGTTTCTTTCTTAAGTATTTGATCTTGATATAAGGATTCAGGAGCATTTTTTGTTTGTCTTTACCTTAAAAAATGGCTCAGATATAGCAGTTTCAATTTCTATTGTGGGTGACATTTTGAAAAATCTGATTTTTTGCATGCGACAGCACTCCTATATATTAACCGATTCCGATGTGAGTGAGCATGTGCACAGCAATTACTAAGTTCTCGACCAAGTTCACTGCTTAGCCTCATCCACCATGTTGTCTTAAAATGACAGGCACTTTAAGAAATTGTCGAATTTGGCAGCCAAATATAAGTTACTTTAAAGAAAAGCAGCTTGGATTAAGCTGACTAATTTCGCGAAATTCTCATTCATTATATTGATAAAAATTAGTAATTGAATCTCCTATATTCGGTTTCCACTAAATTGAGCTTCGTGTGTTTGCATGATATAAGTTGGCTTTTTTTAAATAAGGATTATGAAAGCTACCTCTTCCTCCCGGCACTGGCCGGAAGGACTTTTTTCTATTGAAGATAGATGGAAGTAAAAAGTATTATTGCAATAAGAAAACGGTAACCCGTGACGACTTTAGGTGAAACTTGAACATGAAATACTGTACAGGGAAATGTTGTAAAATGTATGCTTCTGTCGTACATAAGACACAATTTTATTCAAAGCAGATATTTATTAACATATTACAGTAAAAGAAACATTACTGAATTTCTTTTAATTTCAGTGCTTGCTTTTTACAGTCGGGACAGACCTTCGTATGTTCTTGTACGCAAAATAACAAAACATATTTTTGTTCCGCCGCCACCGTTATTAAACCATGAAAGCCCTGCATAGATTTTACCTCTCTTTCAGCTGTATTGTTCATTGCTTTGCGCATTCATATTGTCTTTTTTGCGTGGGGAAACGAAGGGTTAATGTCCCATGAAGAGGGCTCTTCAAAACTATCATCAATTTTGAATCTAGAAAACAATGAATGGCTTTTGACAGATATGAGATCATCGATGCTTTTTTCTGAAAAAAATAAATAAAATAACACGTAACAATCGCGTGATATAAATGAATATCTAAATAAACAACTACAAAATCAATATATGAAATTCGCCATACAATGAATCGCTTTCTTCCTTAGTTGGAATGTATGTTTTCTCATTGGTCGAGAAATTTTCACTATGTAAATTTGTCACCATTTTTAATTTTGTTTCTTCATCAACATCATCATCAAAAAGTGCTAATACTACTATTTTATCAGTCAAATAGCATAAATGCTGGAGACATTTTTGTAAAGCAGCTTTCGAGATACTCTCCTTCAAATTTTCGTACGCTTTCAAAAATTTCAAAAAGTACAAAACTTTGTATGGTGCTTTAACATCCAAATTTACTGAAGCCATGTTTACATAGATTGTCACGATAAACAAACATAGTTAGCAGTTTTTTCTTATCCTTGGTGTTTAATTTCAGATGAGAACTAAATAACGAGATTTTTAAGGAGAAAATTGCTCGGGCCATCCATCCAGCTTCCTACATAGCACCCAGAGGTCTGATTTAATTTTTTTCTGCATATCCACCTAAATATATGATAGAAAGTTTGATGAGCTCTCGATAGTCCTCTCTGATCATAACATTTTAAAGTTCAGAACGGTAAAAGTCAAGCAAATTGTCAAGTTCAGATACGGTTCGGAACAATTCAGCTGTTTCTCTATGGCGCTGTATTTTAGTGGGATAGATGTTCTTCCAATTCTCTTTGTGCTTTTTCAAGAGTGGAATATCGGGGCTTGTTGTCACTCGTTAAATTTTCACTTCGAATACAGCCTTTCAATTACCAGTTCGCATACATAAAGGCAGTAAGCAAAAAAAGAATTTCCCTACCAAATTTTTGTTCGAGGAGCGCACAAGCACCATTAAAACGACATGTATTCGAATCCATAGTATCATAACAGAGAATTTGGACTTTATTTTCGAGATTCCAATCTAACATAGCCTTCCAAATAGCCTGCTCCTATTCTTTGACTGTATAATTATAAAGTCTGGACGCAGCAATGAGGTCTCTGTATGTCCACATGAAATAACTATAAGCAAGCGTTCTTTCGATTTTCGAGCACTCAAAGGAGGCAACAGTTTGCCATCCCAATGTAAGGTCACTACATCTGGTACCTCGTTTTGGAACTCAATTTTTATGTTTTCCACGCGTTCCTTCCGTGTTTCTGTTCAGATTCTTTGAATTGAAGACTTACTTAACGGAAATTTGTCAATGTTAAATCTAAGTGCCCTCAATAGTAGCTTCAAGTATAAACACAGAATCTCGCATACTTAATTGACACCTGTCTAATGCAGCAACTAACTTTGGAATAATAAAATCTTTCCTCATTACTGATTTACTTGTCCCAGGTTCTGAGATTTCGATCAGTGTTGAGAAATCTTCTTTTTCCATATTTTCATTAGAATTCGAAGAGGAACCATTCTTGCAATGGTTCGTATGATGCCGAGGATGTTGCAGCGGCACCATATTTGATTTCCTAATTTTCTTCTTGGACAACTCGAAATCGGGCCCTTTCCTCTTTCTTGGACAGTTTTTTTATCCACTCCACCTAAGCGACCGGCTCGGCGGCTTTTTTTAGTACTGAAAGAACATCCTATCTTCCATTGTTTTCATTATTGGAAATGCATCAAACATTAGTAGTACAAACATTCATAGTTACAAATTCTTGTTGTCACCGCTTGAATATGTCTTGTAATATCTTTGCATTTTTTCAAAACTCTCTATATACTTTATACATATTAAAAAGCTTCATCATACAATTTAGCAAGCATTTCGTAGGCATGTGTGATTTTACCAAACGATAGTATTTTCTCGAATACCGAGATTTGCATTTTCATTAACAGTTAAATTCACTTCTCGAATATTGTAAAACAAAACTGCGAGAACTTTACAATTAAACGGAAATTTTGAACACGTTATTTAATGTTTAATTTCCCTATTAAAAATATCACTTTTTTAGATGTACACAATTCCACTGCCATAATCTGCTTACTGAATAAAAACTATACAGACATTTACTATCAAAAGAACTTGGAATTATAAGCACATTGATACATAGAGGCACGCTGTCCTGAATAAAGTGTTACTGCATTGTCACTGCTTCGTCAAGGGTTGTGCATTGTCACAAGCATTCCAAAACCTTTCTTTTTTTGTTTTGTTTCATCTCTTTCATTTGCAGATGCTAGGTGCTCCGCTAGAAACACGTGATAGGTTGACACGTGTAAGCGTTCGCTCGCTAAGTACATAAGTACTAACAGAGACATTTAGATTCAAGTCGGCACGGGTTGCTGTGGCTCAAATTGCATGAAAATTTATTTACAGTTGTTTTGACATAAAAGGAAAAAAATTGAGAGGGTATGCGAAAAAATAAAACAACTTTGATTTTGGGGGCACCCCAATATATATATATATATATATATAAGATATAGAGAAAACCCATGAAAAGAATTCGTATACGCATTTATGCATTATTATTATATATCCGTATTATAGATATATTATTATAATATATCCGTATTATACATATATTATTATATTTCCTTATATTTAACTACTATCTTAAAGGAAAAATACATTTAGGTCTTAGAGAAAAGCACCACTTCATGCTATTTTGAGCACCGTTTGTCGCAGACGAAAGAGAACAGCACCAATTGATTTGAAATAAATTATTTTTTTCATTTAAATTTTAATATTAATGCAATTCTGCTTTTTAACTCTTTGTGTTTATCTACCTAATAAAAGGAACACAAAATTTATTTTTTTTTCAATTGTAACAGCCAAATTTATCACAGCTATAAAACAAGAATTCTGCTTTTTCAGAATTTAGTCTCGCATCAGATGAAAAAAAAATATATATATAAATATAGATAGCACAAAACATGTTTTAGTTTTAAGATTTAAAATACACACTTCTATTTTACTATATAAATTACGTCATTTACGTCCGTCTGAAGAATTCCACATTTACGATCTAGTCTTAAACGATACCTATAGAAAAGTATGCATATGACGCCACTATCGCGAATTAATACGCAAACCCAACAAAAAGCGATGTCGACTTTCTAGAAACTCGACAAAGTATAGGATAGATAATGTTGAATAAACTTTTATTTGTTTGTAACAGTAATATGCATACGGAAAATTAAATATAGTTAATTAATAATAGCTCCATGTTTTATCAGAAATCCTTCATTTATATTTCTTTTCAAAATCGGAAAATGTTTTACACGCGAATTAATAAAATTTCATTCTTTCAGCTTTTTGATAGGAATTTAGTAAATGAGAAGAAAAAAGTCAGACATATGTACTTTAAAATACACTTTTATCGCAGATAATATTCTTGGAATAGCAATTATTTTAATTAAAAAAAAAAATCAGATTTTATGAGAAAATGACAACAAAAGAATATAGTCATTTACTACTTTCCTTTTACTTTCTACAGAAATGGAGTACTTCAGTTGCCACAATTACAGAAAAGGCTTCAAAAACTACAAAGATATATATCGGAAAAGAAATTAAAATGCAGTTTTCAAACAAATTGCATTAAAAGTACTTTTTCCCCCTATACGACGGTGTAAATCATGAAAATGTCCGATGTTTAGAAGTTAAAAAAATTTCAGTAGAGATTATCAGTATTTAACCGTACAATAATACATCTGCTTCGTTTTATGGATGGCTTATGTAATGTATTTTTACTTTTAGGGACATATGAAAGCAATAACATATCGGGGGCTAGTGAACAATCCTTCAATTATCGTAATCTCCAGTCTAATGTATGGTGGAGCCTTCGTCTATGGGAATTTTTCCCCTTCCAATAAAAATGGGCCGGTGTGGGTTGGTGTGGGTTGAGTTGTTCTATCGCATTCTCATTCTGAATACAAAATATATTTTAAAAATAATAATATTTAGTCCTGCCCCAAGGTTATTAAATATTTAGCAAAAACGTAAACTTTGTGCATTTCTCCATTGTCTTGTCACACATTTAAACTACTCAAATATTATTAATATTAATTTATTTTGAAAGGATTAACCTTAAATTATTATTCTTGTATGTTTATATTACAATTTTGTAATGTTTATAAAAAATCCAAGTTCCTTATACTGTCCCAAAATATTGAAAAATATATGAAATTTCAGTAATTGTAATGCATAATCTAAACAACAAGGTTTTCATATAGTTTTTACTTATCATTTGTAAGAATATATTATTAGAAGTTATCCTTAAATGTCAGCAATAATTAGGTAAAAATTGTTTACTATTACAATTTACAAGCAATAAAATTACCATTTTACAGCAGTACTTGCGGTTTTTTGTTTTGGAAACTTGCGAAATTTTTGAGACTCCAGACAACTTTAAATGAACCCATCGCGTTTCTCACAAATAGCAGAAGCAGCTTCAGTAAGAAGTTTAACACATATTACAGTGGCTTTATTGTGACAAGGGAATTATTTAATTCCAGGTAAGAAGTCAGACATTGCCTTTGGATTTAGGAAATTCTTTGTAACAATGTTATGAACTAAGAACTTATTTAATAGTGGTTCTGTCATTGTCACTTCAGACCAGTTTAAAACATTGATATAGTCTTTGACTTAAAAATTGACCTGAGATAACTTGAAAGTACGTAAAAAAATATTGTCTTTCGAGTTTTTATTATTCTGCATAGAGCCAACATTCTTACATAGTACCTATCATCAGCCAACTTGGCAATCAAAATATTTTCCGTATTTACAAAAGTAACTTTTTCGTTACTGGAACTATTATTACATTTAATTCCTTTGATAAATATAGTGATTACATTATTGTTTAATGTATATGCTTAGATCCGTAAATGCATGACGACTTACTCTTAATTTGAAACCATACAGATGCATAAACTTTCAGTATAAAATTAGTCAGAATCAACAAATTTCCAGACGGTACAGCTGAGGAAACATACAGCTTAATAATTGTATTTGAAACTGTAAGCCATCGAAGATGCATAATTTCACCTGGATTTCTTTGTATTAATTTTTGCGACACAATGTAGAAGAAATTCCTTCAAGTAGCTTCAGAAAAGAGAGTCGATCCGTGCTTAAATAAGTTTTATTAGTAATTTATGGTAAAGTAAACGTTATTCCCTTAAAGAGTACAACAGAAAGCAGTTCACAATCTATCATAGATTTGGAAATAGATCCTTAAAACTTTGAGACCCACATGTTGTACCTTCAAGATGCTTCAACAAATAGTGCAAGATTAACCTAATGGTATGTAATTGGCAAATAAGCCGTTGAAGCGGCGTTTCTACTTTTTGTTCTTGAAATCGTATGACACTTCCTTGGTAACTAAAGTTCCGTCACAGACGATGTCAACGTGCTTACTGGTAATAATATATTTTGTGGATAAATAGTTTTTGATTTCACTTAAAATTAATGTGTTTCCATATTATAAGGAGATTTTTCCAATAAATATATATTGAAGATAATTTAAATAACACTCTGTACATTAAACTTTTATTAATAATATACTTTTAACATAGTTTTTAAAAACGAAAAACAGCATGAAATACTATAAAAAATAGTAATTTTATTGCTTGTAATTGTAAAAGCACAAGCAACAAAACAAAACCTTTTCCTCATTATTTTACATGTTTAAGGATAATTTCAAATAATATTTTCTTACACAATTTTGTTGTTTTAATTCTGCTTTACAATTACCCAATTTTCATGCATTTTTCAATATTTTGAAGTCATTTGGGGCAGTAACAGGAACCTGAATATTATATAAATATTATATAATTTGTCTATAAATATATAATAATAATAATTTAAGGATCATCCTTTTAAATTAAATTACTATTAATAATATTTGAGAAGTTTTTATGTTCCACAATAAAATTGGAAAATGCACGATTTTCACGTTTTAACAAAACCTTAGCAGTATTTAATATTAATATTTTCAAAGATATTTTAAATTCAGGATGAGGATGTGATACAACACTTCCCCACACCGACCCATTTCGATTTGAATAAAAACAAATTTCGTACCGCTCTACTCATCATGCTTCACGAATAGCTCTCGCTACTCGCCATACAGCGAGTAGAAATCTAGATATGGTTGGTCAAATTTTACATGTACCAGTAGTTGTGGCGAGTGACCTATTATTTGGCCTCTTAAGATTTTCAGAAGTTGTGATACAATAAATGTTCATCTTATTTTGATGTTTCCTATCAGTGGCTACAATAAAGTATTACTAGCATTTTTAGATTCTGAACAAAATTTTGAAAGTATGTATGGAGAATATACAGGATGGTCATAAAAAAACTTCCCCGATATATGTACACCTAGCGACCTAACATCGAACCAATCGAAAGAAAATTTCAGATTTAGTTATTTGAATGCATGCGCTCGAGATCGTGAAGATTTAAAACAATAGATTTCTCATGGTTACAGCTACAGTGAAGAAATTTCGAAATTTTAGAAGGGCAACACACTTTTTTTCCTGCTCAAATTCATCAGCGCATTTTAAAACCATAAATGGCGTTGGAACGATACACGTATGACTAAAATTGCCGGTGTAATATTGTGGCACTGAGTCCTAACCAGTTCCTATGTAACGTAATATTCCGTAACTTTAAAACAAATGATTACATTTTTATTTTCATAATGTGTACACAAACACAACTCAAAAATCATTTTAAAACAAATCTTACAACATTACTCAGTTCACAAGTGAAAAAAAATTCGGGTACTGAAAAACATGTCTCGTAGCCATTTTTTCGTTCCTCGCAGTGGTCTTTTTTTGCAAATGTTTTACGCCGGCAATTTTCCTCGTACGTGTATCATTCCAACGCCATTTATGTTTTTTCAATGCGCTGATAAATTTGCGCAAAAAAAAAAAAAAAAAAAAAAAAAAAAAAAAAAAAAAAAATGGGCGTTGCCATTTGAAATTTTCGAGACTATTTCACTGTAACCGTAACTGTTGTTATTGTTTGTATCTATATCTATTGTTTAAAATCATCACGATCTTGAGAGCAATCCTTCAAATAGTTATACCTAAAATTTCTTTTCGATTGATGGGTGGTTAGACCGCTAGGGGTTCATATATCGGGGAATTTTTTGCATGACCAACCTGTATATCGAATAACATTATAGTGAGTTGGGATTTTTTTTTAATTATTATTTCCTAGAATATCTGTCGAAAAAAATACCCAATGATTCTCGAGGACGAATTTGATATTTCTAATCCTAAGAATAAATTGTTTGCTACTTTAATTTTACACAACCTATTACGTCATTCTTCTGCAATTAAACAAATAGCCATAGTTTTTTTTTATGTGAAAATTTAACGTTATTGAAATTTTTACAGAAAGTCATAAAAAAAGAATATAAACTTAAAATAAATTAATATATTTTTTTTTATTATTAAAACAATAAAAGTCTTATGAAACATACATTTTACAAAGATTACCAATAATGGATTTAAAATCAGGAATTTTTTTTTAATGTGCATTTGAGGGAAATAGTAAAGCTTGACACTTTTATAATTTTTTGTAATAAATTATACTTACCAAGATAAAAATAATACAAGTAATATTTCTTATTTGAAAATATATTCAATTAATTTTGTGATAGATAAGTTCTTTTGTTTTCTGTGTCATGTAGATAGATAAAAAATATAGACTGATATTGTAAATTACAAGATTTCATTAAATACTAAATTTACAAAATTGAATCATATACATTGTATTTATACAAAATATGAAATTTTAAGACAGAGCGTGTAAAAGGGTATTTTTCTTCAGTTACACTTGTTAACACCTCATTATTTAGAATAACGTTTTATATTCTACTTTAATCCAAACTCAAATTTTGCAACTTACTTTTGCAAATAACTTTATTTGATAGTAACCATACAAATCTTCTATTTAATTATAAATAAATAACATATTAGTTTTATCATGAAAAACTTTAACATTAAAAGAGTATAAAATATCCAAGGATTAATTTCATTATGTGGGAACTTTGAAAGCAAAATTCACTTATCGGAAGATAACAAAATAAATTTTTATATTACAGGTTATATGAAAACTTTGAAAAATTATTCCAGGAACAAATAACACTTTCAACAGGAAAAGCCAACAGGCTAATTCCATGAAAACTTGGCATGTCTGTCACACAGCTGAAAATCGCTATGCTTGTTGGCCACCGTTATTTTCGAAAAGTTTGCGTTATACATTTCATGAGATATCTTCGATAAAATAATTCACATACTCGTAGCCAACAAGCATAGCGATATTCAGCTGTGTGACAGACATGACAAGTTTTCATGGAAATAGCCAACAATGTTTTCGTCATATTTATAGATATTTTTAATTAGAATTACGGATTATGTTCTGCACTTAATAAACTTTTTAAATCATAATTTTTTTATTTAGAAGTTCGGTAACATATTCAGTTTTAAAAATTCGTGTGGTATTATAAAATAATTCCTTTGATGGAATTAAAGCTGTTGAGATATATTCATTTAAAAATAGAAAAATTTTTATTGGAATCCGCTTAAATAAATTTTAACTTTTCAAGATTATTTATTCTTTTGTTAATTAATTTAAGTGTATTTGTTCTGTGATACCTTTTAATCCATATTCAAAAAATAACAAATTATAAACAAATATTAATACTTTCATTTTATGAAAACACCTTTATTAAAAATTCATAGATAATTCATAGGAAATTTTCGCAGCAATTGTTTAGTTTTCCTATCTAATAAAGTTTCTAATATTTATTCATTTTTTTTCTATATTATTCAGGAGCGATAATATTATAATCCTATTAATAATATAGGTAATAGTTGAATATAATGATCTCTATAAAAATAATTAATCGCTAAATTTAAAAGTTAATTGTAACAATAGTTACTAACAGTAACTATGAAAAATAAATGTTTTTAATAAATTTTCATGCAATTAAAATGATGACAATATTGCGTAACAAATGTTTTTTCACAAAATATCTTTATTAGAAAAAAATAAAAATAACAATATTGTAATAAAAAAGTTCACGAAAAATATTACTAGTAGTGCATCTGAGATATGCTGCTTTGGATAAATGATTAGAATATTTTGCAGACTTAAAAGAAATCAGTCTTATATATTTATATTTTACCGACGCCAAATTTCTATAAACGAGACCGTAGATTATTAGACGTTGAAAAATAGCTTTTGACGATTAGGAACGAGAGGTAAAAGATAAATAGCAGTCATTTCAGGGAAATTTTAAAATGGTTTGGGAAACCACATTTCCGTTTTTTATTACTTAATGAACTCTTAGTAATAAGTATTTGGAATTTGAAATAATTACGAATTAGTTAAAAATCATTTCCTTTTCCTAAGGTTTTTCTTTCCATAAAATGAAATGCGAAATTTTATATATTTACACGGTATTAATTTTTGATCGTAAAGAGACAATTTGCAACCAATTTTATTTAAAATTACACAGCTATGGTAAATGCACTTTTTCATAATTGTTAAAAACGGCATAACAGGATATTCATTTCAAAACTACACTACTGCACTAAGTGTCATTTCAAAAACTACACAACTGCATTAACTCTCATTTCAAGAACAACACAAGTAAAGTTTTTTAATGCAGTTTCCTGTTGTAAACGTGTACTTTAACACAAACTCACATGAGTAGACAAAAAGCGCATATGTTAATAACGCACAGAAAAAATGTCGTTTATTATAAAACAACATTTTGAGGGAGTGGCGACATTAAAAATTACTACGTCATTGAGTTATGAAATAAAATTAGGCTATATGTCAATATTATTAAGATTAGATTGAAGAATGGATCGTTTGCCTCGGCAAATCTTGGAACGGTAGGAAGTAGGAAGGGGCGCCAATTTGTACTTTTGGTGGTTCTATCACGTGATCGAGGTTCGAGATATTAAATTATTGTCAAATTAAAGCTTAAATATTTTTGTCTGTTTTGAGATATTCTGATAGAAACCCCCGGCAGACAAAAATATATGACAGAAAATGGGGTCCTATTGTACTATTGAGAAACCTTAAACATAATGTTACATTATATTGCCCTATATATTACTGTGTAAACCATATTCTAAATTCATTAATTTTACAGGAACAGACTATTTAGTATATGTTAAACATTGATTTGTCTGCCTCGTGATATCTTGGTACGATAAGAGCAGAAAGTAAGGCCAATTCGTCATTTTGGCTGTATTATCCCGTCATCGAGTTTCGATATTAAATTTTAACACGTTAAATATATCGATTAGTGCAACACAATTATTTAAATATGTCTCGCGATATCTTCTATTATACGAGCAAAATGTTGCGCCACTTCTTAATTCCGACGGTACTGTCACGTCATTAAGTTTCGACATATGTGTTTAAAACAATGAAATACCGATTTGTACTATACAGATATTTTAGTCTGCTTCGTGGTATCCATGTATGGCATAGTCAGAATGAGGTGCTATTTCGTCATTTTGGTGATATTATTTCGCCATCAATACTCTGCATGAATGTTTAACATATCACAGATACCGAATATGTTGAATTAACAATACAAAAAATATTAATAATCTATGCTTGAAGCAGGATTTTTCTTTCACGGTCGCTATTGCAATATCTTTATTATCACTGCTCTAACAGTTAAAATACGAGAAATCAAGCAACGGATAAAAATGAAAAACAATTACAAAAAACTGGAAAATAATTGATCATGAAAGTGAAATTGACAGTGTCAGATAAATTAAAAGTTTCTAAATAGTTTTATTGCTGTTTTGAACAATTTCTTGAAATAACATAATATCAGTATATTTATTTATAAGTAAACATTTATTTAAACAGAACAAATGTTTTCTTTAACGCTGAATTCGGCTGAATAAATATATGTTCATGAGAAATTGTCTACACGTTATTGAAAAATAGGGCAAAAGGGTAAAAGACGGTGTAAAAACAAAGATCTTTCAATATATATTTAGATCATGAAGACTAAGATTGGTTTTTTCCCGTGCCTGGAAGCATTGTTATGGATTGAAACATTTGATGACAGACACGGTTTTTCTTTATTTCAATACAGTTCTTTTCCTCTGTCGAGTGCTTCCTTTTTGCTTTATTTGTGCTAACATAAAACATAAATACTGGAATTGTTGCGATGAATAAGTAAGTAAAACATTAAATAAAAACTGAAAATTCGCAAAATCTTTTTTCGTGTTTATGTAAAGTGTCAAGTAAAACGGAACTCTCTCTACGTTTTTGCTGTTGTTTTAAGTATTAACTTTAAATAATATAATACATTAAATTGAAATATAGCTATTAGGATATGTCATATATTTTAACTATTTGAATATATTACAGTTGTTAGAATTATAGTTAATTGTAAATAAACATTTAATAAACAGATTAAATATTTTAATAAATTTAAATTTACTTGACTTAAATACTGTCTTTTTTGTTTCTTTTTCTTTTTACTGTCATAAAACGTAAATACTAAAATTTGACGGAAGTCGGTAAAACATTCAATGTACACTGGATATTCGCAAAAAAGTTTTCATGACAAACTACATTGTCAAATAAAATGGAAGTTTCTCTATGTTTTTGCTGTTGTTTTAGACATTTACTTTAAATAACGTAATATATTAATTTGAACTATGTAGTTATTAAAATATATTATATATTTTAATTATTTGAACATTATGTAGTTATTAGAAATAAAGTTAATTGTAAATAAACATTTAACCCCTTAATCGTCGCGCCCGTGACTGTCACGGTTGGTGTAGGCTTCTTTTCTTTTATTCGGATTGTTTTATTCCCACCAGTTTTTTTTTTAAATAATGCAATTAGCTTTATTCTCTCCTCATTTTATCTACCATTAAATGAACAGAATATTTCAACTTGAAAAAAGTGGTGGCAATCAAACAATCCGAATTTTGAAAAAGTATTCGACACTTATCAGGCGCGAGGATTAAGGGGTTAATACAGGGTTTGTATGCA
This sequence comes from Maratus speciosus, assembly GCA_963932465.1. NCBI lineage: Eukaryota > Metazoa > Arthropoda > Arachnida > Araneae > Salticidae > Maratus > Maratus speciosus. Next base: position 81,552,002 of record OZ010800.1, on the reverse strand, counting down.
TCAAGGTATTTGTCCTGAAATTTCACGACCATGAAATTCTTCGGTACCAGTATTTTCTTAAGGAAAAATCTCTTCTTAAATAAGGCGAACTTCCGCGCGTTTAACCTAGATTTATTTTTCTGTAAACAAATAATGATATTTGTCCTGAAAAAAATCCCTTAAGAGTACAACCTCTGTACTCAGCGGATTTCAGTTGATTTAGTACGAGAAATTTCTTAAACTACTGGTCTCTATATCTGAAGATCGATTTTTTTTTTTATTATTAAATAAGGTAAATATTTCTCTACGAAAATTCTGGTAAAAGATCTTTGAAAGTCTTTGAAGCGTAAGAATCCTGTAATAAACAGATTAAATATTTCCCATAAATTAAAATTTACTTGTCTTAAATACTGTCTTTGTTTTGTTTTTTAACTATCATAAAACATAAATACTAGAATATTACCGAAGAACATTTAGTTAAAACAATCAACACACATTAGAAATTCGCAAAATCTTTTTTCTTGACGTTGTGAGCGTCAAATATAATGCAAGTTTCTCTACGTTTTTGCTGTTGTTTTAAACATTTAGTTTAAATAGCATAATATTTTAAATTGAATTATATAGTTATTAACATATATTATATATTTAATTATATGAACATTATATAGTTATTCTTAATAATTCTGCTGAAACACAATATTAAGCAACGTTTAACATCAGTACACCATCCACAAACGAATGAAAATGTGAACGTGTGAATCAATCACAAGTTACTAGATTGAAGTGTAAAGTTAAATCTACTACCTCTAAAATACCTTGGACAAAACATTTGACAGAAGTAGTTAAATAAAATAATAGAGGAGAAGGTCCAAATACAAGCTAGGGTCCAAATACCGGCTAGGGTCCAAATACCGGCTAGGGTCCAAATACCGGCTACTAGGTGTTCTGAGAACTGAGCGCAGCGCAGCCTAGCGGCGATAGGTAGTGTTTGTAACTTTAATTGAGAGAAGAAAGTTACGAAAAGTACGTCGTTGAAGTCTGTCTCATTTACAAACAGTAAATTCAAAAGTATCGAAACGACGTAATCTGGACAATCAAAGGTTTTTCAGATTTGTGTTTCTCATTTTTTTTTTTAAATATACTGATCGTATATTGGCTTGAATTGATGATTAAGTTATTTTTCAGACATATTTAGCTCTCAATTGCCGCACGCACATTATTGGTATTTTATTATATGAATAATACCGGTTTTAACTTAACCATAGCAGTGTTCCAAATACCGGCTACATAGAGGGGTCTAAATACCGGCTAGCCGGTATTTGGACCTCTCTCAGTTGCTCTGCTTGAAGGGGAGGAAAATAAATTAATTTAAATAGTTTCATAATTAATAAATTAATTTAAATGGTTCAGAAATAGCTTCAGTCCCATTTCACAATATGAAAAAAGCAACCGTGGTCTAATTCTTCGGACGCGACACTGGTTACAGGACCACTTCACAAAAAAGCACTGAAAGACACTTTAAAATTGTCTGCAGTAAATGTGAAAAAGAAAAAAAGAGGACGGAGGAAAACAGGCGAAAAGGGCAGAAATTTGATTTTTAAAAGGTGAAAAAGGAAGCTATCCAACAGAGGAAGATGGTGAAATTTTTTGTCTTCTGCATGGGTGCTTTCTCTACGGACAATAATGGGGGATTGTAATCTGGGTTCAATGTTAAGAATGCGATATGTTGGCCTATAGCGACTGCTCAGACGCAGAGAGTGATGTTGTTTGTGATTTTTTTCAGATAATAATTCTAATTTCAATCAGCAAGCTTTATTTTCTTTCACACGTTAAAAAGCAAAACTAGAAATATAATGGAAAAAAAGATTTTATAAATTTGACAAAAATGCTTGTTTACTAAACATTACGTATTTTTTTGTGCATAAGAAATGTTATTAATAAAAAAAAAATATTAAAATAACATTCTTATTGCTTAATAACTGTCATGAGCTTTATTAGGATGATCTTTTGGAAAAAAAATCTTCGGTAGCCGGGATTTAGACCCCATTTTCAAAACTAAAAATTTGAAGACTTTCGGAATTTTGCTTTTTATAAACAGAAAACGCTTTTTAAACTGATTTTTTTTCCTCTAAACAGGTGTGAAACATGTCAATGTACTCTGCTTTCAGTTTTTCTTTTGCTAATTTTGAAAATGGTATGATCTAGATTGAAAACAAAAGTGGTAGCCGGTATTTGGAACTTTTCCTCTACACCCCATTCCATAACAACCCCCCCCCCCTCCTCTGCTTAGTTACTTTTTGGCCAATTACCTTAAGATTCCCCCTTAAACAAGATTACTATCCCCCTGTCAATGAAGACCTTAAATTTGCTAAAGCGCGTTCTGATGAATTTCAAATGAAAAGTAAAAAATATTATGAGAGAAATTATGTAGAGGCAATGTTTGAGGTAGGAGATGTTGTACAAGGTGTGTCTATTAATTTCCAGGACTGATGAAATAACTTCTGAAATATCAGTGTACAGCACATAATTGTTTAATACGTTTCGAAATAAGTTCCGTCTGACGTAATACATTTTTGAGCACGGCTGTACAACTGTTTGAAAGAACTTAAAAAGACATGTTTGGGAATCATCTCAGTTTCGGACGTCACGTTTTTCTTGATGATTTCAATATACAGAAATCATCGAAAACATCGCAACTATTCAAAAATGCGAGAACGTGATAATGTGTCATCGCTGTAGACCCGTTGCAAAATTTTACGCGCTTCGCTAGCACCATTTCCCAATTTGCAACAAAATTTAATGTTTATTCTCTTCTCCTTTGCTTCAACAACAACGCTTTCACGGCGATGTTTGCTCGCGTGTTTCAACACTAGAAAATAAAACGAGAAGGATGCGGGGCGCAGATATTGTGCGTAGATACATGAACATTGAAATACCATCGTTAAAATACCAACGAACTTTCAATTCTAATAATTATTCATACAGTGCTGGAAATTAACAGACACACCTTGTAATTTATGAAGAGCTCCATTACCCCAATGCTAGAAAACTCTCACATATATTTACCGATCCCTATAAAATTCTTGAACAAATTATATACTATAAATGTTCAACTCAATAGAGAAACTCAAAATAAAGATACTGAAGCAGTCCATGTATCAACATTACGCCAGTATTACCCTTCTGACAAACTAAAGTTGTCCCAAGAGCAACAACAAACTAATTTTAAATCTCTAGCTTAATATTATATTTATAATAGTCACAAAATTAAAAAAAAACTAAATAAATTATAATTAACTAATCAAATTTCCTCTGTATAACATCATGTTCTTGAAAGACGTCACAAGAATACTCCTGAGATTGTTTATCAGAATTAACTTTTTATGCGGGCGTAAATTAGTTGATTTCAGTTAAAAATTTCTTGTATGGAATTGAATTTATTTAGAATAGTAAAGAAATTCAATAAAATTAAAATTAATAAAAGTTAACTGGATTAAATTAAATTAAAGATAATATTATTGAACAATTATTATAAAACTAGCTGGCTTCGCCCGCTAGCGGGCCCCTCCTTTTTTATAAAATCTCGAAAGAACGTAACTTGCCTGCGAATGAACCTTGAACCTGAAAAATTGCGTTCGAACGAAAGTCGAACCGGGTCCGCGCTGCCTTCGGCACCGTATAGCTGCACACGCACTGCAAACTCTTTTTAAAAAGCCTTTCGCTATAACTAAAGTTGAACCTGGTCCTCGCTGCCTACGGGACCTTATAGCAGGCGTGCTGCAAATTCTTTTTAAAAAGCCTATCGCGCTCGAACGAAAGTCCAACCTGGTTCACGCTACATTTTTTTATACTTTTCTTATGTGTTATAAACTGTCTTAAACTTTCAAACAGATCGCCTTGTTAGATTTCTTAATTTAAATGGAATCGCGGTCAGTTAGTTCCACATTCCACCACCAGGGAGCGCAGTGTATTCTTAGCAAAACTGTATCTGACTGAAAGTCCGTTAAACAACCTATTAGTAGATATGTTATTCGAGGTGTTTGCGGTCTTAAGTAAGAATTTAGTATATTTCCTGAAATTGCTATTCGGAAATAGTGGTAACTTAACTTTAGACATTTTCATATTTAATAAGTAGCAGTTATCTGAAGACTCCGTCAGAAAGCCGAATCAGAAACGGTCAGAAAGGCAAAGGTAAAAAAAATATATATTTCGTCCCTCCTCCTCCCCCCTCCTGCCTGAAATTTCACGCGTCATTTTATATAATTTTTTTCTTATGCGTTATAAACTATCATGAAGTTTCAAACAGATCGCTTTGTTAGATTTCCTACTTTAAATGAAATCGCGGTATGTTAGTTCCACATACTTATAGGGGCAAAAATTACCGAGTTATTGTCTTTTGAAAGGAAAATTTTGCAGAAATTTGCTTTTTTCGGCCATAACTTTTTGGAGAGACATCGTAAAGCTTAGATAGCGTTATTTTCAGTTCGAAAATTTTAATACCTTTAATTTAAGGTGTATAATGTGGGGGGTATTTGCTTAACTTAAAAACTTCAATAAAAACGGTCATAACTTCATGGTCGTGCGTCGTAAGTCAAAGCTTGCATGTTAATCAGTTCGGAATTTACTTTACCATTATTTTAAGGTGTATATTGAGGTTGTGCGTAGGAAATTTAATGCGATTTCGCTTTATCTCCCAAATTGAAAGGATTTCCCTTCGATAATGATTTGTTAATTAGCTAATAACTTCGTTAATTACCGCGGGATTTTTTCGAAACCACAAAGTCCGTTTTTCTGAGAAAACGGCGGCCCGAATCGACATATTATAAGACTCTCTGCGTTGCCTGTGAGAAAAGTAGTTCCTGCGACAGGGGCGATGTGCACAGACAGACAGTCAGACGTTTACGGACATTAATAGTAGTAGAGAAGAGATGATAATGCAAAGAAATCCTATATTTTTTCATATTTCCTTAAATATCTCGGCTCCTATTGGTCGGAGAGCTTAGATCTCGCGCCAAAAGTAGCTCCAAAGCACCCAAGCAAACTTTTCCCCGCGATTATTTTGCCGTCTTCCAATTTCCTCTAACTGTGTTAGGGGCCCGGGTAGGGCCCCTTTAAAATATTTTTCGTAGTAATTTCAGCAATTATGTTAAATTATTGGTTAAGACCGCCACCCTCCTGATCCATGTATCTATGGAAAGGTTGTGTGAAGGAGTTTCGTTCAGATACGCTTTCGTTAAGATTAGAGTGCGCTCCCTGGTGGTGGAATATGGAACTAACATAACACGATATAGCTAAAATTAGAAATCTAACAATGCGATCTGTTTGAAACTTTGAGATAGTTCATAACACTTAATAAAAAGAACTTTCCGTAGATACATGGGTCGGGAGGGTGGCGGTCCTAACCAATATTTTAAGAAATTTAGAAAAGTGCCCCTCTAGGGGGGGTGAAAAGGAGGGGATGAAAACCGAAGATGCATAACTTGAATCAACCTTCACAGACCTTTTCTATGATATATCACATGGCGGGTAACAAATAAATACAGAAAAGTGGAGGGGGGGGAACATTGGGGGATGGACACCGGAGATGCATAAACATCTCCGGCAAGAGGGGGGACAAACTGGGCTCGTGATGTCCAACAGTTTGATATGAAACACCGCTGAGTTAAGTCAAAACCAGAAGAAGTTGCAAAAGTTAACCCGTTATGGGCACGCTGAGAGGGGGAGGGGGGAAGAGAAAGATGGGGAAAAACTGGGCTCGTGATGCCCAACAGTTTGATGAGAACTCTCTCTGAGGCGGAACTTCCTACTTATAGGAGCAAAAATCACCGAGTTATTGTCTTTTGAAAAAAAATGTTTGCAAAAATTTGCTTTTTTTGGTCATTACTTTCTGGAAAGACCTCGTAAAGCTTAGTTAACATGATTTTCAGTTCGGAAATTTTAATACCTTTAATTTAAGGTGTATTATGTGGGGGTATTAGCTTAAATTAAAAAGTAAAATAAAAACGGTCGTAACTTTATGGTCGTGCCTCGTATGTCTAAGCTTGTATGTTATTCAGTCCGGAATTTAATTTACCTTTATTTTAAGGTGTATGTTGAGGGGGTGCGTGGGAAATTTAATGATGTCGAGTCTCAGATTCAATTTTGAAAGGATTTTCCATCGATTATGAGTTGTTAATTAGCTAATGACGTCCGTAATTACGGCCGGATTTTCTCGAAACCGCAAACACCGTGTGTCCGAGAAAACGGCGGTGCGAATCGACATATCATAAGACACTCTGCGTGGCCCGGGAGCGAAGGAGTTCCGGTCACAAGGGCGAATGTTACACACATACATACAGACAGACGTTTACGGACATTAATAGTAGTAGAGATGATAATGCAAAGAAATCCTATATTTTTTCATATTTCCTTAAATATCTCGGCTCCTATTGGTCGGAGAGCTTAGATCTCGCGCCAAAAGTAGCTCCGAAGCACCCAAGCAAACTTTTCCCCGCGATTATTTTGCCGTCTTCCAATTTCCTCTAACTGTGTTAGGGGCCCGGGTAGGGCCCCTTTAAAATATTTTTCGTAGTAATTTCAGCAATTATGTTAAATTATTGGTTAAGACCGCCACCCTCCTGATCCATGTATCTATGGAAAGGTTGTGTGAAGGAGTTTCGTTCAGATACGCTTTCGTTAAGATTAGAGTGCGCTCCCTGGTGGTGGAATATGGAACTAACATAACACGATATAGCTAAAATTAGAAATCTAACAATGCGATCTGTTTGAAACTTTGAGATAGTTCATAACACTTAATAAAAAGAACTTTCCGTAGATACATGGGTCGGGAGGGTGGCGGTCCTAACCAATATTTTAAGAAATTTAGAAAAGTGCCCCTCTAGGGGGGGTGAAAAGGAGGGGATGAAAACCGAAGATGCATAACTTGAATCAACCTTCACAGACCTTTTCTATGATATATCACATGGCGGGTAACAAATAAATACAGAAAAGTGGAGGGGGGGGGGAACATTGGGGGATGGACACCGGAGATGCATAAACATCTCCGGCAAGAGGGGGGACAAACTGGGCTCGTGATGTCCAACAGTTTGATATGAAACACCGCTGAGTTAAGTCAAAACCAGAAGAAGTTGCAAAAGTTAACCCGTTATGGGCACGCTGAGAGGGGGAGGGGGGAAGAGAAAGATGGGGAAAAACTGGGCTCGTGATGCCCAACAGTTTGATGAGAACTCTCTCTGAGGCGGAACTTCCTACTTATAGGAGCAAAAATCACCGAGTTATTGTCTCTCTCTATTCTAAAAAAAAGTAACTACCGCTGTCACCGCCGCCGCCGCCGCCGCCGGTTTTGAATTTTCTGTGATTGGAGGTCTTTCTTCGTTAATATTAAGAAAAATAATGCATACAAAAATATAAAAATCGGTGGTTTTATACAGAAATGTTTGATAAACACGCTGATGTAGACAGTTTTCAAATCGAAGAATTATTTTAAGAGATATTTAATGCTAAAGTTGGACAAAATCGTTCCACTAAAAAAGTTTTATAGCAGCAAAAACTATACATGACAGTGTTATCATTTTTAGATCATTTTATGCGTTAGAATTTGCCGGAGTGCAGATTGCATTAATTTTTTTATTTTGACGCATTTTTTGAGGTTTTATTTCTATTTTAAATTCAAATTTTCAGCATTTCTAGAGATATTTTTTACAGATTTTAGAAAGTGATATTAATTTAAACTGTTGCCAACTGTATAAACAGAAGAAGCAATAATGTTTGCTTCAAAAAAAATTATTTGTACGTGTAAATAAATTAAAAATTTATTTACACGTGACTATTATAAACAGAAAAAAAAACATTTGGAATTAGAATTAAATAATTATGTGCAAAAAGCAGGAACTTATTAAAAATTACGTCATAAAAACTATAATTACACGTGAATTTTAAGAGAGAAAGGAATTTGTAAAATAATAAATTTATTAACATGCGTTAGAAGTATTAAATAGGAGAAATTACGTCATATTTACGTCAAATTACAGTTATTACATAAAATGAACGCAAAATAATATTGCAAAACGGTTTAAATTTAAAAATTGCGATAGACATTTATTTGATATTTTGAAAGGATACTTTTCAACTGGTATTTTCACGTCAATATTTAACAGAGAAAGAATAGCTTGGTAAAAATTAAGTCAGATTAAAAACGATTAATTTAAAATGTCTCATTTAAAAGAACTTTCTTTTCGCTTTGTTAAAAAATACCAGGATACAAAGACTCTGTTTACTTAATTCCTTTTATATTAGATTATTTTGAAATGTTGTTACACGTGTCAACGTCATCAAGTTATTTTTATTTAGACGTTTTATTTGTATTTTTATTAATGTTGTACTAATTTATTTGTTCTTTCGTTATTTAAAATAAAAATTATGTCAATTTGTATAATTTGGCGAGTGGTTTGGCGATTTATATAATTTGGCAAAATGGGTCGACGGGATAATCAAGTAGTAACGCAGCGGATTTTGCGTTAAAATTCCCCAATCAAAGAGAAATGAATAGAAATTCGTTTATAGGGAGATCGCCACTGTTTTTTAAATTATAATTCAATCTTTCGAAATATTTTTAAAGCCGATCAAATTAGCGTGCATTTAGAGTCTGCGGTGTCTGGACGGGGGTTGGCGAGCGTAGCTCGTAGGGGGCCGAGCCCCCTAGTTTTGAAAAAAAATGTTTGCAAAAATTTGCTTTTTTTGGTCATTACTTTCTGGAAAGACCTCGTAAAGCTTAGTTAACATGATTTTCAGTTCGGAAATTTTAATACCTTTAATTTAAGGTGTATTATGTGGGGGTATTAGCTTAAATTAAAAAGTAAAATAAAAACGGTCGTAACTTTATGGTCGTGCCTCGTATGTCTAAGCTTGTATGTTATTCAGTCCGGAATTTAATTTACCTTTATTTTAAGGTGTATGTTGAGGGGGTGCGTGGGAAATTTAATGATGTCGAGTCTCAGATTCAATTTTGAAAGGATTTTCCATCGATTATGAGTTGTTAATTAGCTAATGACGTCCGTAATTACGGCCGGATTTTCTCGAAACCGCAAACACCGTGTGTCCGAGAAAACGGCGGTGCGAATCGACATATCATAAGACACTCTGCGTGGCCCGGGAGCGAAGGAGTTCCGGTCACAAGGGCGAATGTTACACACATACATACAGACAGACGTTTACGGACATTAATAGTAGTAGAGATGATAATGCAAAGAAATCCTATATTTTTTCATATTTCCTTAAATATCTCGGCTCCTATTGGTCGGAGAGCTTAGATCTCGCGCCAAAAGTAGCTCCGAAGCACCCAAGCAAACTTTTCCCCGCGATTATTTTGCCGTCTTCCAATTTCCTCTAACTGTGTTAGGGGCCCGGGTAGGGCCCCTTTAAAATATTTTTCGTAGTAATTTCAGCAATTATGTTAAATTATTGGTTAAGACCGCCACCCTCCTGATCCATGTATCTATGGAAAGGTTGTGTGAAGGAGTTTCGTTCAGATACGCTTTCGTTAAGATTAGAGTGCGCTCCCTGGTGGTGGAATATGGAACTAACATAACACGATATAGCTAAAATTAGAAATCTAACAATGCGATCTGTTTGAAACTTTGAGATAGTTCATAACACTTAATAAAAAGAACTTTCCGTAGATACATGGGTCGGGAGGGTGGCGGTCCTAACCAATATTTTAAGAAATTTAGAAAAGTGCCCCTCTAGGGGGGGTGAAAAGGAGGGGATGAAAACCGAAGATGCATAACTTGAATCAACCTTCACAGACCTTTTCTATGATATATCACATGGCGGGTAACAAATAAATACAGAAAAGTGGAGGGGGGGGGAACATTGGGGGATGGACACCGGAGATGCATAAACATCTCCGGCAAGAGGGGGGACAAACTGGGCTCGTGATGTCCAACAGTTTGATATGAAACACCGCTGAGTTAAGTCAAAACCAGAAGAAGTTGCAAAAGTTAACCCGTTATGGGCACGCTGAGAGGGGGAGGGGGGAAGAGAAAGATGGGGAAAAACTGGGCTCGTGATGCCCAACAGTTTGATGAGAACTCTCTCTGAGGCGGAACTTCCTACTTATAGGAGCAAAAATCACCGAGTTATTGTCTCTCTCTATTCTAAAAAAAAGTAACTACCGCTGTCACCGCCGCCGCCGCCGCCGCCGGTTTTGAATTTTCTGTGATTGGAGGTCTTTCTTCGTTAATATTAAGAAAAATAATGCATACAAAAATATAAAAATCGGTGGTTTTATACAGAAATGTTTGATAAACACGCTGATGTAGACAGTTTTCAAATCGAAGAATTATTTTAAGAGATATTTAATGCTAAAGTTGGACAAAATCGTTCCACTAAAAAAGTTTTATAGCAGCAAAAACTATACATGACAGTGTTATCATTTTTAGATCATTTTATGCGTTAGAATTTGCCGGAGTGCAGATTGCATTAATTTTTTTATTTTGACGCATTTTTTGAGGTTTTATTTCTATTTTAAATTCAAATTTTCAGCATTTCTAGAGATATTTTTTACAGATTTTAGAAAGTGATATTAATTTAAACTGTTGCCAACTGTATAAACAGAAGAAGCAATAATGTTTGCTTCAAAAAAAATTATTTGTACGTGTAAATAAATTAAAAATTTATTTACACGTGACTATTATAAACAGAAAAAAAAACATTTGGAATTAGAATTAAATAATTATGTGCAAAAAGCAGGAACTTATTAAAAATTACGTCATAAAAACTATAATTACACGTGAATTTTAAGAGAGAAAGGAATTTGTAAAATAATAAATTTATTAACATGCGTTAGAAGTATTAAATAGGAGAAATTACGTCATATTTACGTCAAATTACAGTTATTACATAAAATGAACGCAAAATAATATTGCAAAACGGTTTAAATTTAAAAATTGCGATAGACATTTATTTGATATTTTGAAAGGATACTTTTCAACTGGTATTTTCACGTCAATATTTAACAGAGAAAGAATAGCTTGGTAAAAATTAAGTCAGATTAAAAACGATTAATTTAAAATGTCTCATTTAAAAGAACTTTCTTTTCGCTTTGTTAAAAAATACCAGGATACAAAGACTCTGTTTACTTAATTCCTTTTATATTAGATTATTTTGAAATGTTGTTACACGTGTCAACGTCATCAAGTTATTTTTATTTAGACGTTTTATTTGTATTTTTATTAATGTTGTACTAATTTATTTGTTCTTTCGTTATTTAAAATAAAAATTATGTCAATTTGTATAATTTGGCGAGTGGTTTGGCGATTTATATAATTTGGCAAAATGGGTCGACGGGATAATCAAGTAGTAACGCAGCGGATTTTGCGTTAAAATTCCCCAATCAAAGAGAAATGAATAGAAATTCGTTTATAGGGAGATCGCCACTGTTTTTTAAATTATAATTCAATCTTTCGAAATATTTTTAAAGCCGATCAAATTAGCGTGCATTTAGAGTCTGCGGTGTCTGGACGGGGGTTGGCGAGCGTAGCTCGTAGGGGGCCGAGCCCCCTAGTTTTGAAAAAAAATGTTTGCAAAAATTTGCTTTTTTTGGTCATTACTTTCTGGAAAGACCTCGTAAAGCTTAGTTAACATGATTTTCAGTTCGGAAATTTTAATACCTTTAATTTAAGGTGTATTATGTGGGGGTATTAGCTTAAATTAAAAAGTAAAATAAAAACGGTCGTAACTTTATGGTCGTGCCTCGTATGTCTAAGCTTGTATGTTATTCAGTCCGGAATTTAATTTACCTTTATTTTAAGGTGTATGTTGAGGGGGTGCGTGGGAAATTTAATGATGTCGAGTCTCAGATTCAATTTTGAAAGGATTTTCCATCGATTATGAGTTGTTAATTAGCTAATGACGTCCGTAATTACGGCCGGATTTTCTCGAAACCGCAAACACCGTGTGTCCGAGAAAACGGCGGTGCGAATCGACATATCATAAGACACTCTGCGTGGCCCGGGAGCGAAGGAGTTCCGGTCACAAGGGCGAATGTTACACACATACATACAGACAGACGTTTACGGACATTAATAGTAGTAGAGATGATAATGCAAAGAAATCCTATATTTTTTCATATTTCCTTAAATATCTCGGCTCCTATTGGTCGGAGAGCTTAGATCTCGCGCCAAAAGTAGCTCCAAAGCACCCAAGCAAACTTTTCCCCGCGATTATTTTGCCGTCTTCCAATTTCCTCTAACTGTGTTAGGGGCCCGGGTAGGGCCCCTTTAAAATATTTTTCGTAGTAATTTCAGCAATTATGTTAAATTATTGGTTAAGACCGCCACCCTCCTGATCCATGTATCTATGGAAAGGTTGTGTGAAGGAGTTTCGTTCAGATACGCTTTCGTTAAGATTAGAGTGCGCTCCCTGGTGGTGGAATATGGAACTAACATAACACGATATAGCTAAAATTAGAAATCTAACAATGCGATCTGTTTGAAACTTTGAGATAGTTCATAACACTTAATAAAAAGAACTTTCCGTAGATACATGGGTCGGGAGGGTGGCGGTCCTAACCAATATTTTAAGAAATTTAGAAAAGTGCCCCTCTAGGGGGGGTGAAAAGGAGGGGATGAAAACCGAAGATGCATAACTTGAATCAACCTTCACAGACCTTTTCTATGATATATCACATGGCGGGTAACAAATAAATACAGAAAAGTGGAGGGGGGGGGAACATTGGGGGATGGACACCGGAGATGCATAAACATCTCCGGCAAGAGGGGGGACAAACTGGGCTCGTGATGTCCAACAGTTTGATATGAAACACCGCTGAGTTAAGTCAAAACCAGAAGAAGTTGCAAAAGTTAACCCGTTATGGGCACGCTGAGAGGGGGAGGGGGGAAGAGAAAGATGGGGAAAAACTGGGCTCGTGATGCCCAACAGTTTGATGAGAACTCTCTCTGAGGCGGAACTTCCTACTTATAGGAGCAAAAATCACCGAGTTATTGTCTTTTGAAAAAAAATGTTTGCAAAAATTTGCTTTTTTTGGTCATTACTTTCTGGAAAGACCTCGTAAAGCTTAGTTAACATGATTTTCAGTTCGGAAATTTTAATACCTTTAATTTAAGGTGTATTATGTGGGGGTATTAGCTTAAATTAAAAAGTAAAATAAAAACGGTCGTAACTTTATGTTCGTGCCTCGTATGTCTAAGCTTGTATGTTATTCAGTCCGGAATTTAATTTACCTTTATTTTAAGGTGTATGTTGAGGGGGTGCGTGGGAAATTTAATGATGTCGAGTCTCAGATTCAATTTTGAAAGGATTTTCCATCGATTATGAGTTGTTAATTAGCTAATGACGTCCGTAATTACGGCCGGATTTTCTCGAAACCGCAAACACCGTGTGTCCGAGAAAACGGCGGTGCGAATCGACATATCATAAGACACTCTGCGTGGCCCGGGAGCGAAGGAGTTCCGGTCACAAGGGCGAATGTTACACACATACATACAGACAGACGTTTACGGACATTAATAGTAGTAGAGATGATAATGCAAAGAAATCCTATATTTTTTCATATTTCCTTAAATATCTCGGCTCCTATTGGTCGGAGAGCTTAGATCTCGCGCCAAAAGTAGCTCCAAAGCACCCAAGCAAACTTTTCCCCGCGATTATTTTGCCGTCTTCCAATTTCCTCTAACTGTGTTAGGGGCCCGGGTAGGGCCCCTTTAAAATATTTTTCGTAGTAATTTCAGCAATTATGTTAAATTATTGGTTAAGACCGCCACCCTCCTGATCCATGTATCTATGGAAAGGTTGTGTGAAGGAGTTTCGTTCAGATACGCTTTCGTTAAGATTAGAGTGCGCTCCCTGGTGGTGGAATATGGAACTAACATAACACGATATAGCTAAAATTAGAAATCTAACAATGCGATCTGTTTGAAACTTTGAGATAGTTCATAACACTTAATAAAAAGAACTTTCCGTAGATACATGGGTCGGGAGGGTGGCGGTCCTAACCAATATTTTAAGAAATTTAGAAAAGTGCCCCTCTAGGGGGGGTGAAAAGGAGGGGATGAAAACCGAAGATGCATAACTTGAATCAACCTTCACAGACCTTTTCTATGATATATCACATGGCGGGTAACAAATAAATACAGAAAAGTGGAGGGGGGGGGGAACATTGGGGGATGGACACCGGAGATGCATAAACATCTCCGGCAAGAGGGGGGACAAACTGGGCTCGTGATGTCCAACAGTTTGATATGAAACACCGCTGAGTTAAGTCAAAACCAGAAGAAGTTGCAAAAGTTAACCCGTTATGGGCACGCTGAGAGGGGGAGGGGGGAAGAGAAAGATGGGGAAAAACTGGGCTCGTGATGCCCAACAGTTTGATGAGAACTCTCTCTGAGGCGGAACTTCCTACTTATAGGAGCAAAAATCACCGAGTTATTGTCTTTTGAAAAAAAATGTTTGCAAAAATTTGCTTTTTTTGGTCATTACTTTCTGGAAAGACCTCGTAAAGCTTAGTTAACATGATTTTCAGTTCGGAAATTTTAATACCTTTAATTTAAGGTGTATTATGTGGGGGTATTAGCTTAAATTAAAAAGTAAAATAAAAACGGTCGTAACTTTATGGTCGTGCCTCGTATGTCTAAGCTTGTATGTTATTCAGTCCGGAATTTAATTTACCTTTATTTTAAGGTGTATGTTGAGGGGGTGCGTGGGAAATTTAATGATGTCGAGTCTCAGATTCAATTTTGAAAGGATTTTCCATCGATTATGAGTTGTTAATTAGCTAATGACGTCCGTAATTACGGCCGGATTTTCTCGAAACCGCAAACACCGTGTGTCCGAGAAAACGGCGGTGCGAATCGACATATCATAAGACACTCTGCGTGGCCCGGGAGCGAAGGAGTTCCGGTCACAAGGGCGAATGTTACACACATACATACAGACAGACGTTTACGGACATTAATAGTAGTAGAGATGATAATGCAAAGAAATCCTATATTTTTTCATATTTCCTTAAATATCTCGGCTCCTATTGGTCGGAGAGCTTAGATCTCGCGCCAAAAGTAGCTCCAAAGCACCCAAGCAAACTTTTCCCCGCGATTATTTTGCCGTCTTCCAATTTCCTCTAACTGTGTTAGGGGCCCGGGTAGGGCCCCTTTAAAATATTTTTCGTAGTAATTTCAGCAATTATGTTAAATTATTGGTTAAGACCGCCACCCTCCTGATCCATGTATCTATGGAAAGGTTGTGTGAAGGAGTTTCGTTCAGATACGCTTTCGTTAAGATTAGAGTGCGCTCCCTGGTGGTGGAATATGGAACTAACATAACACGATATAGCTAAAATTAGAAATCTAACAATGCGATCTGTTTGAAACTTTGAGATAGTTCATAACACTTAATAAAAAGAACTTTCCGTAGATACATGGGTCGGGAGGGTGGCGGTCCTAACCAATATTTTAAGAAATTTAGAAAAGTGCCCCTCTAGGGGGGGTGAAAAGGAGGGGATGAAAACCGAAGATGCATAACTTGAATCAACCTTCACAGACCTTTTCTATGATATATCACATGGCGGGTAACAAATAAATACAGAAAAGTGGAGGGGGGGGGGAACATTGGGGGATGGACACCGGAGATGCATAAACATCTCCGGCAAGAGGGGGGACAAACTGGGCTCGTGATGTCCAACAGTTTGATATGAAACACCGCTGAGTTAAGTCAAAACCAGAAGAAGTTGCAAAAGTTAACCCGTTATGGGCACGCTGAGAGGGGGAGGGGGGAAGAGAAAGATGGGGAAAAACTGGGCTCGTGATGCCCAACAGTTTGATGAGAACTCTCTCTGAGGCGGAACTTCCTACTTATAGGAGCAAAAATCACCGAGTTATTGTCTTTTGAAAAAAAATGTTTGCAAAAATTTGCTTTTTTTGGTCATTACTTTCTGGAAAGACCTCGTAAAGCTTAGTTAACATGATTTTCAGTTCGGAAATTTTAATACCTTTAATTTAAGGTGTATTATGTGGGGGTATTAGCTTAAATTAAAAAGTAAAATAAAAACGGTCGTAACTTTATGGTCGTGCCTCGTATGTCTAAGCTTGTATGTTATTCAGTCCGGAATTTAATTTACCTTTATTTTAAGGTGTATGTTGAGGGGGTGCGTGGGAAATTTAATGATGTCGAGTCTCAGATTCAATTTTGAAAGGATTTTCCATCGATTATGAGTTGTTAATTAGCTAATGACGTCCGTAATTACGGCCGGATTTTCTCGAAACCGCAAACACCGTGTGTCCGAGAAAACGGCGGTGCGAATCGACATATCATAAGACACTCTGCGTGGCCCGGGAGCGAAGGAGTTCCGGTCACAAGGGCGAATGTTACACACATACATACAGACAGACGTTTACGGACATTAATAGTAGTAGAGATGATAATGCAAAGAAATCCTATATTTTTTCATATTTCCTTAAATATCTCGGCTCCTATTGGTCGGAGAGCTTAGATCTCGCGCCAAAAGTAGCTCCAAAGCACCCAAGCAAACTTTTCCCCGCGATTATTTTGCCGTCTTCCAATTTCCTCTAACTGTGTTAGGGGCCCGGGTAGGGCCCCTTTAAAATATTTTTCGTAGTAATTTCAGCAATTATGTTAAATTATTGGTTAAGACCGCCACCCTCCTGATCCATGTATCTATGGAAAGGTTGTGTGAAGGAGTTTCGTTCAGATACGCTTTCGTTAAGATTAGAGTGCGCTCCCTGGTGGTGGAATATGGAACTAACATAACACGATATAGCTAAAATTAGAAATCTAACAATGCGATCTGTTTGAAACTTTGAGATAGTTCATAACACTTAATAAAAAGAACTTTCCGTAGATACATGGGTCGGGAGGGTGGCGGTCCTAACCAATATTTTAAGAAATTTAGAAAAGTGCAACTCTAGGGGGGGTGAAAAGGAGGGGATGAAAACCGAAGATGCATAACTTGAATCAACCTTCACAGACCTTTTCTATGATATATCACATGGCGGGTAACAAATAAATACAGAAAAGTGGAGGGGGGGGAACATTGGGGGATGGACACCGGAGATGCATAAACATCTCCGGCAAGAGGGGGGACAAACTGGGCTCGTGATGTCCAACAGTTTGATATGAAACACCGCTGAGTTAAGTCAAAACCAGAAGAAGTTGCAAAAGTTAACCCGTTATGGGCACGCTGAGAGGGGGAGGGGGGAAGAGAAAGATGGGGAAAAACTGGGCTCGTGATGCCCAACAGTTTGATGAGAACTCTCTCTGAGGCGGAACTTCCTACTTATAGGAGCAAAAATCACCGAGTTATTGTCTTTTGAAAAAAAATGTTTGCAAAAATTTGCTTTTTTTGGTCATTACTTTCTGGAAAGACCTCGTAAAGCTTAGTTAACATGATTTTCAGTTCGGAAATTTTAATACCTTTAATTTAAGGTGTATTATGTGGGGGTATTAGCTTAAATTAAAAAGTAAAATAAAAACGGTCGTAACTTTATGGTCGTGCCTCGTATGTCTAAGCTTGTATGTTATTCAGTCCGGAATTTAATTTACCTTTATTTTAAGGTGTATGTTGAGGGGGTGCGTGGGAAATTTAATGATGTCGAGTCTCAGATTCAATTTTGAAAGGATTTTCCATCGATTATGAGTTGTTAATTAGCTAATGACGTCCGTAATTACGGCCGGATTTTCTCGAAACCGCAAACACCGTGTGTCCGAGAAAACGGCGGTGCGAATCGACATATCATAAGACACTCTGCGTGGCCCGGGAGCGAAGGAGTTCCGGTCACAAGGGCGAATGTTACACACATACATACAGACAGACGTTTACGGACATTAATAGTAGTAGAGGTGATAATGCAAAGAAATCCTATATTTTTTCATATTTCCTTAAATATCTCGGCTCCTATTGGTCGGAGAGCTTAGATCTCGCGCCAAAAGTAGCTCCGAAGCACCCAAGCAAACTTTTCCCCGCGATTATTTTGCCGTCTTCCAATTTCCTCTAACTGTGTTAGGGGCCCGGGTAGGGCCCCTTTAAAATATTTTTCGTAGTAATTTCAGCAATTATGTTAAATTATTGGTTAAGACCGCCACGCTCCTGATCCATGTATCTATGGAAAGGTTGTGTGAAGGAGTTTCGTTCAGATACGCTTTCGTTAAGATTAGAGTGCGCTCCCTGGTGGTGGAATATGGAACTAACATAACACGATATAGCTAAAATTAGAAATCTAACAATGCGATCTGTTTGAAACTTTGAGATAGTTCATAACACTTAATAAAAAGAACTTTCCGTAGATACATGGGTCGGGAGGGTGGCGGTCCTAACCAATATTTTAAGAAATTTAGAAAAGTGCCCCTCTAGGGGGGGTGAAAAGGAGGGGATGAAAACCGAAGATGCATAACTTGAATCAACCTTCACAGACCTTTTCTATGATATATCACATGGCGGGTAACAAATAAATACAGAAAAGTGGAGGGGGGGGGAACATTGGGGGATGGACACCGGAGATGCATAAACATCTCCGGCAAGAGGGGGGACAAACTGGGCTCGTGATGTCCAACAGTTTGATATGAAACACCGCTGAGTTAAGTCAAAACCAGAAGAAGTTGCAAAAGTTAACCCGTTATGGGCACGCTGAGAGGGGGAGGGGGGAAGAGAAAGATGGGGAAAAACTGGGCTCGTGATGCCCAACAGTTTGATGAGAACTCTCTCTGAGGCGGAACTTCCTACTTATAGGAGCAAAAATCACCGAGTTATTGTCTTTTGAAAAAAAATGTTTGCAAAAATTTGATTTTTTTGGTCATTACTTTCTGGAAAGACCTCGTAAAGCTTAGTTAACATGATTTTCAGTTCGGAAATTTTAATACCTTTAATTTAAGGTGTATTATGTGGGGGTATTAGCTTAAATTAAAAAGTAAAATAAAAACGGTCGTAACTTTATGGTCGTGCCTCGTATGTCTAAGCTTGTATGTTATTCAGTCCGGAATTTAATTTACCTTTATTTTAAGGTGTATGTTGAGGGGGTGCGTGGGAAATTTAATGATGTCGAGTCTCAGATTCAATTTTGAAAGGATTTTCCATCGATTATGAGTTGTTAATTAGCTAATGACGTCCGTAATTACGGCCGGATTTTCTCGAAACCGCAAACACCGTGTGTCCGAGAAAACGGCGGTGCGAATCGACATATCATAAGACACTCTGCGTGGCCCGGGAGCGAAGGAGTTCCGGTCACAAGGGCGAATGTTACACACATACATACAGACAGACGTTTACGGACATTAATAGTAGTAGAGATGATAATGCAAAGAAATCCTATATTTTTTCATATTTCCTTAAATATCTCGGCTCCTATTGGTCGGAGAGCTTAGATCTCGCGCCAAAAGTAGCTCCGAAGCACCCAAGCAAACTTTTCCCCGCGATTATTTTGCCGTCTTCCAATTTCCTCTAACTGTGTTAGGGGCCCGGGTAGGGCCCCTTTAAAATATTTTTCGTAGTAATTTCAGCAATTATGTTAAATTATTGGTTAAGACCGCCACCCTCCTGATCCATGTATCTATGGAAAGGTTGTGTGAAGGAGTTTCGTTCAGATACGCTTTCGTTAAGATTAGAGTGCGCTCCCTGGTGGTGGAATATGGAACTAACATAACACGATATAGCTAAAATTAGAAATCTAACAATGCGATCTGTTTGAAACTTTGAGATAGTTCATAACACTTAATAAAAAGAACTTTCCGTAGATACATGGGTCGGGAGGGTGGCGGTCCTAACCAATATTTTAAGAAATTTAGAAAAGTGCCCCTCTAGGGGGGGTGAAAAGGAGGGGATGAAAACCGAAGATGCATAACTTGAATCAACCTTCACAGACCTTTTCTATGATATATCACATGGCGGGTAACAAATAAATACAGAAAAGTGGAGGGGGGGGGGAACATTGGGGGATGGACACCGGAGATGCATAAACATCTCCGGCAAGAGGGGGGACAAACTGGGCTCGTGATGTCCAACAGTTTGATATGAAACACCGCTGAGTTAAGTCAAAACCAGAAGAAGTTGCAAAAGTTAACCCGTTATGGGCACGCTGAGAGGGGGAGGGGGGAAGAGAAAGATGGGGAAAAACTGGGCTCGTGATGCCCAACAGTTTGATGAGAACTCTCTCTGAGGCGGAACTTCCTACTTATAGGAGCAAAAATCACCGAGTTATTGTCTTTTGAAAAAAAATGTTTGCAAAAATTTGCTTTTTTTGGTCATTACTTTCTGGAAAGACCTCGTAAAGCTTAGTTAACATGATTTTCAGTTCGGAAATTTTAATACCTTTAATTTAAGGTGTATTATGTGGGGGTATTAGCTTAAATTAAAAAGTAAAATAAAAACGGTCGTAACTTTATGGTCGTGCCTCGTATGTCTAAGCTTGTATGTTATTCAGTCCGGAATTTAATTTACCTTTATTTTAAGGTGTATGTTGAGGGGGTGCGTGGGAAATTTAATGATGTCGAGTCTCAGATTCAATTTTGAAAGGATTTTCCATCGATTATGAGTTGTTAATTAGCTAATGACGTCCGTAATTACGGCCGGATTTTCTCGAAACCGCAAACACCGTGTGTCCGAGAAAACGGCGGTGCGAATCGACATATCATAAGACACTCTGCGTGGCCCGGGAGCGAAGGAGTTCCGGTCACAAGGGCGAATGTTACACACATACATACAGACAGACGTTTACGGACATTAATAGTAGTAGAGATGATAATGCAAAGAAATCCTATATTTTTTCATATTTCCTTAAATATCTCGGCTCCTATTGGTCGGAGAGCTTAGATCTCGCGCCAAAAGTAGCTCCAAAGCACCCAAGCAAACTTTTCCCCGCGATTATTTTGCCGTCTTCCAATTTCCTCTAACTGTGTTAGGGGCCCGGGTAGGGCCCCTTTAAAATATTTTTCGTAGTAATTTCAGCAATTATGTTAAATTATTGGTTAAGACCGCCACCCTCCTGATCCATGTATCTATGGAAAGGTTGTGTGAAGGAGTTTCGTTCAGATACGCTTTCGTTAAGATTAGAGTGCGCTCCCTGGTGGTGGAATATGGAACTAACATAACACGATATAGCTAAAATTAGAAATCTAACAATGCGATCTGTTTGAAACTTTGAGATAGTTCATAACACTTAATAAAAAGAACTTTCCGTAGATACATGGGTCGGGAGGGTGGCGGTCCTAACCAATATTTTAAGAAATTTAGAAAAGTGCAACTCTAGGGGGGGTGAAAAGGAGGGGATGAAAACCGAAGATGCATAACTTGAATCAACCTTCACAGACCTTTTCTATGATATATCACATGGCGGGTAACAAATAAATACAGAAAAGTGGAGGGGGGGGAACATTGGGGGATGGACACCGGAGATGCATAAACATCTCCGGCAAGAGGGGGGACAAACTGGGCTCGTGATGTCCAACAGTTTGATATGAAACACCGCTGAGTTAAGTCAAAACCAGAAGAAGTTGCAAAAGTTAACCCGTTATGGGCACGCTGAGAGGGGGAGGGGGGAAGAGAAAGATGGGGAAAAACTGGGCTCGTGATGCCCAACAGTTTGATGAGAACTCTCTCTGAGGCGGAACTTCCTACTTATAGGAGCAAAAATCACCGAGTTATTGTCTTTTGAAAAAAAATGTTTGCAAAAATTTGCTTTTTTTGGTCATTACTTTCTGGAAAGACCTCGTAAAGCTTAGTTAACATGATTTTCAGTTCGGAAATTTTAATACCTTTAATTTAAGGTGTATTATGTGGGGGTATTAGCTTAAATTAAAAAGTAAAATAAAAACGGTCGTAACTTTATGGTCGTGCCTCGTATGTCTAAGCTTGTATGTTATTCAGTCCGGAATTTAATTTACCTTTATTTTAAGGTGTATGTTGAGGGGGTACGTGGGAAATTTAATGATGTCGAGTCTCAGATTCAATTTTGAAAGGATTTTCCATCGATTATGAGTTGTTAATTAGCTAATGACGTCCGTAATTACGGCCGGATTTTCTCGAAACCGCAAACACCGTGTGTCCGAGAAAACGGCGGTGCGAATCGACATATCATAAGACACTCTGCGTGGCCCGGGAGCGAAGGAGTTCCGGTCACAAGGGCGAATGTTACACACATACATACAGACAGACGTTTACGGACATTAATAGTAGTAGAGGTGATAATGCAAAGAAATCCTATATTT
This sequence comes from Maratus speciosus, assembly GCA_963932465.1. Taxonomy (NCBI): domain Eukaryota; kingdom Metazoa; phylum Arthropoda; class Arachnida; order Araneae; family Salticidae; genus Maratus; species Maratus speciosus. The sequence goes on along the minus strand of OZ010800.1, from coordinate 81,529,799 downwards.
TTTCATATTTCCTTAAATATCTCGGCTCCTATTGGTCGGAGAGCTTAGATCTCGCGCCAAAAGTAGCTCCGAAGCACCCAAGCAAACTTTTCCCCGCGATTATTTTGCCGTCTTCCAATTTCCTCTAACTGTGTTAGGGGCCCGGGTAGGGCCCCTTTAAAATATTTTTCGTAGTAATTTCAGCAATTATGTTAAATTATTGGTTAAGACCGCCACGCTCCTGATCCATGTATCTATGGAAAGGTTGTGTGAAGGAGTTTCGTTCAGATACGCTTTCGTTAAGATTAGAGTGCGCTCCCTGGTGGTGGAATATGGAACTAACATAACACGATATAGCTAAAATTAGAAATCTAACAATGCGATCTGTTTGAAACTTTGAGATAGTTCATAACACTTAATAAAAAGAACTTTCCGTAGATACATGGGTCGGGAGGGTGGCGGTCCTAACCAATATTTTAAGAAATTTAGAAAAGTGCCCCTCTAGGGGGGGTGAAAAGGAGGGGATGAAAACCGAAGATGCATAACTTGAATCAACCTTCACAGACCTTTTCTATGATATATCACATGGCGGGTAACAAATAAATACAGAAAAGTGGAGGGGGGGGGAACATTGGGGGATGGACACCGGAGATGCATAAACATCTCCGGCAAGAGGGGGGACAAACTGGGCTCGTGATGTCCAACAGTTTGATATGAAACACCGCTGAGTTAAGTCAAAACCAGAAGAAGTTGCAAAAGTTAACCCGTTATGGGCACGCTGAGAGGGGGAGGGGGGAAGAGAAAGATGGGGAAAAACTGGGCTCGTGATGCCCAACAGTTTGATGAGAACTCTCTCTGAGGCGGAACTTCCTACTTATAGGAGCAAAAATCACCGAGTTATTGTCTTTTGAAAAAAAATGTTTGCAAAAATTTGATTTTTTTGGTCATTACTTTCTGGAAAGACCTCGTAAAGCTTAGTTAACATGATTTTCAGTTCGGAAATTTTAATACCTTTAATTTAAGGTGTATTATGTGGGGGTATTAGCTTAAATTAAAAAGTAAAATAAAAACGGTCGTAACTTTATGGTCGTGCCTCGTATGTCTAAGCTTGTATGTTATTCAGTCCGGAATTTAATTTACCTTTATTTTAAGGTGTATGTTGAGGGGGTGCGTGGGAAATTTAATGATGTCGAGTCTCAGATTCAATTTTGAAAGGATTTTCCATCGATTATGAGTTGTTAATTAGCTAATGACGTCCGTAATTACGGCCGGATTTTCTCGAAACCGCAAACACCGTGTGTCCGAGAAAACGGCGGTGCGAATCGACATATCATAAGACACTCTGCGTGGCCCGGGAGCGAAGGAGTTCCGGTCACAAGGGCGAATGTTACACACATACATACAGACAGACGTTTACGGACATTAATAGTAGTAGAGATGATAATGCAAAGAAATCCTATATTTTTTCATATTTCCTTAAATATCTCGGCTCCTATTGGTCGGAGAGCTTAGATCTCGCGCCAAAAGTAGCTCCGAAGCACCCAAGCAAACTTTTCCCCGCGATTATTTTGCCGTCTTCCAATTTCCTCTAACTGTGTTAGGGGCCCGGGTAGGGCCCCTTTAAAATATTTTTCGTAGTAATTTCAGCAATTATGTTAAATTATTGGTTAAGACCGCCACCCTCCTGATCCATGTATCTATGGAAAGGTTGTGTGAAGGAGTTTCGTTCAGATACGCTTTCGTTAAGATTAGAGTGCGCTCCCTGGTGGTGGAATATGGAACTAACATAACACGATATAGCTAAAATTAGAAATCTAACAATGCGATCTGTTTGAAACTTTGAGATAGTTCATAACACTTAATAAAAAGAACTTTCCGTAGATACATGGGTCGGGAGGGTGGCGGTCCTAACCAATATTTTAAGAAATTTAGAAAAGTGCCCCTCTAGGGGGGGTGAAAAGGAGGGGATGAAAACCGAAGATGCATAACTTGAATCAACCTTCACAGACCTTTTCTATGATATATCACATGGCGGGTAACAAATAAATACAGAAAAGTGGAGGGGGGGGAACATTGGGGGATGGACACCGGAGATGCATAAACATCTCCGGCAAGAGGGGGGACAAACTGGGCTCGTGATGTCCAACAGTTTGATATGAAACACCGCTGAGTTAAGTCAAAACCAGAAGAAGTTGCAAAAGTTAACCCGTTATGGGCACGCTGAGAGGGGGAGGGGGGAAGAGAAAGATGGGGAAAAACTGGGCTCGTGATGCCCAACAGTTTGATGAGAACTCTCTCTGAGGCGGAACTTCCTACTTATAGGAGCAAAAATCACCGAGTTATTGTCTTTTGAAAAAAAATGTTTGCAAAAATTTGCTTTTTTTGGTCATTACTTTCTGGAAAGACCTCGTAAAGCTTAGTTAACATGATTTTCAGGTCGGAAATTTTAATACCTTTAATTTAAGGTGTATTATGTGGGGGTATTAGCTTAAATTAAAAAGTAAAATAAAAACGGTCGTAACTTTATGGTCGTGCCTCGTATGTCTAAGCTTGTATGTTATTCAGTCCGGAATTTAATTTACCTTTATTTTAAGGTGTATGTTGAGGGGGTGCGTGGGAAATTTAATGATGTCGAGTCTCAGATTCAATTTTGAAAGGATTTTCCATCGATTATGAATTGTTAATTAGCTAATGACGTCCGTAATTACGGCCGGATTTTCTCGAAACCGCAAACACCGTGTGTCCGAGAAAACGGCGGTGCGAATCGACATATCATAAGACACTCTGCGTGGCCCGGGAGCGAAGGAGTTCCGGTCACAAGGGCGAATGTTACACACATACATACAGACAGACGTTTACGGACATTAATAGTAGTAGAGATGTTAAACACCATAGAATTTAAGCGAATAATTATTGATTATGCAAGAATCCTAGATTTCAAACGGAAATTTCTTTTCTCCTTTATTTATTTTATATTTTACTAATTGCGTAACTCTCCGCATGTAGAAACTGAGTGAAAAAAGTTCGACAGATGTTGGAAAAAACACCCGTTAGGATTTTCTTTCAATGATATTGCAGGGGAATTCTAAGAATATATTATTTTTGTTTTTATTTTTCCCTTTTCCTTTCGACTTTTCAACTTACCATAAATTCATTTCTTATTTAATCTAGTATTGATGGGAGATTACTTTTGATGCTATGTAACTTTTTACCAGCCAATGTCACTGAATACAATAATCTTTTTTATTCTTACTTACTGAAATAATGGTTATTTATAATTTTGTTTCTCTTGGGCATATTTCCATTCATAATTCGACAGAATGGATTAATGATGAATTAAATTATAACTTTTCAAGTACAGGTTGGTCACAAAACAACTTTGCCTCTATATGTATAGTCCAAGAGCTGTTAAGCATTTTAGGGAAGGTATTTGAGGCACCCTGAAAATTTGTGCAACATTTCTTTTGTAATGGCTGAATACAAAATCGAATGTCTGGCTGAAGGATCGTGGCCCAAAAACTGTGCCAGACACGTGTCGAGTGCCATTCTTTTTTTGACTACCCAAAAAAGGTATTTGAGGCACGCTGAGATTGAGACAGAATAATATCTGTACTTAGAAAAAAAATATTTTGAAAACGACAGACACTTTAGTCGGCCCAAAAACTGTGCCAGACACGTGTCAAGTGCTATTCTTTTTTTGACTACCCAAAAAAGGTATTTGAGGTACGCTGAGATTGAGACAGAATAATATTTATGCTTAGAAAAAAATATTTTGAAAATGACAGACACTTTAGTCGACACAAAACCTGTGCCAGACACGTGTCAAGTGCCATTTTTGTCTGGCACAGTTTTTGGGCCACGATCCTTCAGCCAGACATTCGATTTTGTATTCAGGCATTACAAAAGAAGTGTTGCACAAATTTTCAGGGTGCCTCAAATACCTACTCAAAAATGTTCAACAGCTCTCCTACTAGTACTTCTAGCGGCTGGTCCGTTCAACCGATCGAGATGGGATTTCAGATATAGTTATTCAGAAGCATGAGCTCGGGATTCTGTGAATGGCAACAAAATTGCGCTCACTGTTACGGTTATAGGTTCAGAAAATCGAAATTTTCGAACAGCAATGCCCCTTTTTTCCCGTCGCAAAATGCTCAGCGCATGCGAAAACACTAAAGGATGTTGGAACGGTACGTCTATCACAAAAATGGGCATATTATGCACGCACAAAATCCACTCTGCGAACGAGCAGATAAAGGACGATCGGGATGCACGGATGCAATTTGCATATGACAGATTCAAGACACCAATCACTGATTGCTACACAGTTCGGAGAAAAGAAAACTTTTATTTGGATTACATATTTTCCACATGGGTGTCATCACAGGTAATTAGGTATTGCAAGCGGGAGACTATTTACAATACAATCGAACGTAACATAGCATGAGGGATTTTTTCAATCTGACATATGATAGAGTCCATATATGCGAAGAGTTCAGTCGTTATCACCATCATATGGGATAAGAAATTAATTTGCAAAGTCCGTACGTTATTGATGGTCTCTCGCATCCAGCATCTGGACGCGGTGGTACCGGCATGGAAACATCGGATTACAGAGCGCAGTACGTTTTAGAACCGTTGTTTTCGGTATATCCAATACACGAGCTGCACCTCTTGCATCCGTCCTGAAGTATCTATATCATGCACATGCATAACAGTGTCTGTCCTCAGGAACAGTTGGTCTGCAGGATCGCGGTCTATCACTAGTGCTGCCAGTTTCTTCGAATTTTTTTACTAAAACACGCAGAGCTTGCGGGGTACATGGGCCACGTATTTGGTTATGGTTTCGACGGTAAACACGGAATACTTCCGCGGCATTCATTCCATTTTGATAATAGAGTTTTACCAATTCACCACGAACTTTCGCTGGCAGAGTCATTTCATCGGCATGTGTGAGCTGCCAACAGAAGAACCAACATTCCCACCTCGCTTTTTATCCGTTTTCTATTTTCAAAATCTGTTGAATGTCGTTCTGTGAATGGTGTCTTGCCTCTGTAATATGCAAATTTCATCGATGCGACCCGACCGCGTTTTTTTAGGCCGTTCGCAAAGGCAATTTTTGTGCGTGCATAACGCGCCCGTTTCTTGTGATACACGTACGGTTCCAACGCTCTTTAGGGTTTTCGCATGCACTGAGCTTTTTGCGACGGGAAAAATGAGCGTTGCCATTCGAAACATTCGAGTTTCTGTACCTATAACCGTATCCGTGAGCGCCATTTTGTTGGCGTTCATAGAATCCAGAGCTCAAAACTTTGAATAACTATATCGGAAATTTCATCTCGATCGGTTGGATGGAACGACCGCTAGAGGTCCATATATCGGCAAAGATTTTTTATGTCCACCGTGTATATTAAGTTATTGGTGAGAGATTTGAAAAATATTGTTTCTTATTGTTAAAATATAGTTACTATTGTTAATTAATGTTCGATAAAATATATAAGAAGATTATTATTGAATATTAAGATATAAGAAAGTTAAGAAAGAGTAGTTTGAGTATTGTGAGTACTTATGCATGATGCTGTAATTTTGAAGACATAAAGTGTTATAAATCAGTGAAAACATTAAATGATTATACTTAGCAAATAGATTTAGTCTTTTAATATTGTTGATAACATCTGAAGAAATTCAAATGATAGGGCTTACTAGAGAATTTACAGAAAGTTGGTAACAGTAAGGTATCACTATTTCAATAATAAGGCTTTAATATAGAGTGCATATAGTTACAGTTTTTGCAGTTGTGAGAAACTATCAAAAATGTTCTATTTTGATCTGGTCCTCAACTGTAGCGTAGTATGAAGAAAATACCGTATGAACTGTAGCGTAGTATGAAGACAATAAATCATCCCAACTAAAAACCTGAAGGAGATTGATACTCAGTTGAAATTTTGTACATATTGTAAAACTTTTAAGATTTAATTTTATTATTATTTTTACGTTATATTCATGCTTTTCTTTCATTCATGTTTGGTCATTGATTATGAGCTTATTACATATTACCTAACTTATAAATTGTAAGGAAAACTCCTAAGTTACGGATATTAAGTTATAGAAATTAAACTAATGTTTAATCGTCATTTGGAAGGAGCTGTAAATTTCTAAAGCAAATCCTAGACAATTTTCAATATTATCAATATCGGTTATTATTGTAAGTAAATTAGCTAATAAGTTGTTAGTAAAATAAGAGGAAATTATATTGTACATAATTTACTCCAGCATAATTTACTCCATGTTGCAAAATTATTAAATATTGTACTTGTATTTAAAAAACAATTCCAACTTATTCACGTTTACAAAATAAAAGATTAATTTGGCTTTAATAAAATTCAGAGATTTTTTGACATTGAATAAAGTACAAGGTAACTTATTTTGTAATCCGATTTCGTGCTTTCCCTTTTACAAACTTGCAGGCAATGGATCTACCAGTTCATCTGTTTTTAAGGGGGGATAATGTTATTGATTTTATTGATTTTATCGATGTTATTACTAAACATTTTAGTCGCGATATTCCTTAAATTATTCTTTTCGGAATATTTAATATTTACCTACTTTAATAATATATATCTATTATTCCTATTTAAATTCCCCTTAATCTAAAACGCGTATATCAATAATATCTTATTTCAAATCCTTAACTTAAAATTTTAGATTCCTTCATATATTTTATAAGCTACCCTATCTATCATATTCTGCGTAAAGTGAATTTTTATGTTCGAAGGTTTTGAAAAGCCATTTTCTTTTCCATTCCTAATTTCCATTCTACAAAACACATTTCCCGCACTTGACTTTTCACCCTAAAAAGCTTCCGATCATAAAACTGAAATTCTTTTTATTTAAGCCTCGCCCTTTGTCCCGATTGATTCTAAACAATCGTCTGAGAGGTGCCAACCTTTTCTAATTCGATCGTTTCGTGTGCTACGTAATCAATTTATCTTTACGCCGAATTGACAAAATTGAGCTTCACGGGCCCGAACGCAGATTTCAGAGATTTACACAGAATTTCGTCTCTCTTCAAGTGGTGAAATAGCTATCCGGTGTTTTCAGACGTCGCACAGTGGAGTATTTGACCCAAAAACCTGCCCAAAAATGCAAAAATTAAAATTTTGTCAACAATTGTCAAAATCATATTTTTTAATAGCTAGCTAATTGGCGCGTCGATGTCTATTTTAGGAACCTGAGTTAAATCCGGTGGCTCCTGACCTCAGTTGAAGAGGAAGTTTCTTTGTGAAAGGACGTGGATTTTTGTTGCTTTTTGGCATTGTTGATATGTTTAAATATAATTTTTTTGTTGCTCAATGAATTGTTGAATTGAAACTAAACAGAGCTTACGTATTTAACAAAGGTCCGAGCTTGGTGTTAAACTATGTGTTAATTTAAATAGTTTAGTTTTGAATGCAATAAAAAACATAAAATTTGTAAAAGGGTTATTTTTAAAAAGCGTTTTTGGCTCTAATTTAAACATATCGAAAGCTTTTTAAATATTTGCCGGGCTTTGCCGGATCATTTTTGAATTATAATCGCATTAAATCTCATATAGTCTTAAATGTCAATTTCTACAAAAACACTTCCGCATATTGTTGCCATTTTTATATATAATTTTTTTTCGGGATGATTATTTAAATGTTCCGTTTTGCGGCCACCGAATTAAAGAGATAAGAACTATATATTTACTGTCGTATTGTAGGTTTTTAGCTCACGGGATATTAGCCGAGAGCTTTTGCTCTACAGATTCTGTGTGTATGTTTGTACGTATGTAGGTACATACATACGCACGCAACTCGATATTTCTTGATAGAAATATCCGATCGCTTTCAAATTTCATTAATTGTATTATTAACTGAAAAAGTGTTCCCTATCTAGTTTCGGGGGCTCATAGGTGGAAAATAAAGGAAGAAAGGATGGAATTAAATATGGCTGGAGTAAATGCAGAAATGATCAAATGTTGCAAGGAATATTGGAAATCATAACAAGTGGGCTTTGACGAAAAAAAAATCCAAACATGCGCAGAAGAAACAACAAGGCCTGAACCTGCATGTGAACCTTTACAATTGGCACCCTATGATTCCAACAATGCACAAGATTTTGATTCATGATACCACTGCAATTAAGAAAGCAGTCATACTTATTGAACAATGTAATAATCAGAAGAAGCTGCCGATGCCAGAAACAAACACTTTACACCAGTCATACCTTTTTTCACGCGGGCCACAAAAAGTAATTTCCGACTTCAGGCGGGCCAATATAGACTGGTCTAAATATAAGTTTCCGACTTTAGGTGGGCTTTTAAAGAGGTTAAAAAAGCGTAATTAAAAAACATTAGTAGTATAACACTGCAATATAACAAAGTTAATATTATCACTAGGGTTGAACGTTTCTCGCGGAAAAAAATATCACCGAAAAAAGATTAACACCCCTGTTTCCAAATAATAAACTTTATAGTAGATTTCTATTGCAAATGTTGTAGAAATATGCCGCGAAGTTTGATGGTTGACAATAGTGTTGGAAAATGTTTTCGGTGCCAATTTTTTAAGCGACGAAAGTTCAATCCTAAAAAGTAGTATTAGCTATATTTTAATAAGTATGAAACGTAATATTATAACAATGTAAGAATTTCTAAGGAGGGTTTCTCTAATAAATCAATCTTTTGCTCAATTAAAAAAAATAATTTCAGAAATATATAGTGAAAACATAATTTGGAATGATGTTTAATTATTGTTAAAAATTAAGAAATGAATACATCACTGTAGGCCAAGAAGGACTACATGAAAAAAGAACTTTTGACTAAGGAAACAGCTTTTAACATAACTTTAAGTTAATTATAAATAACAGGACAGATTTTATCTTCCTATGAAAATATATAAAATAACGCTGAAAATCTTAAATACTTTTTATGCGCATGTCAATTAATTGTATAAGTATGAATTAATGATTGTGTGTTTCAGGCCGCACATAAAACTTCGCTGGGACACGTGTGGCCAGCGGGCCGCATGTTTAGTATGGCTGCTATAGACAGTACCGTACAAAGTACTCAAGAACGTGGAATAGAGAATTTTGAAACAGAGGTGTCCCAAATTGACTTCTTTTAAGCAGTGATCCTTTTATAAGCTGCTCTAGACAAAGACAAAGGGAAAAGAGCGAGCCATGCAGTAGCGAGACCTACAACTTCTTCTTCCAGCTAGGTCTGATGGTAGCTTTGATAAAGGCCAAAAAGAGAGTGATGAAAAAGGTGTAAAACTGAGTTCCGAAAAATCAGATTGAAGCTGGCAACCTATTAAATACACTGTAAAACTAGCATCTATATACTGTACAGATTCCACTTTACTAAATATATTATTAAATGTAACTTTATCAAATTTGAATAATCATTATTAAATGCAATATAAATAAAATAAATATTATTAAAGCAAATTAAATGTAAATAATAAATTTTATCTATAGTAAAATTAAATATACTTATTAAAACATTACTAGTATATAAAACAATCTATCAATAATTACTTTTCTCTCATAAACAGTAAACATTTAAGGCTGCTAGTCACCAAACTTCCAAATTCCCTTCGGTAATGTTAAGTGTATGAGTATGTGATGTATTCGTATTTTAAAATATCTACTTAGTAAATTAATAGTTTAACTTCTTTTTTCTTTGTGCCCTTCTTAAATGATGTCTTTTTTTTCATAGTTTTCAAAGTATTTATAAAATATACTTATTATTATGTGAATTGTTAAAATCTTACTAAAACTTTGCCAGCTTTAAAGATATAAAATATTAAACTAAACTATGGATTTCTATGTATAATACATAGTATGCTAAAAGTTAATTCACTGAAACGCATAACACAGTTAAAAATTTCCATTCAACCATTTCCAAGAACAAACGGAAATGTGCTTGAGAACTTTTGTGCAACCCTGTATATCATCTATAGAATGTGTCCACACCAAGTAATATTTAAAAATAATAACAATTCAGTTTAAAAACGCATATCACAACTACAAACGCACTTCCAGCAATTATTGGTTGTAGATTTCAATAATTAAATTTATTCTTCAGCCAATTTTTTGCGTGTGTCCCTGTAAAAGTGTAAATGAACGATATATTCTATGCATACCTTATGTACCTTAGTACACCTCAGTGATGTACCGGGTGATTATAATTAAAGTTACGATTTCAAAAATCGATAATTTTAAAACTACTGATAAGAATGACTTGATATTTGAGCAGAACAATCCTGAGGCAATGAAATTTTGTTTGGCGAAGGAAAAATATCAGTTCCAAAATGTGCCGATAGATGGCGCTGTCGGGGTTCACATTGTCTGGAGATATGAAAATTACTAATACGTGACATGCGCACCGCAGACATAACTGCCATAAAAATGCAGAGCCTCTTTGCCCGAATGCTTCATCATGACTCTGACTATGAAGGATCGCGCTCTGCTCTTGATGCTTTTTTATAAGAACGATGACTGTGCACTTACAGGTATTAGGAAGTTTCGGACATTAAAATCTATAAACAGGGGTCCAATAAGCATAAATGGCCTGTGAAAAATGATTACTAAATTCGAAGAGACCGGTTCATTTAACGTTGAACAGGGTAGAGGAAGGAAACCAGTTTCGACTACGGCCATGGAAAATGTGGCTACAGCATTACAAGAACAGACTCACAGTGAGGCTGGAATCAGCAGTGCACGGAGAACTGGCCAAACACTGGATATGCCGAGCAGCACGGTGCGTAAATTCCTACGGAACATCTTGCGCTGTTATCCGTACAAGATAACTCATGCGCAGGACCCGCTGACCTGGAAGCACGTCAATCTTTTGCACTACAATTTCTTGTCCGGATGGAAGTGGACAACGAATGACCATGGAACATTCTGCGGTCTGACGAAGCCCACTTTCGTTTGCAAAGTTCTGTAAATTCGCAAAATTGCAGCATATGGGCGACCGAGAATACGTCCCAGCTACAGCCATTACCTCTTCAGTCTTAAAAGATCACTGTGTGATGCGGAATAACAGCAGCGTTTATCGTCGGTCCGTTTTCCTTCGAGGAGATCACACATGCGGGTTCCGTTACCTGCACCGTTACTGGCAAGTGGTGTGAAGCACTTTTGCGTAGCCATGTCCTTCCTGCACTTCAGCAGCGTCAGTGTGTGGATCGCACAATATTCATGCAAGATGGCTCTCCGTACATTGCTACTCCTGTGAAGCAGCTACTGAGTTCTAATTTCGGAGATGATAGGATCATAAGCCGCCATTTTCCAACAACGTGGCCGCCACGTTCCCCCGACTTAAACCTGTGTGGTTTCTGGCTTTGGGGGTACCTGGAGAGTGTTGTTTACAACGGGCGAATTCAGAATCTAGCCGATTTGAAGGCAAGCATCACACATCACACCCATTGCATCAGTACAGATACCCTCTGATCTGTTGTGGAGCATGCCCTTTAGAGATTCCAATTACTGCGGAACAAGGCGGAGGGCATATCGAACAACTTATGTTTTAATCATCAGTAAGGTGTTTGTTCCATGCAGCTCTTTTTTTTAATTTTTGTCATTATCGCTGTTGTCGCTGTAAACACGGAGTCTTGTCTTTTCGCTAATAAATTTTTAGTAAACCCCTGAACTCTATTTTTTTCTTTTGACTAACAACATTCCTGTGTTTAACGATTACATTTTTGGTCTTTCCCCTTGACATTACGCTGACAACGCCATCTATCCTCACATTTTTGAACTATATTTTTCCTTTGCCAAACAAAATTTCATTGCCTCACGATTGCTCTGCTAAAATATCAAGTCATTCTGACCAGTAGTTTTAAAATTATCGACTTTTGAAATCGTAACTTTAATTATAATCACCCTGTATATAAATTTCAGTACGTTTAAAATGGTGTGATATCATTAAAATACAGAGCAAACGATTTTTTCCCATAGTCCCATGTAAGGGAATTCTTATGAGTGCTCCTGTAAATGAAGTGTAAATGCTGTAGGCTTCATTTACAATACCAAACATGCCATAGTGATACCCAGTAACATTTAAGAATTTCAAAGCAATTCGACTCTATTTAAGTAGAAAGATATTTTTGACCAAGATTTCGGGTCAAATACTCCCCTGTGTCTCGTATAATATGAGGATTGCTTAACCAATATCTTTTGAAGCAGCATCGCGCGCTCTAAGACATTTTTGTCGACTATAACATGGGAATAGTTGAAATGTTCTGTTATCAATAAACAACAGTTCACGTTTAAAGATGACTTCGTATTATTTTGGAGGAATACTCAGTGTGATCCTTGCCTACCCACTTTGCTATTTTCGACTGCATAACTGTTCATTAGTGATCTTTGCTGGTCACTATAACATCGTCTTCGACTGAATATAATTTTCAACTGTGTTATTTTCTACTGATGATGGCATCAAAACGGTGGATTATTTATTCGGTCATGTTCCACTCGCCCCAGAACCCTTCAAATCACTACATGTATACGAGTATATATGGTCTAGGAAGTAGGGTTATATATATAATTTTTCAAAATCTACTGTCTGAGTAGAAGAAAACTCGTCGAAAATTAAGCTCATCAAAGAACCATCAGTTGGCAATTATTTGTCAATTCATGAAAAGGTTAAAATAATTGTCATATTTTGGCAACTATGCAAACCTTTTATTTCAACTTGGTTACTATGTAGGGAAGCTACATAAACAAAATGGATGCCTTCTTAAAAACATTAAGAAAAAACCTCTTCCCCAAATCAAACCAAATGCGATCGAGACAACGAAACAGCGTCCTCCTGAAAAGATTCAATTCTGAGAAATTGTGTGGAGGATGTGAGGTTCGAAACTAGCCATATCCAGAAAACCAAGTTTTGGGAAATCGCGAAAAACGTTTAACTGCGATCCTTGGTTTTTATTGAAAACCAAGATTTTACAACAGAAATACACGATAAAACTATTTTTTTTTTCAGATTGCAGTGTTTTTTCGGTGCAAGCTTACTAATATAATAGATTAAAGAAGAAAAAAAGATTTTTTTTTTTTTTTTTTGGAGTGAGTTTTGGAGCTCACATCCTAAAATGATTGAAAAACAAAGTACGATTCTATTCCAAATGCAGGTTTGATCCTTTAAATTATTCTTCGAACAATAAAGAATCAATATTTTTCTTTTATAAAAGACATATTTACTTTCGTAATAATAGGAAAATTTATTTCGCATAAATTATTAAAATAGCTTGTTTCATTTATGCTAAATAATATCTGTAAATTATTTTCACATAGAAATACAGATATGTATTACAAATAATTCACAATATTGTAGTTTGTATTGTCACTTGTGAGAATGTGTTGTTTCAAAGAAAACTTTATTTTTTTTCTTTCTCAAATAATTCTTTATCTGTATTAAAATTAACTATTTTACGCGACTCTCTCTTTCAAATTACTATGTATTTCAGAATGTATTATCGGAAATTATTCATGCATTAACAAAATTGTGAACTGAATAACAAGAAGTTTATTTTACTATTATATATATATATATATTTAATTTGCTTCTCTCACGTAGATAACATTATAAGTTTAATATTTTTCATTGCTAATCAGAACCAGTATATTGATAACGGATAATATGCTGATATCTGAACTGACAGCTCATTAGGGACTTACGTAATTGAAACATCATTGCATTTCCTATTATTTCTTCTGGCACAAATGCAAACAGATGGAACACGTGAAATCAATCAAACCGTTACCAACTCAGCAAATGTAACTCAGGAAAATAATTTAATCTGTTGCTGAAAATAATTATCGAATAATATGATAAAGCAACTTTTAATGATTATTTGTTTATAAACATATTGTATATACAATAGAATATATATGTATAATCATAATAAAGGTTTGTCATTCTTTATGAAACATTACATAAAAAATTAATTTCCATTTTTTAAAACAGAAATCGAAATCTTTAATTGCTTTATGTTCCAGAAAAAATTAACTTTTGTATTGTCCATTCTCACACATTATTTTTAAGGTGATAACAGTACTTGGGAAATCGTATAAAAAGTAGCCGAAATTAAAGTACTTTTTTTCTCGAGAACTACTGAAAAAAATATTTAAGTTAAAACTTAAATATATATTTTTATACGTTTAGGAAATAATTAAGTCTTATATTGATCGCTTGATTGAGAAACAAAAATATAAATGCAATAGTCTTTAAAACAAAAATTTCTAAGTTTTCCTCTTTAACAATACAAAAAAGCTTTTAATTTTCCATAAAAATAAAAAAGATGGAAATTAAGATAATTATAATGTGAAATCACTTCAGTATTTCCCGAGAAAAAATTCGTCAATTTCAGCTGTTTTTATAAGATTTCGTAATTGATTCTGCTCTCTTAAATAATCGTTCTTTAATCGTTCTATGTATGAAATGATAGATTAATTTGTGTAAAAAAATACCACATACGTCCTTAAATAATAATTAATAATACATATGACGCCTCGATTTTTCTAATCAAATTAATTATAAAAGCGAATTTTAACCCTTTGAGGGGCAAGCAATTGTATTTGTAAAATGTTGAATTAACACTGGAATTTAAAAAAGGAATTACTTCAAAAAGAGGAAAAGCAATTTTTTGACACTTTTCCACCAAATTTTAAAAAGTAAAATTTAATTTAAAGTTTCTGGTGCGAATCTGCATTAAAATTAGGTGTGCCCTCAAGGGGTTAAGATACTTCTTTTCTGAAAATGTAGAAGCCCCATATCAGGTACCGGTAAATGAAGAGTAAAATACTGAAATATCCTTAAAAGAATAAATGTTTTTATTGAACATAGGTCACTACAGTTTATGGTAAACAAATAGTTCATCTGAACGATCTATCACAAATGTTAGACAAACATGAATAATTGAAATATGTAAAAGAATTTTCCATCATAGAATTTTTGATTCATACATCTACAATATCGTATTTTATAAATCTATTGATTTCTTTATGTTGAAAGCAAACATAGCTTTCTTTCTGTAGTTAAATTCTTATAAGTTGTGCATACGGTTAAATCATATAACTGAGTTACGAAGTTTAGTAGTAAAAATACGAAGTATTTTTGTGCACCGATAATGATGATACACGTTATGGAGTCATCGACAATGAATTCAGATATTATGAAGGTCAAGTGGAGTTGTTTAGTTTAACATAGCGCTTTTTTTATTCAAAAAAGTACTCTACATTGCTACATTTCTCAGAAAAACGAAAGTACTCTACTCAATTGCAAAGTCAAGATGGTTTCGGATAGTGGACGTGAAAAGTTTTGGCAAGTGTTTTTTTTTTTTTTTTTTTTTTTTAAGGAAAACTTATTTTGCAGTGTTCAAATATTTTTATGAAATTTTAGATTCCTTAACGCATTTCTTAGCTATTGTTATACCTTTCTAAATTTCCGAAGTGGAAATGTGTCCTCAAGGGGTACTTAACAATATATGCAAACATATTCAAATATTTTGAGTAAGCTGCCAGTTGATTTGCTGTATAAAATGCATATGTTAGCATAGCTTATTTATGAGTATTTTCTGTCACCTGACGTGTACTTCAATAGTATCCTGAGTCCTTATAGTAAAACTGGCATTCTGCTTCACCAGATCTAGGCCCCCTCTGAGACCATAAAATGCAGACGCCAAAAGGGCTGGATTCACCTACTGACACCTTTAGATATCTATTCTGGACATGTAAGGGGCGTCTACTCAACACCTAACTTTTCCCCATCTTCCAGTGCACCCCGAAACATTTTTATGTTTGTGGCTCTGACACTAACATCTTAGTAAAAAGAGCATAATTCGGGCATAACCTTTCATAATTCGTGTGACGTCTTCGCTTTCCCTCATTAATTCGGACAACTACAAGAACGTTAGGCCCAATCTTGAATCACAAGGTTACTTGGAAATTTTTGCGTTTCCAGCGTTTTAAAAAATATAATCATATATGAGGAAGACACATATAGGATTGAATCTTCGAAATGAGTTAATACTTAAATCCATGAATTATTCTTTTAGAACTCTTATATTAAGGATTAGACACAAGAAATTTTAAGATCGAATTTTAACTTTATTTAGTAGCATAATTTTGTAATTTTTACAGGATTAATATTTCTACATAAATATAGTGTTTGCTAAGAACTTAATTTATTTATTAAAAGTTAGATAAAAAGTCATTCAGATTAACATCACTATGTATTTGAGGTTTAAAGAGCAGTTGAAGCAGAAATCACTTTTATCTTGATATTAGTTTACAAAAAAATTCTTATTTTTAAAATAATTTAAGATATGGATTGATACTTATACAACTGCTGTCGAGATTTGTTCATTGATTAATTAAGTTAATTATACTGATGCATTGTAGATGACTTTACAGGATTATTTTTTGTTTAGTACTGTAAAAGACGTTGCAAGGACATAAAAGTTTTTTATACTAAGGAACTTGGTTTTCTTGAAAAAGTCGGTATTCAAAGTAGTTTTGTCAAAAAATAAAACAGACAACTCTTGATAAGTTCGACAAAGCTGTACTTTCACTTTAACTAAGACTGCTTCTGTTAGATATGTCGCATAAAAACCCTAATAGACCAGACATTAGGGTGGGTCGAAAAAACCGAAATATTTATAATCGAAATATAATAGAGCGTAAAAGTTGCCTTTTGTAATAAAGAATAAATCCCTAAAATATTATACCGATTGGTTATTATCTTTTACCGTCGCAAGAGGTCAAAAGTTTCCAAAAATCGCAAAAAAACATGTTTTTTTCAATATAATTTTTAAATTATCCAAACGTACGAATGTAATTTATAATAGGACGCAATAGCTACATGGAGATATACGAAATGTCCCGGTAAATGTACATTATGATAAAATCATATCTTTTACTGCCGCAAAGGCACCATATTTTAAAAAAAATCTAAAAATTTCAAATTTTCATTTTTTCTAAATTTTTATAATTTCTATAATATGTCTAGAAGTAAATAAATTTACTTTTGATATGTCAAAAATTTTGTTAACTATTTGTTATAGACTGGAAAATAAAAACGGTAATCATTCATTTTTCTTGACGATCGCTTCATCTACTGTTGTTTTGCTGCATATCAGAAGTTCATGCACCACAAATCACAAAAATGATATAAAATGAATAAAATATTTTAGAATTTTATTAATTAAAATACAGAGATATTTAACCTAAACGGATTAAATAAGCTTAAAATGAAGAAGCATTTAAAGTAAATGAATTTTTTAATATGATTTGCTTTCAAATAAAGCTATTGTTCCTCGAGAGACCGAAACTGATTATATTTCATCCTCCCTTGTTCTGGTCCACAAACTTTACCAGCACTTTAGAGACTAATTTCACGCATCTTTCTACTGATTGAGTGGGACAAAGGAAATTAAAATAGCTTTTATCTTTAATCGAACATTCTAAACTTGACCAGCGTCGTTAGATCGTTATTCGATAGACAAACCGTAACACGGGGTTTCCGTTAGTTTACAGTATTGCCACTCGATTAAATCCATACAATTTTAAGCTTCAAAGTTCAAGTCTGGAATGACAAAGTGAAGGGTGGCACTATTCATGTCTACAGAACTTCGTTCTTTGGCAATTTTCTTTATGGCTTGTGTCCTGATGTCCTCTCCTTCATATGCTTTCTTCCAATGAGTCTATTTTCATGATTTGCGAAACAGGCATTTCGTGAAATTACAGGAACTGTAATCTTTCGTAGATGATATGGCAAGTAACGGGGGCTACTAATTATAGTCCACAGAATCTGAAAAATATGATGGATTAATTTTAATTGTGAACCAACTGATTCTGATTCCAAATGTCTGCATCAGCCGATAACCGAAAATTGAAAATTGTCAAAGTACGAAGTTCTGTGGACACGAATAGTGCCGTCCGTCATTTCGTAATTCCAGACTTGAACTTTGAAGCTTAAAATTGCATGGCTTTAGTCGAAAGGCAAAACTTTAAACTAACGAAACCACCTGTTACGGTTTGTCTGTCGACTAACGATCTAACAACGCTGGTGAGTTTAGAATGTTCGATTAACCATACCAACTATTATAACTTTCCTTGTCCCTCTCAATCAATAGAAAGATGAGTGAAATTAGTCACTGAAGTGCTGGTAAAGTTTGTGGATCAGAACAGAGTGAGGATCACATATGATCAATTTCGCTCTCTCGAGGAACAATGGCTTTATTTGAAAGCAAGTCATATTATAAAATTCATTTACTATAATACTTCTTCATTTTAAGTTTATTTAATCCGTTTAGGTTAAACATCTCTGTATTTTAATTTTAATTAATAAAATGCTAAATATATTGTTCATTTTATATCATTTTTGTGATTTGTAGTGCATGAACTGCTGATATGCAGTAAAACAGCAGTAGGTGAAGCGAGCGTCAAGAACAATGAATAATTACCGTTTTTATTTTCCAGTCTATAACAAATAGTTAACAAAATTTATGACATATTAATAGATATAAAGTAAATTTATTTACTTCTAGACATATTATAAAAATTATAAAAAATTTAGAAAAACTGAAATTTTAACCATTTTTTAAAAAAATATGGTCCCTTTGCGGCAGTAAAAGATATGATTTTATCATAATGAAGATTTACCGGGACATTTCGTGTATCTTCATGTAGCTATTGCGTCCTATTAGGATTTGTATTCGTACGTTAGGATAATTAAAAAAAAAAAAATTGAAAAAAGCATGTTTTTTGCGATTTTTTGAAACTTTGGCCCCTTTGCGGCGGTAAAAGATATTAACCGATCGGTATAATATTTTACGAATTTATTTTTTATTGCAGAAGGCAACATTTCCGCTCTATTACATTTCGATTATAAATATTTCGGTTTTTTCGACCCACCCTACCAGACATGTCATAACAACTTATATTGTTTTGGAATTGAATCTGTAAATATGTATGGGTCTTTTTTGTTTCTTTCTTTTAATATTACGAAACACTTTTATATAACATTTTTTTTAAATCTACGAAACACTAGATATGACAGATTTTCAACGAGTAGCAAGTATCATTATATTTTATATAGAATATAGTGATGTTCTTAAGTATGGATATTTTTATTACTTGTACAAAAATGAAAGTTTTCATGAAATGAATGTTTTTTGTAATTGATAAGTTATTTAAAAATTACAACATTCCTTTCTCTTCTTCCACATATAAAAATAAATGCACTAAAATGAGAAAAAAATTAAATTTTTGCATTATTATTTACGAATAAAACAAAAAAAAAATTAATTAAAAAAAATTTAAAGAGCATATTCTTTTATTTTCTTATTATGCCCATCATTAAATGGTTCTATTCATTACCTTAATGTGATTTAAATGTTTCTAATAATGTATGAGCAAGATTTATTTTTTAATGGAAATTAAAGGGTATAACAATTGTATTGTATAAAAGTGTAAATAACAATTATTTCACAGTATTTGTATTAAATTACCTACAGGAAATTGAAATGTTAAAAGATTTAATGTAATTTTCTTTTAAATATTTAAAGATTCGAAATTTCGACAAGTACATATAAATATTAAAATGAAACTTCTGTTTTGTACAAATAAAATTGTAATCTTTTTTTTTTTAAGAAAAGTACTTCAAAAGTTAATTTTTTTTCAGAACACACATGGTAACATATTTTCTTTTAAATTTAAAATGGTAAGTCCAGCTGATACCATGGATTTTTTATTAAAACTTTCCATAGTAAGAAGTATACACATCGTTTATAAATTAAAAATCATGTTCAGTATCTTTTAAATCTCTTTCACATACTCTTGAAACTTTCTCCTGAACATTAACTATATATAAGGCATCTGTAAGAATTTTGAAGAGACTATTTATTCGATTAAATGCAGCTAACAGGCATTACAATGTATATTTTCCCTATTTCTAAGATTAGATAACTAATTCCTGTTTTGACACTCGCCAACATTTCACTTCATCATTAATTTATATTAAAAAGGGTACTTTTTAAGTAAACTTGTATCGCCTGAATAATTCTTCTCAATTCTGTCAAAGTTTTTCATTTTTGTGATGGGGAAGGCTAAGTTCTTTTTTGAAAGATTGTAATAGTATGCAAAAGTTCATTTTCATTAAATATAGTAAGAGATGAGAATTAATTATATTGATAAATTTTATTAAAATGTTTCTTTAACATTAAATATTTTTTTTAAGAATAGAGTTTTATCTATTTTATTTTAAATACATGTTTTAATAAAATATTTGTTATAGCATTACTAAATGTAATTTGAACTATTTACTCACAATAAACAAACATATTCAATTATACGTATAAGTATTCAAAGTTACGTATATTTTGTTTACTTTTCTCTATCTAATATTATAAATCAATAGTAGCATACTAAATATGAGTAAAAATTTTAGATATCATTCAACTCGTTTTAATAACGCTAAATTTTATGACATATAAACGTTAAAAGTTCACTTTCCAGTAATTGTGTAAGTATATAGATAACATTTTTTTTTTGTTTTTGCTTTCATTTACTTTTACAAAAAGAAAGTACTGGATTTTTTAAAACTTTCGAATTCCGGTTTTCGACGGATTTATAGGTTTTAGTGGTCAGAGATACCGGAAAACATGTTTTTGCAAAATGTCTGTCTGTATGTGACACAAATATTGTGGGCGCTCTATTTCAAAAACTAATGGACGAATTTGAATAAAGCTCTAGATGCAGTTAAATTATTTTTGGTGTAAATCGTCCATCAGGTGGCTCTCCTATGCTGCACTTTTCAATATTTCTGCAATCACTCTATCTCAAGAAATATGTGCGGATTTTCATAAAACTTTAGATTCATTTAGTCCCTGATGTAAATTGGCGCTGGTTACTTTTGGGTGTAAATCGCCTCAATAGCAGCCTTCATACTGCTATGAAGCATTATTCATGATTTACTGAAACGGCTATATCTCAAGAACTAAAGCACAGATTTTCTTTAATCTTCAGAGTCAGTTAAACCTTGATATAATTTGGTGTTGATTACGTTTTGGAGTAAATGCTCAACAGGTGAAGCTACCATGCTGCATTTTTCATGATTTCCTAAATAGTCTATCTCAAGAACTACTGCTCGAATTTTTATTAAACTTCAAATTCAGATTGCCCCTGATATAAATTGGAGCTGATTAGTTTTTTGTTAAACTCGCCCAAAAGTTGGCGCTGCTATGCAGGATTAATCACTATATACACGATTTTAGTGGTAGTCATATCTCAAGAATTATAGTATGAAAATTCATATCTAAGGAATCGTCACGATGGGCACAGATTGTCATTTAATTTTGGCTCTATGTTAGCGAATTTTGAAGTATTAACATGTATGAGGTAGAAGAAAGTTTTGGAACTGCTATATTCAACTAGTTTTTATTATAAGTAAAAAATTTCATTTAGTTTATTTTATATTAGTATTTATGAAATGGTCTTAGTAGTGCATTTATCATTTTATACTTTATTAAAATTTTGTCGATTTAATTCGCTATTAACCTCACAAGCACTGTTCATCTTATGGTTTTTTTTTATTATATAATTTCTATAAAATATGTGAAGTCATGTGATTGATAAAATAAGAAGAAAATTTCATAAACATTCTAATAATAATAATAATAATAATAGTAATAATAATAATAATAATAATAGTAATAATAATAATAATAATAATAGTAATAATAATAATAATAATAATAATAATAATAATAGTAATAATAATAATAATAATAATAGTAATAATAATAATAATAATAATTTGTATACGATATCAGATATTATCTTCAAATATTGTATTTTGAGTTTATGATTTGAACAATTTTTAAAATATTTAAATAACAGATTTAATTGTCTTTAGCATTTTATATTTATATATTTTCGTTTTCTATTAAGAGTAAATTCAAAATAAATAAATAAATAAATAAATAATAAACACCATAAATTGTTTAGAGATTATATAGCATTTTTAACTTTTTGTAGTTTTTATAGCTTTATAGTAATTTTTATATAATATTACAGTACGTATTAGTATGTTAAGAAGTATGTAGTATAATTCTTTTAATGTTTTATATATATTATATAACTTATATATTTAATGTAGTTCATATGTTTTATAATATCTTTAAATAATATGTATATTACGTATTAATATGTAAAACATTCGTATGCATTAATTTGTAACTAATATATTTAAGTTTTTTTTATTGCATTTTTTGTATATAATATTCATACACTTTTATAGTATTGTTTATATATTATTTTCTATATATGTGATATATATAGAGAGAGTTTAGTATTTTTAATTTTTTTAGCTTCCTAAATATATTCATTGGCACGTAAAGTATGTACCATAACCTAAGACTACTTTGCACCTAAAGGTTCTTTAAACGTTCAAGCTTTCATCAATTTAATTTCATTTCAAAGTTTTTATTAAAAACCTTGTTTTGTTGTATATTTTTAGTGATGGTATTACATAACCAAAAAATTAATTAATGTACAGTGAATTACCTCGCCATCGTGAGCTCCAAACAGCCGCTACCATCCAGTGAATTAAACGTCTAAGTCCTTCCCATGGTGAAAAGCAACTTCAGGGTCTTTCGAGTTGCAAACAACTTTACACAAATTCGAAGTATCAGATGGCTTAAAAATAGATGGAGCCATTGGATAAATTATCTACTATAAAGAATTAAAAGATAGCAAAAACACTATTTCATACTAATAGTAATCTGTACATTATAATTTTTGTAATTAAGCAAGGCGTAGATTACTACTTTGAAATAGCTATTATAAAAATCCAGAACCAGAATTACCGTGAAAACCAGCATAAGCAATGTTGGTTATATTGCGCCAATATTTGTGTTCATCGATACAGTGTTTCCAATTAAGCGGAATTCTGAATTCATAATATCTATTAGACTTTTGGAATCGCAATTTTTATTTTATTCAATTGACAAAAATCTGTCTAAATAAGCAAAAAAAAAAAAAAAATAATAATAAATAAAAAATTGTGCTATATATTTTGAATTCAAAAATACACTTAAATTCCAATACTGATTGCTATCACTGATATTTGAACTAAAAGACCAATACTGTTAAATATTGGATTTACATTGGAAATATTTGTAATGGAATGTCAGTATTTCAGCAATATTCATACACATTGTAATTATCTGCAACAAAATATCAATATTGCAAAAGTATTTACTTTATATTGGAAATATTATTAGTGAAATTACAAAAATATTTGTTGCCAATATTGCGCAAATAACTGCAAAATCTAAACTTCAAAATGCTGGGGTAATATATAGGTAATACAAACAATATAGCCATAGAGCAATAGGTTTTTACTGTTGAGGAATTGACCTTTAACCAATTGTTTCACTAAATATTTATACAGCATTCATTTAGCATTGCTATACTTATTGTTACTGAAATGTCAAATCAATATTTACATGTTTTCGCTGAAATGCCACAGTATTACAAACATATAGAATTGAACATATGAATTATATAATTGATAATTATTATTTATAACATATTGAAACATATGAATTTTTATAAAAATAGGTTTTAATTTGTGATTTTTATTAGATGTAGAAACAAATAAAATATCTTAAATTTTATATAAATTTAAAATGCAACGTTACAAACGCCAGAATAAGCAAAAAATCCGCAGACTGGTTTCGGTAGCGTTTAGCGTACCGTCCTCAGTGCAAATAATAACGGAAACGTGCTCATTTATATAGAGGAGAAGCGGATTCAACTGAGAAGTTCATTATCCAATGAGGAAACAGGAAAACATGGGTACCCGTCAGTGGGAGAATAGTAAAGGTAATGCCAGCAGAAATGTGAAAAAAAAAAGTGGTAGTGATTAAGTAAAAGTGGATTTTATGAAATATTCCCAGCAACCTGATAAAGGGGTAATAACAAATTCCCCATTAACAATAATGTCATAATTTTTGTAGATATAAAATGCTTCAAGAAAGTTAAGTTCGTGTACAGAAGTGGGTTTAGAGATGACTTTGGCTGAATTAAAATCAAAAGAGTGATTCATCTCCCAGAAATGTTTATCAATTGAAGATTCATTGATTTCCTGTTTTTGAATATACTGTTGGTGTTCTTTAATACGAAATTTTGAACCCCGTTTGGTGTGTCCAATGTAGGAAAGACTGCGCTGGCAATAAATACTATAGATACCCGATGAGTTCTATAACTCAGTAGAATCTTTGAGTTTCGAGAGGGTAAGCTTATTCGTTGGGGTAAAAATTTATTCTGAAGTCATGCTGCCTAAGAATTTTTGCAATAGGAAAGCTGGATTTAGGAAAGAAACGTAACACAATGCTGCTTCTGGGGAGAGATGAGAACTGATTTGAGTTAGAAGGACGTGGTTGCTGTAGTTAATTTAAAACAGTATCAATAATAGAAGGGCTGTAACCTCTGTCAATCGCAAAGGCTCTAAGATATTGAATTTCACTATTAAGCGAGTGAGAATCAGAACAAAGATGAATGGCATGATTTATGAAAGTAAGAAAAAGCTGCCATTTTCTGTCTAAGAGAGTGACAGGAGCGAGCATGGGGTGTAGACAAACTGCAAAACTTTTTCGATAGACCGATGTAGGGAAACCGTCCACAGTACGTGTGACAAGGGTATCCAGAAACGGGAGAGGACAGTCATTTTCGGTTTCATAAGTGAATTGTGTATTGTTATCGATTGAGTTCATAATGTTAACAATATTATCAATATTGTGGAGAGAAGTGTCAATTAAAGTGACAGTATCATCAACATAGCGAGTCTAGAACGGGAACTAGAATTGTTTAAAAAGTTAGCATTCAAAATAATGTATATAGATGTCTGCGAGAATAGATGGCAAGGAAGAACCCATGGCTATCCCGTCAGAATGTCTGTAGTAATTGCCCTGAAATGAAAAAGTTGTTTGTGAGAGACAAGTTTGTGTAAGAGATAATAGCTCACTAATTTCGAAAGACGAATAATGGAATTCACGAAATCTCATTTCAAGACACGAGAGGGCGCAATGTGTCGGAACATTCGTGAATAGCGATTTAACATCAAAAGATACCATAGATAGGTTGGTAGAGTGTAAATTCTGAATAGTTTTATCAAAGGTGATAAATTCTTTACTGTATGCGTATTCGTGGACAGAAGAGGAGAAAATTGTGGTTCGATATTTCGCTAAGCATACGAGGCCGTGCCAATGTTCGAAACTATGGGACGAAAAGGTAAATTGGATTTATGAACTTTTGGAAGAGCATAAAGAGCTACAGAAGGAGAAATATACGTTTGCGTTGACATAGGAAGTAGAGTACAAGACTTTATAACAGATTTGATGCGTGGTAATTCCTGAGAGGATGGGTCCCGAGGTAGAAGTTTTTATGGACCATCGTTGATAAGATTTTTACTCCTTAAATATATTGCTTCTTATCAAGAATCACAATCTGGCCACTCTGTCAACTTTCGTAATTACAGAACGTAATTGTAGAAGTTTTTATGGACCATCGTTGATAAGATTTTTTAATCCTTAAATATATTGCTTCTTATCAAGAATCACAATCTGGCCACCCTGTCAGCTTCCGTAATTACCATATTATCATTAGATTTGAGATCTTTCAAGGCAGTTTTTTCAAGAGGAGTGAGATTCGATTTAGTATTATTGGAATTAAAATTAACATTGAAATAATGAGATGACGTAAATTTTCTTTTCGTATTTCAGTCAGGCGACTATTCTTGAAGGCATTTTCAACAGGAGCAATTAACTGATTTTGAATACTTACTTTTTAATCAATTGTCGTTCTCGTTCTGGACTCGCTATCTTGATGATACTTTCACTTTAATGGACACCTCTCTTCACAATATTCATAATATCGTTAACATTATGAACTCAATCGATAACAATATACAATTCACTTATGAAACCGAAAATAACGGTTCTCTAACGTTGCTGGATACCCTTGTCACACGTACTGTAGATGGTTTCTCTACATCTGTCTATTGAAAAAGTTTTGCAGTTTGCCTCCCCCCCCCCCATGCTCTCTCTTGTCACCCTACCAGCCAGAAAATGGCAGTCTTTTTTACTTTCATAAACCGTGCTATTCTTCTTTGTTCTGATTCTCACTCACTTAATAGTGAAATTCAATAACTTATAGCCATTGCGATTGACAGAAGTTACAGGCCTTCTATTATTGATACTGCTTTACGTAAACTACAGCAACCACGTCCAACTAACACAAATCAGTCCTTTTCTCTCTCCAGAATCAGCATTGTGTTACCTTTCTTTCCTAAATCTAGCTTTCCTATGGCCAAAATTCTTAGACAGCATGACTTCAGAATAAGTTTTACCCCTACGAATAAGCTTACACTCTCGAAACTTAAACATCCTATTGAATTATACAACTCATGGGGTATCTATAGTATTAATTGCTAGTGCGGTCTCTTCTACATTGGAAAGACCAAACGGGGTTTAAACTTTCGTATAAAAGAACACCAACAATATATTCAAAAACAGGAAACCAATAAATCTTCAATTGCTAAACATTGCTGGGAGATGAATCACTCTTTTGATTTTAATTCAGCCAAAATCATCTCTAAACCCACTTCTGTACACGAACTTAACTTTCTTGAAGCATTTCATATCTACAAAAATTATGACAATATTGTTAGTAGGGAATTTGCTAAAATTTGCCCTTTTATCAGATTGCTGCAAATATTTCATAAAATCCACTTTTGCTTAATCACTACCATTTTTTTTTCACATTTCTGCTGGTATTGCCTTTACTATTCTCCCATTGGCGGGTACCCAGGTTTTCATGTGTCCCCATTGGTTAATGAACTTCTCATTTTAATACGCTTCACCTAGATAAATGAGCAAGTTTCCGTTGTTCTTTGCACTGAGGAAGGTATACTAAACGTTACCGAAACTAGTCTGCGGAATTTTGCTTATTCTGGCTTTTTTAACGTTGCTTTTTAAATTTATATCATTCTGTGCCCAGTAGCATCTTAATAATTAGGTTAAATTTTATTAACTTTAGTGAGTATTTTGCTAATTAGAAAAAAATAGTATAATGTGTAAGGAATACAAAGTCCAAATACAAATGCAATCATACGTTTTGACGCTGAATTCAGTCAAACATTTTCACAATTTCACATTTATAGTAATATTAAGATTATGATACTATCATTACTACATGGAGATAATAATAAAACTAACTGGTGACAAAATAATACTCAAGGAAAAAACCTGCACCCTTAATAGACATGTGTATAACAATGTTTATATTTAATATTTCTACATTTAATAATTTATAGAATATTATCACTTTTTAACATCTATAAATTAACTGTTATTAAGTTTTCTGTTAGAGTTAGTATCAACAGTTAATATTTGATGTTATCAGTTTAGTTAAAGAAGAAAGTATATCAATATAATGTTCAACAAAACTTTCAATTCCATTTCATGTAAATTTTGTTTCCACAAATTGAAATATTTCTAACATATATATGATTTAAGTGTTTGAGCCTTTATTTATTTATTTATTTATTTTTACTGGATATTTGTGGTTTTTTATAAATAAAATTTCACACGAAAAAGATACAGAAATTTCAAAACTTTTACCCTGATTTTATAATGTAAATGAATAGAAAGTATTGATAAAACATAATTAGCTAATTTTCTTCACGATTAATAAATTAGCGTTTTTCCAATTTAAGTTATCGTTACTATTAGGAGCAACTAAAAAACTTTAGTTCTTCGTATCTGTTCATTAAAATTAAATATAAAATATGTATTAGTAGTATATCATTTATTAGTTTATAATGCATATATATGTGTGTGTGTGTTAATAGTTTATTTAAACTGTTAAAATGGTATGAATAAGATATTTTATTATTTTTTAATAAGGGGTACACATAATAAATATCTTTTTTATGTTATGTTATCTTCTGTCACTCAGACATTCAATTATAAAAGAAGGTAATTGAAAATATAAGATAAATGCTCGATTTCTACTAAAAGCCATCTTGAAAGCCATACACTCTACAGTGACAGATAAACGTTTAAGGCTCTTATGTTCATAGAAATATCCCGTGGAGGGTTTATGCTTTCGACCTCATTACAGTATTAAATCCTTTCCCGCAATTGGTTTCTGAATTTGACAGATGTGATCATTATTTAGATACTACATGTACTTCCTATTCAAAATAGTTCTATTAATCGTAAGACGTGATAGGACTAAGTTTTACTTTCACAGATTATTATATATGTATTATAAATTAAGTATAAAAGTAAAAATATTAAAAAGAACGCTCTTATATAAACATTTCATGTTCATCTTGAAAATAACGCATGCTATATTGACCGCATTTCATGTTTTACCCCAAAATGTTCCGTTACAATACATTAATTTGGCGTTTGAACCGAACATGATTATGAAAATTTTACTGTCATTTTTATCATTATTTTTTTTAACGCTTGGTAAAAAGCGATAGCAAGTGAATTTAATAAAAAACATATAATATGGCTTAGTTTATTTTGAATAAATGGAAACAAGGAAAAAATGAAACATTTTTTATACTATCTTTTTTATGATTTCTATATGGATTTCTCTAGGTATAATCGTAAATAAATTAATATTAAACTATTAACTGAGAAAAGCATATTTTTTAAATTGTATTGCCCTTTATTTTATTTTTTTTATATATAATTTAATTTATTTTCCACTTTTTAATATTTAAAATGTTTTATTATTGCAGATTCACAGTCATTTTATCTATTTTGAGAGCTTTTATTAGCACATCATTAAATTCATTGTTAAAAGACTAAATAAAACAATTAAAGTAAGACAGACTTGAATACAGTTTAAAATAAAATTTTTAAAAAGTTTAAAATACTAAAAACATTAAAAATACATTTAGTAGACAATTTGCGGAGTAACCGCATGTCTATTAATAGCACTAAAAAATCAGAATCTCTATACTATTACTAAACGTTAGATGAACTGATTTAATATATTCCAAGGCATAGTAAGTTTAGCAAGTGAATTTATTTAATATATGTATATATAATTTTGCTCTGCTTATTTTTTAAGATAGGGAAACAAAATAATTTTAAATTTTTTCGCTGTATCTTTTATGATCTCTATATAGATTTCTCATAAATATAATCCGTAATTGCGTGTTTAATTCCTTTGCGACGAGCGTCTTTTAAGAATTTTTATTCTTTTGTCACCGGTTTTTCAAAACAAAAAAAATCGCCTGCTTTAATCGGGAAAATGCTCCGATTAGATAAGGCAAAATTTACAGTAAAAAGTTACTGGTGGGAAAGATCAAGGAGGGTTAATTAGACGGAAAAAATGCATCCCGATGAAATCTCGGGTTGCGCAAATTTTGCTGCTTTTACGTTGCCGGAGAAACTCTCGGGTTGCGCAGGAAGAGGGTTAAATTTTCTTTAATGTTTTTAGTATTTTAACCTTTTTATACATTTTGTTTTAAACGGTATTCAAGTCTGTCTTACTTTATTTATTTTACTAGCAGAACTATTCGGCTTCGCCCGTGTCAATTATAAGGAGCCTTGCAGGTAAAATAAATTAAAACGAAATAATAGGGCAATCACAATAACTGAAATTTGTGCATTCTCATCCACAAATCGTTATAAAGACAATAAAAAAAAAAAAAAAAAAAAAAAAAAAACATGGCGTTATTGTCTTGCAACCATAGTAAAATCCCTGAGCTTTAATAAGAGAATGCACGTCCTGACAATACAAAAAAAAAAAAAAAAAAAAAAAAAAAAAAAAAAAAAAAAAAAAAAAAATCCTCCAAATCGCGCAGCATTTAGTGAAATTTTCGGTTGTATGGTATTATCTACATTATAAAGTAAAAACACTATGTCAGTGCCCATAAATTGTACCCCATAAATTGTAACCCATAAAATGTGCCTTTACTGCAATTTTTCTAACTTTTTAACATCACACAATTTCATTTTTTAGAATGTCGAATAGATAAAAGTTCTTTCAAATGAAATTTGTTTGAAAATTGTACCTCAGTTTTCTGATTTTAATAGATTTTATATTAATTTTTAAGCATGGATATTTTTAAAGTTGAGGGCAACCCGATTACGAAAGATGAAGCTGTTTGCACTTAATGCAATAGTGTAAAGAAAAGACCTGTCGATGAGTAACGCTGGTTTCATATTTTCGGTGGCAAAAACCTAACACAACAATAATTTTCCCTTTTACTGCAGTTTACCCTTACGAAAATAGTTCATAGAGCTGTATAGAACTCTATAGAATTCTTTACAAGTTCTATAGAATAGCCTTTCTATATAATATTTTTTCTATAGAGTTTTGAAGTGTTCTATAGAATTCTTTTTCTAAAAAATGCTTCTATAGAATTCGTTAGAATTTTTTTCTATAGAACAGTTTTTCTATACAGCATTATAAAACTTATAGAAGTTCTATAGACTAATGATTCTATAGATTTTTTTTAATAAAAGACATATTTTTGGTCTTTTAAAATTTATGCGTGCTATATCTACCCTATATATATAAAATCCTAATGAAACGAATGTATGAAACGGATATATGAAACGGCTGAAATGTAACGATTCTTTGAATCGACTGATTAAACAACTGATTATGTTTCACGGCGATTTCTCCTAAGATATGGAATACTTTGCGATGAAATTAACACCAAAAATCAATATTGATCCGCAGATTTCAAAACTGGTATTAGAATTTTTAAATTCGAATTAGTTTTTGAAATATTATTTTTTTTCTAATTTTATATACATTTTTCTAATGATGGTAACTCAAATTTTAATCAAACAGATATTTTTTTTTCAGATTTTAGAAAAGGTTACTATTTTAAACTAATTTGGCGAGAAGTTTGGCCTCCCTTAAATGTATGCTAAGAAATGCATCATGTTACTTTTATTCATAATTCAATTTGTATTTCGTTATCATTTTATTTAATACAAACAGAAACATTTAAAATAAATCGCTTTCACTTCTTTATTTTTTTAAACGAAATTAAAAGAAAAATATTAGGCACAGATGTCATATACGCACCGAGAAACCTAATTGGCGCCAAAATGGCATTATTTTTGTTGACATGGTAACTCGGCTATTGTTGTTTATTTAATAATAAGTGGTTATTTACTTTATTTTATTTTTTTAAATTACATAAATTGTTTTGTTCTATAGTTAATTATTTTTTCGGTTATTTTCCTTTAAAAAATAAAAAATAATAGAAAATAATTAAAAAATATGGGACTTCTTAGTTATTCAATCGACCCATTTCGCCAAATTATATAAATCGCCAAATCACTCGCCAAATTATACAAATTGTCATAATTTTTATTTTAAATAACGAAAGAACAAAGAAAATAGTATAACATTAATAAATATACAAATAAAACGTCGAAATAAAAATCACTTGATGACGTAAAGACGTGTAACTTGCTTAAAGTCAAGTGAATGTGACATTTATCAACCATTATTGGCATTTAATCTTATAGTTTCGTGATAGATTTTTGGTCGACGGGATAACTAAGTAGTAGCAAAAATACATATGTAACTGGTATTCGAAAACGAGAATTTCGCCAATTTTTTACGCCAAACCGGTAGCGTATATAGCATCTGGCCAAATATTAAATGATGTAACTAACGATGACATTTAATTCGAACTTCAAAGCAATGTTTTAATTTACCACTCGAAAAAAAAAAAAAAAAAAAAAAAAAAAAGCTAACTGGCGAGTTGAAAAATAGTTATTGGCGAGATTTGCATCCGCCTAGCGTAACAGTACCAAGAATTCTTTGCGACAATGCTTTTATGTAGTATTATTCGAAAAAAAATTTGATTTTTTTTAATCGAAATGGAAAACTTTCGCACAGATGCCACATACGGTCCCATATTGGCGCTAATTTTTTCTGACGCAAATGTCATATACGCAACGGGTACTTAACTGGCGCCATAGTATCGTTATTTTGCTTGATTTGATAAGCCGGATGTTGTTGTTTATGCTGTTGATGTTTTCCGCAAATTAGCGTTGGAAAAATATCGCGCCAATATGGGGCCGTATATAATATCTGGGCCAAACTTTCATATGAAAAGCGAAGGGATCAGAGCGTAATTATTTATGGCAGTTACATGACTTGGACTATTACAATATAGATGAAATGATGGCGATAGAATAATATTTGGCGACTTATCACCTGTACCTGGCTAATATTAAAGTACCAAAATGGCACCAGGAATATAAAAAGCGAAGTGGTTCGCCGGAACTCTTGATGATAGTCACATGACTTAGGCTATTGTTATAGAAATTGTTTTGAAATACCGGGAGACAAAGACTCTGTACACTTAATTCCTTTTATTTTTAGCTTCTTTTCAAACGTTTAACTGATTATCTTTAATCAAACACGAAAACAACCATTGGATGTCTTAACAGCAACTGATTCGTCCTTAAATTTTTGAAATCAAAGGAAATTGAATGGAAACCCGTTTACAGGGAGACCTGCACAGCTTTTTTTCAGTATAATTCAATCTTCTATAATATTTTTTAAACCGATCAGATTAGCGTGTTTTTAGATTCTGCGGTGTCTGAACGGGGGTTGGCGAGCGTAGCTTGAAAGGGGGCAGAGCCCCCTAGTTTAGCTATACATACATATTAAATAATAGCAATCACTAATTTTGTAATAACACCAGTTTAATAATAGTACTCCTTAAATTTAAAATCATTATAACTTAATTCATAATTCTAATACATTGTGATTCAATTGTTAATGTAATAATATATCAATCGAACTATACTGATTTAAATTATTTTTGTAATATATTTGTTTATAATTCATTAATTTTTCGTTTAATTTTATAATCATTTACTAATTGCCTGTTAATTTCATAAAAACATTCATCTACTTTAATAAACTTTATTCACTAATGTTAATTCATCTAATTTAATAAACTTTATTCATTAATTGTAATTTTTATTCAAAAATTTTAATCTGAAGTAAAAAAAAAAAAAAAAAAAAAAAAAAAAAAAAAAAAAAAAAAAAAAATTTAAACAATTACGTTTAAAGCTTAACAAATAATAGTTTATTAGACTTTTAAATATTTGTTCAAGCCTTTATTAAAATACGAGTTATTTTTATTACCCCGCCCGACGCAGCCAGATTAATGAATTTTAACAGAAATGAGAAATTTGAAATAAATATCTTAACAAGATTTAAGCTGTGAAGCTCAGTTGAAACTGTAAATAATATAGCACCACTACCACCAAGAAAATAAATAAGTAAATGAATAAATAAATAAATTCTTTATTTTAACGTT